>KV751403.1:820780-839990 GCA_001698575.1 Mola mola
ATACAACCCGTCCTTCGGTACGACACACTCACACAGAGGAAGTACAATGATTTGTTTGTGAGACATACATCACCGCGGTCCCGCTAACCCTTCACCTCCATCTCCAGGTGTCTTCACTGCCCCTGTTGCTGGTCTCTATGTCTTTTCCAACACTGCGTACTCAAAAGTGGCAAAGGACACTCGCATCTACCATAAAGTAAACAGTCCAGATCGATTTCACAATGTTTAGACACTGGTGCACACACAGACTGCAGCAATAGCTACGTCTCTTCATTTCAGATTCAGATTCAGATTCAGAATACTTTATTTATCCCCGGGGGAAATTGTTAAATTTGAACTTGATGTGTCTGCAGGTTCAGATGATGAAGAACGGGGAGGTGCTAGTTAGCGTGTGGGAGAACAATCGGGAGGACGGGGAAGACAGCGCCACTCAGGTAAGAAGGGGAAAACAGCAGGAGGCTTCTTCACGAGAGCATAGAAGAGCCAAAACGCTTGCTGCAAACAAATGTGGCGGTCCACTATTCACAGTCACCCATGTGACGTGTGCCGCTACCTTCAGGTTGTCATTGTGGAGATGAAGAGAGGCGACCAGGTCTACACGGAGCTGACGGCCGGGAGGAAGCTCTGCAACCGCCTGCAGTACAACGCCTTCACCGGCCACATGGTCTACCCCAGCACCGATGAGTGACACCCAGGATCCGTCCATCCGTCAGCTGAGATCCTGATTGGAGTGTCATCTGTTGACCTGAGAACCAGGCCATACGCACATCCTGTTGTCTGGTGAACCTGAAGGCATCTATGATGAGACACACATGAAAGCAAACTTACAAATTGGGAAATGTTTGCCTGATCAAGAAAAAAGCTGATGTGAATAAACTATAATAACCCCGACCGTGTCTGATTACTAAGAAAGTGTGACATTATTTCCATTTGGACCTTTCTGACAGGTGATTATTTTTCATTTCAACTCTGCACGCACACACACAAACACCATGAATGGAAGTAGGTAGCAGTGAGGGGCCCCTGGTGTCATCTGGGAGTGAGAAAAGTGGGTCCTACCAACGCTGCTGCTGCTGCTAACATTCAGACTATGATCGCACATTGTGTCATACCTTTCATGGAAGATCGCGAACCACAGCGGCGCTGAGTAAATTCCTCACCTAAATGAATACATGATGTCAGAGGATGTCACACACATGCCTCACACATTTTCTCACACGTGTAAACGGAAACGTACGAGGTAGCAGGAAACGCTGGCTAACGGCAGTCCGCCTGTTGCTTTTGGAAACTGCCTTTGCGTGCATACAACAAAGAGGTGTTGATTATTAAGAGTTAGGGTTGTTGGTGGGTGGAGTGCTTAATTTTGGAAAGCAACTGGAAAATCTGGTCTCATGATAAACAAATCACCTGACGAATACAACAGAGATACGAATCGCTCCCCAAACAAGTTGGTGCAAGTATTTCACAAAATTCTTGCCCTTATCATAGTTTCCACCTGGAAGACTCGCACAGAGGTATCATCATCATTTCTCTTCTCCTTTACTTGATTGAGTGAAATCACTTAATGTTGAGATGTTTTTACATTTCTTTTCCTAAACTGTGCTGAATATTTTTCCAGCAGAGCAGAAAGGCTGCTGAGGGACGGAGACGTTGAGCTCAGAGGTTCAAATATTCCTGCAGCAGTGGTGGAGACTAAAGGAGAACTTTGCTATTTGTAGCCATAAGTCCCATTCCTGAACGTTTAGGGTGTAAAACGTAAAAGAAATACATCTTTTCTTTTTGAAAATTAATCCAGTGTGGAGCCCAGGTGCTAGGACCTGAAATAAATATCCTCCAGTGATTCATTTGTCTTTCACGAACATTAGAAAGCAGTGGAAAACAGTGAAGGTTTCTTTTTTGAAAAAGCCTTTTTAGCTAAACTAAACTCTATACTGTAGTAATTGAAAAAACCAAATAATGCTTCCTTCCTGCAGAATTATCACATCTGCTCAGGACACGAGGCTCATTCTCAGCTTTAACGTTAGCCGGCTTTGTTAGCTTTCCGCTGGCCTCTTCTTCCCTGAGAACATGGGAACAAAATACTTCCTACACGCTCACAAAAGGGTCTGTGGACTTTCTTTAGTCATTTCACGTCAGTCATTCTACAGAGAGACATTGCTCTTGGGTATTCGCAGCTTTGAGCAACACGAGGACAGATTCCGTGTATGTAGCTCAGGTCCACATATTATAGCGGTGAGAAGGCCATTCTGTAGCCGACTAGGTGTGTAAGTGACACCGCAGGTCAGAGGGCAAAACGTTGTAAACCCGACTGTAGTTGAAGACATTCAGCACCTCCTGCTCACTCGGGACGCTGCGCCAAAACAAGCCTGTAACCGAACTGACGGAAATGTCATGGTTGGAAGGTCCAGCGATGAAGACTTACATGGAGTTCACTGAGTAATCATTATTTTATTACTCCTAAATTCTTTTTGTTCCCCTCTCATCTCTCTCCTCCTCACTTCCTTTATCTTCTCCTCCTCCTCCTCCTCCTCTCCTGCTCCTTCCCCGGGATGCAGATAGGACCCACACCTTAATGTCACTTTCTCTGTTTTTTATTTTTGTTTTTATTTATTTTGGGCTAAATTCTTTGCAGCTCCATTCCTCCCTCCGGTCCTCTCCCTCACCATCGTGATGCCTCTTGGAACAGGAAGGGATGTGGTAAAGGTATTCAGAGAATTCTTCTGACCAGACTGGAGCAGCTCTACCCAAATAAGGCTGGTTCTTTAAACTAGACACCAGGGGCAGAAAGCTGCTGAAAGGCCATTGCCCTTTTAAGGATGAAGTTTCCTTTTTTTTTTCTCCCACTCTCTCTTTCCTATTAGCCCTTCATTCCCCCTCCTTCCTCTTCCCTCCCTCTGTCGATCTGCAGTGGACTAGTGAAGTCATCTTTATCTCATCTGCTCCTTTTAAGCCAGCATTTCTGGGAGGGAGGGCCCTGCGAATCATATACACTCAGTCAAGCGTCGCCACTCGCATCACACGCTGCACCAGTAGCCAGCAGAGAAGTGACCCATTCCTCCAGACAGTGAGTACACTCTTCTCTTATTCCTCTGTGGTGGAGTCAGTAGTGGCACATGGCTTGCCAGGAAGCCTTTCTGTTCATTTTATTAAAAGATATGCTGTTTCCTGCAACTGTTGTGCTCGAATGTGAGGTGACAGTTACAGAGGTTTGGGGTCATTTCAAATTAAGAGCAGTGCAATCATTCAAAAGTCCAAGAGAACACTGAATGCAAACCCACACAGTCTGAGACGTGTTTCTGTAAATGATCACGTATGTGTGGGTGATACTGCAGGTTCCATTGTCCTTTCTGTGAAATGTAGTTTTGGATAATTTTCTGGTTTTGAAGTCTGGTGGAACACAAGCCATCAGCTCGGTACAATCGTCCGTAGTGGCATTTACTGCGAAGAGATGTTTCCCCTCGTGCGTCATTTGAGGCAGACAGGAGAGGAGAAGCAGATGAGCCAGTCCATGTTTCATATCTCTGTCAGTGTGTAAACTTTTATTTGTGCAAGCAAATGAGCCACAGCCATACAAGTCCTGCAAGGTAGCAACACTTCCTAATGAGGACAGAGATGCGAGTGGACGTGAGAGTACAAAGAGCATTTCAGAGAGGCAGACATGTCGAGGCGTTCAGAAACACTAAACAAATATAAATATGGCTCATGCTGTATGACTTGCTGTGATGTACGAAATGACCATAAGCCAGTCACCAAAGATCCAGTGATTCCAGAACAATCAGGGCAGCTGCATTGAAAAATAGAACTTTTATATTACCTGGCTAAGTTTGACAAGAAGTTAAGATTACAGTGCTGGTACATCAGAATTTCACCTTTTATTCTAAGCGTTTCTCTGCGTTTGTAAGTTATTCCTATATTCAGTTATTCAGATATACTGCAGTGGACATACAACGTGGTAAAACCAGGCAAAAATGTGCTGGAGCTCTGCAATATGGACTGAACGGTGTGCACGTTGGTGGCATCAGAGGTCAATTTGCACACGTTGTCCATGAGTCACTGCGAAGGGCGTTGCGTGACTGGGCTTCAGTCTTAGCAGAGCAGACCGTGATTGGCGGATGAAGGTTCGGAGACTAATTTGCTTTCAAAACTCATACAAGTGGACATGTACGTGTTGACCTTGTGACAGGTTAACATCCTGGTCACACACGTGCAGTCTGACAAGGAAGATGAGTGGATGTCACCTTAAATATTTCACATATAATAGGAGAGAAAACCAGGAAGAAACAACTCCAACCCCCGTTTGTTTTTTCAAAGCAGATTTGTAAACAGATGCAGAAGCTGTTGAGATAAAAATCAACGTCGGAGCTTCAGAGCTATTTTTTCTTTTCTTTTCATTTTAAGCTTTCGAGAATAATATAATGAAATTATAAGTCATAATCTTCTTATAAAAAGAAAGAGTCACCTATTTCCGGGAAAAAAGTCATAATCTTACAGTCTTAACTTTGAGATTTACGTGGAAATAAACAAGTCCTCTTCGGAATCCTCAGGGCCTCTTTGGAATAAACAAAGTTTCTTGTAAATTCTTTTCAAAGTTCCATACTGATGATGATGTGGTGCTGATGTGCCAAAAGATAAAGAATTTCCCTGTTTGTGCTGAAGCACAACTTCACAAAGTTCTCCACCAGCCTCGTGATGACGCAGGGGACGGTTCTTCTGAAATTACGACTTTTTGAAGAAAATAATATTTCAACTTTTTTCCTGTAAAATTATGACTCAATTCTCACAAGGTTTTGCCTTTTTTTCTGAGACATTTACAACATTATTCTTGTAATATTCTGAGTTTAGTCTTGTAAATTTATGACGATTTACTGCCAAAGGCCGGAAATTGGCAGTTAATGTTACTTGAGTACATTTATCAGGAACAATTCTTCACTGCAAGCAGATTGCACTTATCTTGAAACATCCTATGTATTATTTGTCCTATGCTATGTAAACCCCAGATTTTTCTTTCAGTATAAAAGAAAGGAAGCAGCTGCGTGAGCAGCATCTGTAGGGACTGATCACACTGCTGGCAGTCCTGAGGCGGCCCATAAAAAACACAGCACAGCTCAGACGTACACGAGGCCGGGTCCTAATTGCGTCCTAATTGCTGGGCCCGTTGCAGCCCAGTAACACAGCAATATGTCAGAATAATTAGAACCATTAAGGGCCTTGGTGGCTGTGTCAGAAAACCTAAGCGAAGCAGCAGATTTCAGCACAGCAGTCAGTAGGTAGGAAGGGCGTCTTTCCAGCAGGGATGACAGGAATGGCATCACCGTAGCTGACCTCAACCTCAAACCCTTCGACAGCGAAGAGTCAAGCAGCGACAAATCTCGGCCGCCACAGCCCTCACGCGGGTTTCCTGTTCTGGCATCAGACAGAATCACCATGGTAATAAAGAAACAGAGCCGGGAAAACACGACGATGAAGGAAGGAAGGAGGAAGAGGGCTGGTGAAGTCATGCTTGTGGAGATACAGTAGTTTCAGTAGTTCGTTCCTCGTTGTATTCCAATCATTTATCTTTATTTGTTATTCATATGTACTCATCATGTCATCGCTTTCTCTACTGATTCTTTAAAACCCTGTTCGGAACGCCAGATGTGTTAAAAAACACTTCTCTTTTGTGCTAAGACGATCAGTGCTAACGTGTTAAAACGGTGTACTACAACTATTACACTCAAAGTGATTTTGCAGCAAGCTTTGCAGTGATGGCTTCTTCTACTACCTACACATATCAGAAGTGATTGGCAGTTAGCCTTTAAGCAGCAGTAGAAGAAGAACTGAGAGTGGTAACCATATGAGAGGTTGCAGAGTTTAATCTATGATCCCTCGCTAGATATCTCATTCTCTAGGCTAACTGCAATGCAGTTTTATAGCTCGTATAATTATTCTGCGCTGTACAGATGCCTCTTGCAAATTTTATGATGTTTACAAAAGAAAAAAAAATTCAAATGGGAATAAATGTAGTTCACCAATTTGTTTCTGACCGTGACAGGAAGCAGAAACACTCGTTTCAGACAGTATCCCTGCAGTTACCGAGTCAAAAACACACTGGCGTTTCTCTGAAGGTATCAACTTCATGTCAACAGAAAATTGTAGTGACATTTTGTGTGTAGTTAGTGGCAAAAAAAAAAAAAGGAAAAAAAAAGGGGGGATTTTTTTCCTTCTTTTCGACTCCCCTCGACAAGCTAAACAGTCCCATAGTGGCCAAACTCCATACTGGTGTGATTTTTTTCCAAAAAAGACGTGTTTTGTGACATTTAAGTGGCACTAACTTTGGGAAAGAGGGCTTAGGTTAAAAAATACCAGAGTTCTCCTTAAAGGAGGCTCGGCCAGACAACACAGAAGCGTGTTTAACAGAGTCCTGAGTTATTGGAGCTGGCCCACGTCCCAACAATAACAGCATGTCCCCAGTTATCCATAAATACAAGAGAGAGAGATCAGACCCTAACAGGGTCATTTAACATCCAAAGATTTCGTGCATGCTTTGGATGGTTGTTAAAGCAATGCCCACATACAAATACAGGCCGAACCCGGGAAACCAGTGCGTCTGTCCTCTGTTTGTCTCCAGATACCAGAGTTCAGTGAGTGCACAATGTGGTGAATATAGTATATATTCTATTTCTTTCTCTACACGAGGATAGGGTGTGTGTGTGTGTGATTTGAAGTTGTGATCCAGTCGACACTTTATGAGGCTAAGAACAAGAGTCCGGTGTTGAAAAAAAGAGATGCTAACAGCATTCCAGACAAATATTACTCTGTAATAATGGTTACGTAAGTTAAAATAACAGGGGATGTGTGTGTTTGTGCCAGAGGGAGAGAAAGGCAGAAAATCAGGTATAAAACAAAGCATCTGAACTGATGAAACACCCTGAGCTTGTGGTTGTATGTTAAGTCAGTGTGTTTCCCCCAGCAGGGAAGGCAGGGAATATTAAACAGGGTTGTGGCGACGCTCGGCAGACTCTCTGGGGAGGAATCCATTACTGCTGCTGGCACGCACACTCTGGAAATGCCAACGTGCAGTGTGTCGGTTTGCAGTGATGGAACAAGTTTATTAAGTGTTGCTCAGCGTGAGTGCAAATAAGACGTTACTCCTCTCAAATGCGCCTGGAGGTCAGTTACGGCTGCTGTAATCAATATTTTTACCATAACCAGGGATCATATGACTGTGGGGGTTTTCATGGCGATTATTAGCACAGGATATGCAGTTTCCTGAGCCTTTATGGAGCATTTTAGCATCTGTCAAGTTACTGTTATACAACCTACAAGTTCGCATTGATCTGACTGGAATAACTATCACACTTAAACACGCTGTCCTTCTTGCCTGTCACAGTTTAGTTTGTTTTAGTTGCACGCGTACAGTGTATAAAACCGACAAAAAAACAAAAAATAGTTTCAATATGGTGAGAGGTTAGAGAATCTGAAATAATGAAATATGAAATAAAAAAGAATGTGTACAAACCACACAAGAGTTGAAGAAAGTCGTTGAAATGCACAGCAATGAAACCCACTAGATGTTAGATATAAATTCCTTTAAGAGTCCTCAGCATTTTGTAAACATTCATTTTAAAGTTGCAACATAATTAATTGGTTATCATTATTATATAGTATCAACAAGTGCAGATCAGAATTCACCTTTCTGATGATTTATTCAGCCAGGTTAGAGACTGGTCTAAGAAAAGGATGCAGCAAACAAGGAAACAAATAATTTAATTAACTAAAGAAATTAAAAACAAACAGGATAGAAAAAGGAGATGAATCAACCATATCGGAATGTCCCGTTGTCAGTATCTTGTATATTGACTGTGTGCTGTGCCTCAGTCAGCCAAAACCTTATCCTGCACCAGAGGTGAGCATCCTCCTTTCCACTCCTGGCTTTGACCTTTTAACCTCTGAATTTTGAACCTCCCCAGGAACGGGAAGTTGAGGTGACCCGACATCGACATGGCAGCAAAGGTTGGACGGTGCAAACGGCGCTTTGATTTGGGTTTTGCGCTTGGCTGTTGCCCAAAGGCAGTACAGGAGCATAACTCTGAAAGTGCTGGCAGTGTGTTGGCAGAGGCCAGGAGAGAGAGAGAGAGTGTGTAAAAGGAGAAAATTTAAAAAAGATAATAAATAGGATGGCTGAGAAAGAGCTCTCATTGTACAGCATTTTGCCTTGGACACAGGTCCTGACAGGGTTAAATGGTGTGCATTAGGAGACGCAACACTGGTCATGCTGCTGCTCTGGGAGAGGTGTTTAAATCTATGCTTATATACACGCTTCTGTCACGCATGTCCTCAACGTTTGCACTGGTGCAGTTTCTGTATGTGTGTTAAAATATGCCCATCATATTACGCATGCATGTGTGCATGTTTGTCATTATCCAGATACAATGTGATCTAAATGTTAGCAATCATCCCTACTGCCTACAACACTCATTCTGGACCAAAAGGGAGTAAAACTTTAAATGAACAAGTAAACTGACAACATGTAGAGGAGGAAGAGGAGGAGGAGGAGGACATCAGTGAAACTCTAGCTGCAGATAATCATATATTCTCAGATTTTCATACTTTCTTTTTCACTGTGCCTCCACTGATTCGCTCTTCTCCTCCATTTCATGTTCACCTCTCAGGGAGTCGGCATGGCTAACAAAGGTCCATCCTATGGCCTGAGCCGGCAGGTTCAGGATAAGATCGACAGCAAGTACGACCCGGAGCTGGAGATGATCCTGGTGGAGTGGATCAGCCGTCAGTGTGGCTCTGGCGTGGGAAGGCCAGAACCGGGCAAAACAGGATTCCAGGCCTGGCTGAAAGATGGATGCGTGAGTGCATCGTTAGTTTTATTGCTTTGTGTTTGTGTTAAAATGTCTTACGGGTAATGTTCTCTTTACGCCTCTGTTTCCATTTTCCCCGGTTTGGTACCCTCTCCAGGTGCTGAGCGAGCTGGTCAACAGTCTGTTTGCCCAGGACAAACCAGTGAAGAAGATCCAGAGCTCAACCATGGCCTTCAAACAAATGGAGCAGATTTCCCAGTTCCTCAAAGCTGCCGAGACGTACGGCGTCAGCAAGACTGACATGTTCCAAACCGTGGACCTTTGGGAGGGTAAGAGGGTTCTCATGGTCTTGGTTCCAAGACAAGGTTTAGCTTGGGTTTAAGTACTTTGCCTTGAAGTTTGGTAAACATATAAGGTGAATGGTGCTAAGGCTAATAATGCTAGCCATACGTGTGTTTGGGGACAGGTAAGGACCTGGCGGCGGTGCAGAGGACCTTGTCGGCCCTGGGGAGCTTGGCCGTCACTAAGGATGAAGGCACGTACAGTGGAGACCCTAACTGGTTTTTCAAGTGAGTCGAACACATGAAGTGGAATTTCCAATCAGAAGTGGTCGTATTCATAGTATTTTCATCATACTGTTCGAAGTCTTAGTTACTTAGTGGCATTTTCAACGTTGTTTTGCAGGAAGTCACAGGAGAACAAGCGAGACTTCAGCGAAGACCAGATGAAGGCGGGCAAAAACGTGATCGGCCTACAGATGGGGTCCAATAAAGGAGCCAGTCAGGAGGGCATGAGCTATGGAAGACCCCGACAGATCTTGTAAAATGAATGTGCCCAAAACCTCTTCGGCCCTTTACACCCTCTCAGAGGCTTTAAGCAGCTAAATGATCCACGACAACCCCCTTTATCAACAAAGGTTTTCTGCTTTACATGTACTTTGTTGTTCATTGAGCTGTTCATGTATGTGCTTGGATTGGTGACTATCACAGACCTCACTGTGCTTAGCTCGGTTACTCGGACCAGTGTGACTCAATGCTTGGAGTCTTAAGCAGAAATAGCATAAAAAAATGCACCAATGCATTGTGTTGGAAGTAAAAAATGCTAGAATATATGCTGGTGTTTTCCATCGCTCTTCTATTGAATTGACCAGTTTAATTTGGCCAGGCTACCACTTCCCACACCCAGGCCCCAGTATTTTTGTACATTGTCTTATTAAATAATGACTTTCAAATACAAGTCTGAATTGACTAATTCCTAGAAATGGGGAAACTCATCGGACACTCAAGTGATCCTTTAACATCGAGAGGTATTTGGACAATGACACAGTTTTTCTCATTTTGCCTCAATACAGCAGTTTCAATGGATTTGAAATAACACAGTCAGGATGTGATTTAACAAAAATATCGCAATTACTGTTTTGGAATTACACCCATTGTATATAGAGTATCTCCATTTTCAGGGGCTTAAAAGTATTTGGACAATAAACTGGCAAGCAGTTTTATGGCCATGTGTGGTTTTTTCTCTTGTTACTTCGGGACAAAAGAAGCAGTTTAAAGGTCTGGACTTGATTTAAAGGGTTAAAATTGGCATTCGGCTGCTGTTTGACTGCAGGTATCAATATGAAGTCCAAGGAGATATCAATGAAATGGAAGAAAGCCAAAATTAGGCTGAAAAAACAAAAACAACAAAAGTCTATCAGAGAGATAGCAAAAACTTTTGGAGTGTCCAAATCAACATTTTGGTACATTCTCAAAAAGACAGAATGCACTGGAAGACCATGGAAGACAACTAAAATGGATCTTCCCTTTTCCTTGGTGAAGAAATACCCCTTCACAACATGGAGACAAGTCAAGAATACCAATCAAGAGGCACCTTCATGAATGTAAATACTGAGCGTTTACCACAAGGTGCAAAGAACAGATAGAATTCAAGAACAAGATGGCTTGTTTATACAGATTATACAGAATAGCTTCCCAAGTTGTGCAATCAGATTCTTTGGGCAGATGTAATCAAGTTAAACTTGCATCAGATGGGAAGACAAAATTCTGGAGAAGGAAAGGAACAGCTCATGATCCACAGCATTCCACACATCATGTGTCAGACATGGTGGAGGCAGTGTGATGGTGTGGGGATGGAACGGGCTAACTGCTGTTCATTGATCATGTGACTGCTGACAGAAGTATCAGGATGAATTCTGAGGTGTATAAGTGCAGATGAATAATGACCCTGATCATACTGTAAAAGACTTTTTGAAGGTGAGGAAATGGAATATTCCTCAGTGGCCATGTAAGTCACTTGATAAAAAATCTAGTAGAGCAGCTTTTCACTTTCTGAGGAAAAAACTGAAGGTAGAAAAATCCACAAACTAGCAGAGACTGAACTTGGCTGCAGTGAAGTTCTTGGCAAAGACTCTCAAGGGAGGAAACTCAGAATTTGGTGATGTCCCTGGGCTCCATGGATCCAACAATTAAAATCTAGTTATATTAAAAATTATGTTAGTTTGTCCAAATACTTCAGTCCCTGAAAATGAAGGTTCTCTGCATATATCTTTGTGTTTTAAAATGATGCCAGCGTTTATTCTTAAAGGCACTTCTCTATAGTTGGTTTTGGGTTTCTTCCTTCGTGAAGCACTACATGTAAGAACACAACAATTCTTAGTTTCAGGTGATTATGCAGTAATGATAACATAATAATCAATAATAATTTCATTTATACCCCAAAATGCTATACACTGGACTTAAAATGCAATTTAGGGTTTTAAATTAGTATAATTTCTGATTTATCTGAGCATGCTAATAGTTGCTGATGGTTTCTGCTATTCAAAGACTAGCACAAAAATTGAAACTTCTATTTTTCGACCACTTACGTAACAACGCCATCATTGTAGTACAAGTACTACAAAACCCTCTAAGTCAAAAACCATGGGTAGTTTTTTTATTATCATTCCAGTCACCTGTGACTTGCACAGCAAAACACAGTTTCCAAGTTCACTTCAAACGGTCCTTTCTGATAAAAAACTAGAACTCTAATTCATTCTGAAAAGCCCTTTCGTATAAATTATAAACACAGCTGGTAATTATATGTACAGCAGGCACACTTTGTTTATATATTACACTTCATAAAAAAAAGAAATTCATATACAAATCCCACACTTTAATATCCCACTTCAAGTTTTTTTCAGTAGTTTATGGTCCATACGCAACAACCCCAGACTTAAGAATAAAAGGCATTAAATAACACCTCAAAAAAATATCCTATTCTTAATATACATCAGTAGTATGTTTAAACCTTTCTTAAGAACTCGCATATTGCACGCACGCACACAGCAGATTCATGCCTTCCTGTATAGTGCACATCACCTTTTGATCTTTATCGTGGTTTAAGAGGGTCACACGGGTGTCTTAAATATATCCCAACAATCCGAAAAGTTGTTTTTCCAGTGCATTCCCCAACCTGACCTCATGAGTTGAAACGTAACCTAACGTCAGTCATGATAGGCCTACTTTGGAGGATCTGTCTCTTCCACACTGAAGACATCTGTTACAAGGCTCCGTTGTGTCAAGGCCACGTGTTTGGGGAACGCAGATAATCAAGTCTGTTGACAGTCCAAATTATGACCATCCCCCCGGCCACCACCACAGATAAACTACCTGGAGGCTGCGTGGTTGAGGAGGGGAGGATGAAAGCCTGAGATGTCTCATGAGCACAGTGGGTGGTTTTACGCCCGTCTTCTGGCTCAGCGCTATGCTTCCAGCACCTCTCCATTTAAAAGCGTCCGGTTGGCCTCATAGTCCACCACCGAGTCCTGCTCCTCTTGGTCCCTGTACTCCTCGTCAAGCAGGGACTCCTCCACTCCTCTCCCTTTGTGTCCCCTTCTGGCTCGGCGATTTGCCCATCTCCTACAGCGGTAGAGGAGGGCCCTGAGGTCCATGTCGGCCAGCGCGACCTCGAGTGTGTAGTACAGAGACCAGAAAAGCGCAAAGCAGCCCAGCAACAGCAGGAACTGCAGGGGGACACAGAGAGAGAAAAAGAGAGAGGAGTAAAACACCAGCCACTGGGGTCTTTACACCACTTATGGATGCTTATTTGGATAAGATTGAGGACAAAAAGTGCAGACAGACAGGAAAAGAGAGGGTGTGAAAGTGAAACTGATGACTGTGTCAAAGCACTGTGTGATTTCAGTTTCAGTATTCCTTCCTGGTCTAGCTAAAGAGATCATTTGGGGGATAAAATAAAAAAATAATACATTTGTATATCCCTGCATGTATTGAGAGAGATCAGAATAGCTTAGTTTGGGTCTATGACTGGACGTTTATGAGATCAATTAGCATTTTTTCTAAGCTATTACACAAATTAATTATTTTTTTCTCACAAAATCTCCAATATTTAACTCTGCCAAGAAGGTTATGTATTTGCCCATGTCAGTTGGTTGTTTATTAGCAGTGTTACGCGGAAACGAAGGATGAACAACCCATTAAAATTTGGTTCAGATCCAGATAAAAGGCGCAAACCCAAGATTTAAGGGGTTGCTGGATCTTGGCAGATATACAGTATGTGCTCTACTGTGCGCCATTCCACTTACGTTTAGGTTTCAAATGAGAGGGTATGACAACAAAGATGTATCAACCCTAATGAAACGGGGATGATTTCAATGCCAGAGTTTAACTGTCACCTGTGAGGCTTAATTTAGTGCCCTTAATCGATTGATTAGCATGAGTCAATATATGGGATTTTTCAGAAACATCGGTTCTAAAATGGGGACGTTAAATTAGAAAATGTACGCTGGTGAAACCCTTTGACTCTGGGAGATGGTGAGCATTCAAGATGGATGTCATTTCATGCACAGTTTACCTTGAGGTTATTGGAGGTGAAGGGGCTGATGACCTCTGGTGGAATGTCCAAGCCTGGAGGGCAAGGTAGCGAGAAGTTGCTGTCCAGATATTTGCCACTCATAGCCTCCTCCACCAGCCTGTCAATGGATGCAAAGCCAGCCAATCGGCAAGTAGAACAACATGTCAGTGAAAACACCGAGCCAGCACTCATCTCTGGATTCAGGGTGCAAGCATTTTTGAGTATGACATGAAAGCACTAAGACAATACTGATAAAGGCAGTGTTGCATCCTGAAAAATGTTGCAACATATAATAAGGGAAAGGGAATTAAATCAAATTTCCAGGAATGGGTTTCGAACCCATGAGAAGGTGAAATACATGCATCCAACAGAACAGATTAGTCCAACACTGGCCAGGCAGCAGGATGAAAAGCCAGCATTTCTTACCTTTGTCTGTCCGTGACCTCACTAAAGGTCATAGAGCAACCATACAGGGCCAACGCCCACTGCTTCAACACCCCCATGGATGCACACTTCTTGGACAATTGCTCTTCTATGGGAGCAGAGAGAGGAGTCAGTGTGGGCTGATGGGTAACCTGAGGAAAACTACATCAACAATAGCACAGCAGAGACAAGCGGGGGAGATGTGTTTCTCCACGCAGCGTCGGTGACCTGTGAGAGTGTGTGAGCAGTGACTTACTGTGGTCGGATATCTTGAGCGTGTACTGGCCTTCAGCTCTCTCCCCCCAGCAGCGCACAGTGGAGAAAGTCCAGTCCTGGTAGCCTGCAGCTTCTCTGCGAGCAAAACACAAACCTATTAATCAGATTACCGTCAAAAACGGTCATTTGAGTTTAATTTACTAAGACTGTTGCTCATTTACTTTTGTTGCCATAATAAAACTGAGGTCACTTCACTTTTCTTTTTTTACTCATTTCTATGTTTTACTCGACTCAAATTTATATCGAATTATAGGTTTCTGAGTGTGTGCGAGCACCTGTCAATGACACGGCGCGCCCCAATGATTGATGTCATACCACTGGGGCAGACCAACTCAATCTCCAAGTTGCCACGGCAAGGGTGGGTTATTGTCACGGTAACGGCCACATGCTCCAACGTCTTCATACCAGACTCCCTTAGGTCAGCTGCAGAGACTGAGAAAGAGGAGAGGAGCTTAGTGTGTGTGTGTGTGTGTGTGTGTGTGTGCCTGTGTGCACTGGACCATTGTTGAATTGATGATGGTAGTCATGTGCCTGCTTGTGGGAGATTATAAACCCAAATAAACAAATGAAAATGTAAACATAGTCGGGAATAATAACACTTTTAAAATCACACAGATCTGACCAAAATGTGATCTGATATTCAAATTCTGCATACATAATTAAACTTTTTTTTTTTTTTTACAGAATTTAACTGAAAAAGTTCAACTTTCATTATTATATGTATAAAAAAAGTAAAATGCTTGAAACCTTATTTTATGTGTAATGAATCTACAATATATTAAATCTTCACTTTCTTAAATAAACCAAGGATCGCGATATTCTAATTTTCTGAGATGTGACTAGTATGAAATAATGGAGTAAAACCAGTTGGGCTAATAATTATCTTATATTACATCACTTTCATTTCTACATCCCTACAGATTTCATATAATTTACATAGCAGAAATAATTAGACCTGCAGATATTATCTATGTCAAAGCATTAAGTGTCAAACTTCACACACAAGCTTGTATTAACTTCTTAGATTAAAAACATGGTAATCTAAAAACATGTTGCTAGCTAATGAATACAGTATATCAGAAAAAAGCTGAGAAGTGGCAAAGTAAATTCAATCTTCCATCACATTCTGGATCTCTCTTCATTTTTCTTCCTCAGCAGTTATAAGTCACCAGCTCCTGCCCTCCCACTGTAAGTGTCTAGTAATTTCCTGGTATTTCCTGGGCTCTGACTAGTAATGGGCCATGGTGCTCCCTGACCATGTAGGGCTGCACACATCCCCGGGGCAGGGAGGGACACGCAAGGACGAGGGAGCATAAAAAGAGGTGTGGAAGGACAGACAGAGAGTCAGGGGACATACGTAGCAAAAGAGGGATGAAGGTAGCTGTTCGTGACATGAGAAGTGGAGGGGAGGCAATAACAGACTGAAAAGAGTGGATGTAAGATGAGTAAAGTTGAGTGCGTTTGGGAGGTTGAGTAAAGACAGAAAAGAAAGATGAGCCTAAGAAAACATAAGAGTAAGCAGAGAGGAAATGAAGTTAGAGACGTGGAAAGAAAATATTCCTAACACTGAAGCTGCGCAGCGGGGACTGATCTGATCACTAAATGTTTATTCAATTTCTGGTTAGCAGTCATGTGTTCAATATGATTCACCATGAATTCTGAAGAATTTTGCTGTTTCTGCTGCATTATTTGTAACAGAGTGGACCGTGCAACTGTCGGACAGGGTCACAACTGTACAAGAAGCAGTCATGAAACATCACAGCTTTGCAGCTGATATCAAATCAAAAGCCCCATCAGGAGAAGGATGTGGTTGGAACAATGGGACTTGAGGTTGCGTTGGTAGGAAGAAGGGAAAGCACAGAAACACGCGCACGCACACACTTTAAACCCGTGGTCTACATTAATAAGTCTTGGCTCACTATATCACTTCCACTCAATGTAAGACTACAGAGCGTCTTGTGATGGGATCACCAGCTGCATAGCTAACTCAGTGGTTCTGCTGCAGTGAAACATAATACGGAGAAACAGATGATTCGATTTGCAATATGTTAATGTTACATCTTCCTTCCATCAAAGTAGTGTGCTAGTCCATCTAAAAAAAAACAAAACAGAATACTGTGATTCCTCATCAGTTATTTAAGGATGATTTTGATAAATATGGCCTACAGCTCAAACAAAATGAAATGTTCAAGAAAAAAAAAAACAGAATACTGTGATTCCTCATCAGTTATTTAAAAATAAAAAAAAAAAAGTGAGTAAAGAAGTTACTTTTGTTTTTGACCAACTTTTTGCCTTAATCACAATCTTTTCCCTTTGCTTCCCTTAACACACATAATCAGTCTTATCGGTTGTATCTTTTTCTGAAGCAAGTGAAGTGGACTGAAAGAGAACTCTCAGATTTTTCAATTATTCCAAAGCAATCCCTGATTATTTAGTAGATAGTCAAAGCATGGTATAAATAATTCTGAAATAATGCTACACAAATTTGCTTGTTTTTTTTGTTAACACTGGAAGACTTCAGAAAATGGTGCAATTGACTGGTTGTATCTGGAAAGCAACTACTGCTACAGGAAGTAGAGAAATGTAGGAAAAACACACTGTATAAAAGCTTGTTTTAAACGTATCTTTAGTTACTGAGTCAAAAGCAAACATGTGTTTCACTGTAGGTACCTACTCCATGTTAGCACATACTTGCAACAACATTTTGAGTGTATTTATTTGTCCAACGAGCTGAACAATCGTAGTGCCCAAACACCATAGTATATTAAAAATGATGTGTTTTATGAAAGTATGAGTCTAAAGACCAGGAAATAGTGCTTAGGTTGAAAAAAAAACCCAAAAAAACTGGAGTTCTCCTTTAACGGTGGGTTACTGGTCAGTATTAGGTCAAAACTAATCACTGCATCAAAGTATACACGAGCACTCTGGTGCTTAAGGTGTCATGCATCAGCCAATAAGGCGGCCAAGACACAGAAACAACACTGCTGAGAACTGAACTGAACTGAGGATTAAGGTTAAAAATCTATTATGGAAGCTGATTCAATTTGTTTTTAAAATTAAGGCCACGCACACAAAGCAACTCTTTGAACAAACCCTTGTTTCATGAGACCATTCATACACTTGGGTGGTGCTTTTGACTGTGATGAGAACATGAAAGAGGGCCGATACAGATCGAAGGCAGAGAGTTAAAGACACAAGGGAGAAGGCTCTACTAGAATGCTGAAAAATGTGTGCGATGCAGGAAAAGACAGATCACACACACCAAAGCAAAGGAATAAAAGCTGATGAGAGCTTTTAAAATGTAGAGGCCGATTGGGAAATCGAGAAATTGAGAATAAGGAAGAAAAAAACAAAGTTAAGGCAATCCTTAAAACTCTCCGCCTATATTCCAACCTGGACACAGAGAACATTACCTAATAAGGAAGGCCAGACTGACTGAGGAGCAGGCAGACAGGGAGGGAGGGAGGGAGGGAGTAAGTCAGTCAGTCACTTACGTAGTACAGTGTGTAAACTCTAGCAGAGAGACTGAGAGAAGAGCAGACAGAGTTACCTCTGAATGTGCGGATCAGCTCATCAGCATAAACTGGGATGGTCGCATCCTCCTTCATAACCGTGCTATGATAGGACAACAAGAATGGCACCGACTCCCATACCTGAAAAAGCATAGAGGGACTACTTAATCATCTGCTGGTTTTGATGGGAATTAAAAAAAACAAACAAACCCATTGATCCATTTAAACATTAATCAAATAGTTTTGGATTAAACAGTTACTATTGGTGGCAGTCCGACTTGAGTGAATGTAGGCATGTACCTTGGCAGCATTGACTAGTCTCCACGCGTTGAGGAGACCAAAACCGTGCTGGTGGCTGTGATGGAACCCAGCCCCATTTACCCTCCAGTCTGCACTGTTGTCACACTGTTAGAACAAATACATGGATAATAAACACACACACCGATACGATTGTATATTTTGCTTCCAAATAAGACCTATTTCAATAAAAAGTAATAAATGTCACAAATTTACTCAGTCAGCATTTCTCTCTTGCTTTACCTCTAGCAGGTTTCTTTTTTCTGTCATTATGTACATTTTTTATTCGTAGCTCTCCATAACAACCCATTTCTCCTGACTGAAGTATGTGGCATGTAATCACTTCATTTTGTGCAGAAGAGTACAATAGTGCACGAAATGCCCCTTTTTATTGGAAAGATCCTGTGGGGGGCATGGGTGGGCATTCTTATAATCGTCCCTGCCATATTGGCCAGAATGGTTATCTGGGCCTTAGATCTTAAGTGTTAAGTATCCAAACCAGCTTGTGGTACTGTAGTGAAGAATGGATTCTACCTATTCATGACGCTCCTCTCTGACTGGGGTTTTTAAGCCACACGCACACTTGGCCCAGTTACTTCATACCATGCCAAAGCACAATTGACCCCCTTCCCTTCAATGACTCTGAGGCTTATTTGGAGTCGCTTTGTTAAGATACGACAGATTTATCAGTTATGAACGGAGGCAACACCTGTTCCAACTGTGCCAGGGGCAAGGAAATGTACCGTGCTTGAGCATGGTATGAAGCGCACTAATCAATCAAACTGGATTTTGTGGGACAAACAATCTTGGGCCTGGCAGGGATTGGCTATTGTGAGTGCACCCTTCGGGTTTGTCGAGTCAGCTCAAAAAAAATCAACCTGGCTGTTCATAACCTGCCTCATAGTGCACTCATCAGGTGTATTAAAAAGCGAAAACATAAGGCCAATTCACAATAACAACTGCACAGAAATGTGTTTCATAAGGCCTACCTTGGTGGCAGTGAAGGCAATGATGTGCTGGACGTCCCTCCAGGTGAGACAGGGACGGACCTGCAACATG
>KV751403.1:851352-868072 GCA_001698575.1 Mola mola
CCAGTCTAATTAAAAAAAAGAAAGAAATTGAGAAGAGCAACGAGGTAATATGATAACCTACAATGATTTCACAACTGTCACATTTAAATATTTTTTTTCCCAGCAATATAGGAGATTCCATTATGAAAACAACTCAAGTTTATCAAACAATTAACTTTTCCTCAATGTGGAACTATACAACAAAGTGAACTATTTAAAAAGTACAGTTATAAAAGGAGTTTAGCAACTGATATAGACAGGGGACCTACGTGTCAGGAATCACATCCACAGTGTACATTACTTAAAATGCTGATGTCAGAAGTTAATTAAAGTCAATGTTAATGCAGCTCTCAATTTTAATGGCTGTTAGTAGCTAGCAGGTCTTCTAGATACCTGGTTAGACAGCTAGCTCAGGTTAGCCATCTAAAGAACGGTTATGACAACATTGAAGCTATAATAAATGAAATAAACATACAATAATACGTATCAACAACGACAAAAAAAACCCCAAAACAGCAGAGTAAGGTCTGTACATGTAGAGGCGCTGTTCGAGTTTCGACCGAAGCAGTATTGTTGTCATAGTAAGTCAGCTGACCAGTACTCACGCTAAATGTAAAGACCGTTGTTCTTTAATGAAGTACGGCAGTTCAAATAACCATGGTCGCATATTACGATTTTGTACTAAGATGTTTGTCTTATCCTACCTATCCACCGAAATTTTCCGTTCTCATCCGCTTCTTGTAAAATTGAGTGACGTTAGGCTGGTCATCTCATTTCCTGATAACCATTCGTCCAAACGTTCCTACGTCATAAAGTTGTGATGTAAACGTCCAGCGTGCCGCCTGATTGATCAAGAGCTATGAGGGCGTGGCATACAGTTACCGCTGTCACTGTACATGATGGGACATGTAGGCCAGCAAGGCATTCTTCCACGGTCGTTATTGTATCACTGAGAGAGGGAGTATATTTTAATCCAAAACAGATCTTTTCTTAAACGTGACCAAGTGTTTTCGTTGTCTGAACTTTATCTAACTGCTACGAAAACAAAATGATTTCTGAAAAAAATAAAAAGTTTTAAGTTAAAAAAAAAAAAAAAATACAGCCTCCTTCAGGATACAAAACACAGTCTCTGTAGGATATGGAAAAAAGGACGATATTACCAGCAAACATTAATGCGTAATCATGTTTTATTTCATAAATTGAACCGAAAATATATATTAAAAAAACTCAGTTGTGGCATGTGCAAAGGTCTGGATTCTTTAAGTGTTCCCAAGTCTCAGATTCTTTTTAGAATCAGAATCAGAATCAGATTTATTGGCCAAGATTGTGCATACAAACAGGGAATTTGACTCCGGTTCGACTTGGCTGTCAATGTAAAAAATACATTAAATAGAATGCAGTTAAATAAATAGCCTAAAGATAGAAGTCCGTGTTCGGTGCAATGTAGGAGACAAATTAGTGCAATTATAAGGAGTATGTATTTCGGACAGTAGATACAATGAAGAGATGTGCAAATATGCCTATAACGTAGAGAGTTATTGCAAAGGTGTTCTCCTGAAGCTCTGTGACTGGTAGGAGTTCAACAGAGTGACAGCCTGGGGGAAGAAACTGTCTCTGTGTCACGTGTTCTTGGTGTACAAAGCTCTGTAACACCTGTCAGAGTGGAGGAGTTTAAACTGTTTGTGTGGGGGGTGTGAGGGTACTGCAGAGAGGCTACCTGCCCATTTCCTGACCATGGACCTGTACAGGTCCTGGAAGGAGGGCAGGTCAGCCCTGATGATCCTCTCTGCAGACCTGATTGTTCCTGTTCCTGTTGCTGTTTGGTGGCCGATGGTTGTAGGAAGTAGAACCTCTGCGGGGCCTTCTACTGGACAGTGTCTATGTGGGACGTCCACTTCAGGTCCAGGGATATTGTGGATCCCAGAAACCTGAAGGTGTCCACCATAGACCGATGACTGTGGTGTCATCTGCATACTTCAGAAGTGTCACTGAGAGGTCCCCTGAGGTACAGTCATTGGTGTAGAGGGAGAAGAGCAGTGGGGACTGTACAAAAAAAACCTGCAGGAAGATTGTCAAGTGGTGGTAAAATTTGGAATATAGCTGTAATACCGACACTTTGTTCAAATTTTAACAATACTAAAACGGATGCTGATCATTTCTTTGATAGGTATCACACTTTTTAGTTTTAGATAAAAAGGACATTACACAGGTAAATCACAGCAGACCATTGCTGTTACTCATAAATTTACTACAAAAGCAAATATGAGTGCAATTAACTGTTTGTACTAATATAATATTATACAATATACTATGTAAGTATTAGAGTATTGATCTATCCATGCAATCTGGTTACAACTTACTGGACCCAAGGGGAGGGGAGGTCATCTTGATAGGCATCCACACAATTGGGACATTATGAAATCATAAACTTGCACCTTTAACCCTCCTTTATACAGTCATCCATGCAGTCCATTATGATCCATATCAAAGGAACACTTCACGTAACTCACTAATAATTATTTTCTACATTATACAGCATCTGTATTTGGCATTCAGAATTATTTTCACATCCTGTATTTCATAGATTAAATTAAATTTGTTGGGAAAATGGATCATAAATCCCTGTAGACTGTACATTTCCTAAACACTCAAATGGTAAAATTCTAATATAATTGTCAGTATAGTGGTCAGTGTTTGTGTAAACAAATTAAAACCACACCATGTTACAGTTACAATATGTCCTTTATTGGTCAAACAGTGCTGCCAGCGTCTGACAGATAAATATACAGTTCACCTATTTACAGCTTGGTGAAATACAACATAAACTGTCCCTTGTAGACCTACATAGTGTTCTTTAGTGTGTAACATAGCTTGGGTTGGCTTCAGGTCTGAGCATTAATGGTCCCCATTGACACATGGTGGTGGTGAGTTATGCTGTTTCTGTGTCTGAGAGAAGCCCTATTAAGTCTTTCACATGTAATTCGTTACACGTGCAAATCACCAGATGGTGCAGCATTAAGATAAGCAATGTGTATTTTGTGCGTGTGTGTGCCTGCACAAATAGAAGATTTGAAATTCACAAATTTTGTTTACAATAGACATATTTAAGCAGCTGCTTATCAGTATAAGAAAAATTGACATCTGAGTTTCACACAAGGTAAAACTGATTCTAAGCAGTCAATGTTATATTCTTGCATTTCATCAAATTAACCTCTTTATGCATAATGTATTTGCAATGTAGAATTCTTATAAAATAATGTAACTTCATAGATGCTCTTCATACTCCATGGGATCATGGGATTCAGTCAATCTTTCTGTATACTCTCCAACCTAAAGTATAGCTGTGCACACATAGGCATGCTCACGCAGATCAACCTTGCTTCACTCACTCACAAGCCACAAATAGCAGAAAGAAACACACATGTAAACACACACTCATATGTTCACATCAACCCATAACAATCTACATCTGACTATATGATGGATTCCTACCAGCTATCTGCATCCTGCTCATCAGATTCATGTCATGTTTGTTTCTTTGTGTGGCGCTCTGCGGTGTTCAAAGACAAAATCTTTTAAAATTTCCAATCTATCCAACGGTGTGGCCTATTTAGAACAAAGTTTTGTTTTTGTTTTTTTTTCCTTGTCAGGCATTTTAATCACTTCAATTCCTCTAGCCACACTGATCTGCATAGGTAACTTAAACAGGCAAAGTTGACGATGACTCCAACTTGATTGGTCGCCCTTCAGGTTAGTAATGGCTCTAGTTATCCTCAAGCGTGCTTAAAATTCCCAGCACGGTTTAGTCACTGCATGTCAGCATTTTCTACACTTATTCTTGAAAAACCACCAATGAAAAGCACCAATGTTTTGTAACAACGTGACTCCCTTTTACCACCGACCACCCCTCTCTTGACCTTAAAAGCGTAGGTCTCACGACTCTCTCGCCCTAACCTCGTCACTTAAGGAGCGATATGTCGTCAGCAAAGTCCCCGTGTGGGTGGAAGCAGCGGGCAAAACGCCACTGGCACACCATGAGACACAGAGGCAGCATGAAGAGAGCGCAGATTCCTGCCATGATGTAGGCGATGGTCATTAGAGTGGACTCGTCCGTCTGAGGGATGTTGTAGCCGCAGTCCTCCAGGTCGACACCATGGAACGGGCCGTTCACAGAGGCTGTGCGAAACTCATCGTGCACTGCAAACAGGAGGAGAGTAGTTTAGGTATTTGTGAAGGACAACAGGTACCATATGCTTTTCCTCCTCCTCACCATGGCAGGTGCTGACAGCGAAGCCGATGCGCTTCTTTTCTCGATCGAAGACCACGTAGAAACCTTCCATGATGACAGCCCCCATCACTGTACCAGTGCTCGACTGGGACACAGCAAATTTGTAGCAGTCCTCCTGCGCGGATGCCACATCCTCTACCGGCCTCAGGTATTGCTGCGTACACAAAAAACGAAAAATGATGAAGAAAACATGACTGTGCTGAGTTATGGACAGGATTTCCAGTGTTAGTACACCTATCATGGGAGTTAATAAGTTGAATGTAAAATTGATACCTGTTTCACGTAAAAAGTATTGTTCTGGGTTATAACACTTTCGTTTCATTAATAGACATTAGTAAAGTGCACGTTCTAGACGTGAGCCAGTTGGACTAAAGTCTCTAACAGGTGGAATCCCATCTTCAACCACAATGTGGGTTGCAAAGCCGGAGTGGCGCCGCCCAGAAGAAGAAGCTGTCTATAGCCAAGATTTGTATTAAAAAGCATTATATGTCCATACTGCAGCAAAAGCACATTCTTAGATCATCAGCAACACGACTGCCAATTTTTGAAGTCAATCTGACTTATGGTTTTGCCACGCTGTGTGGGACAGACAGACATGCTGTTCAGAGATTCCTTGTCTTTATTAGAGGAAGTGTAAAATGAGCATGTTGACAGATCATGTTTTTAGGATAAACTTTTATTAGAGGAAGGCATGTGTGTGGGTTGCTTTGTGCATTTTGTTCTTTTCTTTATCTTGATATTTCTTTTGTTCTCCCTCTGAATCTACCTGGTGAGTCATCAAGAGTATTTGTGCAAGACAGACCCTGACCATCATTTGTACTCTACGATTTCAGGGTTATTCTGCAGTTGCCATGTCAAGCCATGTCAAAGGCAGTGCCAGGAAGTGTTATTTGTCCACTCTACAATATTTATATGTCCAATAATGTATTGGTGCCATAAATACAATGGCAGATAATGCGATATTTTATCTTATCAGCTGTTTGGAATAATTGTTCAGAGAGAAGGAGAAAAGTCTACTACTTTTTAAACCACACATCTTCACAGAGATACAGAATATTAAATCATCCATCAACACTTGCTACAGCTTAGTCTGTTTTACCATTAAGTGTTCATAAATTAGAGGATGCCATCTTTGGAAAATACAGAAATGCAATTGTTGGTTATTGATAGAAATAAAAAAACCTGCTGAGTATCACTACAATAAAGACATATGTCCACTGCCTACAGAAAGAGAACGGCTTACAGCACGCAGTAGTCCCTCATATGGACATCAATCAGGTACCCTGGGAGTAAAAGGTACTCTGAAAGGTAACAGAGCCGAGCTTGTTAGATATAATCTGTCGAATAATTTTAATGACATTATGGCTATAGTGCTGTCATTACATATTTTGTCCACCAGATAGGGCTAAAATGTTTATTATCACTTGTAATAATAATGCGTTCATGCACACCTTATCACAATTTTTTAATAATCAAATACAGGATCTCTATCAGGGTTTTCGTTAGGCCTGGTGGTAATATCTGATAGAAACAACGAGCACGAACCGAATGAGTAGAGCTGGGCAATATGAGCAAAATCTTACACCACAACATGGATCATTTCATATCACCCTTTCGTACATTTTCTGCAAATTTCATGAAATAATGTTGATAAAAAATAACCACAAACTTCATGTCAACTTATTTTGATAGCCCCGTGGATTAAAGAATGTCTAAACCCCAAAACTATAGTTTTCAGCTGAAAAACAACAAATTTGGGTGTTTTAGTATTGGTGATTGATTCAGACACAAATGGTGACATTTTTGATGAAAAGAATTTGAATTCCTCATATTGTGTTATAAATATGCACAGCGACTGCTCTCTGCAGGATGAAATCTTTGACGAAAGTGACGACTTGGCACGTCTCCCCTGTTCCCACAGGGACACGGAGCAGGAAAACGCTAAGACTGACATTCAGTCAGCAGTCATCGCTCACATTCTGACAGACCGAGGAGACAGGGAGAATATCATTCTGAATGTCCGTTCGTCCACAGCTAACATTTCAGTCATGTTTACGAAATCTTAACCCACCTTTCGTCGCAGTTTCTGTTATCCATGATCTGTTTTTAGCTCGTCGACATCTCATCTTCATCTTGTAAACAAGGTCGTTAATGGATATTTTTCGTCAGTTTTCGTTAACAAAATGAACGCTGCCAGGACTGTTGCAGGGGATTCTCTGTGTCTGTCTGTCAGTCTTACTTGTGGGAGTCGCATGTTGCAAAAAACTGCCGTGAGTCAGGTCGCAGCCGTCGCTTTGCTAGAACCGCCATATAAACAATCGAGGAAAATATCTATTGATAGACATTTTCGGTGTCATTGTTACAATTGTAGGGGAAACTCTGCCTATTAAATCATATTTGTATCATGTGTTTATTCTTAATGTACTATTATCTGTTTATATATTATCAGATCCTCTATCAAATCAAATAGTGATTATAATTTCAGCTTCAAATCTGCAAGTTCATTGATACAAAATTATGTTTGACTTCAAGTTTTCCCGTACATGTTGTACATTGGATAAGCGTACATTTTATACATTGTGTTTTAGTGCTGTGCCAGCTATCAAACTTAGAGCAGGAGCAAAAGGAAGTAAAAACTTTTGTCAAGCGTCTCTTTGTGCCATCCTCCTACAGGTTCTCAACACTAACCTTTGCCTCTCTCTCAAACTGTATTCATTCCACCACCATCAAGGCCTTTCTGAGTGGCTTTAAATAAAAAAAGCTTTAGGAAATATATTCAAAAGCAATTCTCTTGTAAATATGCCAGACTTTCTTCCCTTCAGGACTGTTTGTAAGTGCAACGCTTGAAGCATAGACTGAAGGATGGTGACCAGACAGGGCACACGGAAATGAAATCTCTTTATTTTGCAAGGTCAGAATTACTGAGGATGTACGTGACTCATAGGAGTGACAAAACTATTTCAACTTGTAAGGAAATAATCACCAAAGTATTTACTGGCGATACCATATACCATATAGTCTGGCCCAGGGAATCCTATCACACAGTCGATTCCTGATCTGAAAACATGAATGAACTGCTGCTTAATACTAAGATAATTACTTGTAAGTGCGAGCTACATGTATTACCTGTGGCAGGATGGAGATTCTGAAGGACTGGTTGTGGTTTTCACTCATCAGGTAGAGGGAGATGACTGGGAAGATGTGCCAGGGTGTCGTGCCGGCCTGCCAACATACCAGCTGCTCCCCTAACCAGAAGCCAGATGGAAACTGCTCTGTCTGAAAGACAGGACCAGGACATTCAGTCTTTCCTTTCCCTTATCCACCCACTGCAAATCAGGCTCGTGAAGGTTGAAGTGGAGAGGGAGAAAAAAACCCCAAAACATTTATTTAAGCTGTACAAGTAGAATCGAAAAATCAAGATATGATTGAAGCATAGGCATTTAGAAAGTACAGCCACTTTTACACAAAGTACGTGTACGGCCTCGAAAGTAATTGGACAAACCAGCACAAAGAATGTTATTCCAGAACTGCGTTGGCTTTTTAGTTTTTTAAGCAAATTCTGATCTGGCCTTCCTGTTCTTGAGCCTGAGTGTTATCAGAGGTTTGCACCTCAATGTAAATCGTCTGTATTTACATTCATGAAGGCGGCTCTTGATTGTAGGTTTTGACAATGGTGCGTCTATCTTTTGAAGAGTGTCCTTGACTTTGCAAGTTGTTATGTAGAGGTTTTCCTATCATCCAGAAAATAAATCTGCAATCATCCACTTCAGTCTTCAAGGCCTTCTGGTGTTGCTGAGCTTGTCACTGGATTCCTTATTTTTTAGAACGCACCAGACTGTCGATTTGGTCCCTCATGATGTTTTTGCTACCTCTCTGATTTTACTTTATTTTGTTTTTAAATCTGATGATGTCCTTCTCCACTTGCATATTAACAATTACCAAATGCATGTTTAATACTTGGAATGAACTCCAAACCTTTAATCTACTTAATCTGTCATTGAATAATGGCAAAATATACGACAACTGGCCGTGAAACTGCTTTTCAGATAATCGTCCATTTACTTGGCTCTCCTGCTTGAATTGAGCACTGCATTTGACCATGAAATACTATTGATGAAACTTTCTGCATGTGATTGCAAGTTCTCTGCCCTTTATGAAAAGTACCTGAATGGTAGAACACGAAAGGCCTTCTATTATGGTAGTTTTTGTGAATCACTGTGAGATATGATTTCCACAAGCGATGTTGCTTTATATAAAGGCTAAAACTACTTAATAAAGTTTTTGTCTACTGATAAACGCATGATTCTTTGTTTCTCTCAGGTCAGATTAACGGAGAATGAAACAAAATTTAACCATATCAGTTTTATCAGTTTTGATCACTTTTTGATAAATACGTAACGGTACATACGTTTGAGTCATTTAGAACTTAATTCCTGCGTGAAACTTTTTGATGTAATTATTGTAAATGACCTCTCAAAGATCGCTGGCCCACCAGGGAGCCGTGGCTCACACTTTGGAAATCACTGCTCTAAATCACACTAGCTGAGAAAACAACAATCAATTCACATAAATTCAATGTCTTTGGATTGTGGGAGGGAACCCACACACACACACACACACACACACACACACACACACACAAAAAGAATACACAAAGTCCACACAGAGAGACCCTGACCGACTGGATATTGCATCTGGAACCTTCTTCCTGTGAGGCAACAGTGCTAACCACTGCGCCACACTTCAAGTAAAATAAATAAATAAATAAAGCAAAAAATGGCAAGAAAAATCTCCTCCTCGGTCATACATGGTCTTTTTGGATACCTGAATGAGCTGGAAAAGCTCCAGTTAAAGCAGAACAGAGCAACATTTCAACTACTTGGCTTCTCAGACCAAATAAAGTTCACAGTGACCTCATACGGCTAAAGTTTGGGAATTGGTTCTGATGTAACTTATTAACTTTGCCAGTGGGTGCACACGCCCCCGGTCACCATCACCATTTGTATAGGCCAGCCTGCGAGTGGCCTGACAGGCAACAGCAAGGATCCACAAAGCATTAAGAACTGGTCCCACCACTTACTGATGCTTGATGAGCCTTTGGCTCTAGGCACATTGTTGAGACCAAAACACAAAGACAAAAGTCCGATTTTGAAGTACTACATGTCTTGAGTTTTGTTTTTTGTTTTCTTATGCATGTACAGTACGTATGTACATCTACTGTATGTCACAGTAGATGTAGGGCATCGTGTCTCTTCTTGGTAGTCTCTCACACTGCATCAAATTATATGAAATCAATAATGAAAAGGTCCAGTGGAAACAAAGGATGAAGTGAAGAATCAGAAGTGTTGTACAGTTTTTAAGGACATAAAGGTGTCTATAGCATAGGAAGGACTAACCGAAGAGGCAGCTTCAATAGCCTTGACCGCAGCCTGGAACACTTTTTTAGGCAGTCGAAGGTTTGTGGTGCCACTGTCCACAATGCTCTTGTCATAGTTGTACTGTAATAGACAGATAAACTCCTATTAGAGTCAGTTATTAACCATTATTTCCTTGCTTTTGCAGCCATCTTACCTCTTTACAGTCCATATTGAGGTCCTGTCCGTTCACCTCAATGCGTACGATTATGACCTCATAGTACCACTCTCTGCGGATGGGAGTGTACCACAGCTCTCCCACATAGAGTGATGGGTCCACTCCTCCGATGATCTAAAAGCAAAAGAACAGGATCCACCGCTGGCTCCAAATATACCGCCGACGTGTAAATGTGTGTGTCGATGTGCATCTCACCATACTGCCGCCGACAGTGGCGCTGCCCAAAGAGTAGTTTGTGGTAAAGCCAGCTCCACACAACTGGAGAGAGAAGATGTTGGGGACAGGAGTCTGACGGACCAGAGAGTCAAAGAAAGGCTCTAATGTCTCATCAGGCTGCAGAGAGACAGGAAAAGTGGGATGGCTTGACTTCTCAATGGACATAACAAGATGCCGTTATTAATTAAGTTTTTGTGCTTTACTCTCAATGGTTAACCAGGAGTTCTTAACTTAACTTAAGCTCGAGACCCACGTTCCTGAATAAAAAAATATGTAACCTAAAAAAAACAAAATACATACTTGGCGAGGACAGGATTCCAGAATATTTAACACACTATTGAGGCTAAGCATCACTACTTGTTAATAATACAGGTTTATATTAGCTGAGGTTGTTCATTTATTTTATTTATATTTATTCATTTTGTTTGGCTTTGCTGCTTATTTAAATAATAAACTGTTTTTGCTCTACACGAACTGCCTATGTTGCCAGAGGAAAGTAATGTATTAAATATGAAAATTACTGCCCCAGAGGCATGAGATGAATCCAAATTTTTTAGCAGGAGCAATGAGTAAATAGTGTATACAAAACATTTTCCCACATTCAGTCTCCACTCAAATAATTTGCTATTTTATCTGTCTTTCCTCCTCTCAACCATTTTTGCCTCTTTACGTTCTAATTCATATATTTCCAAACAGGTTACTGCAAATAATGAGATTACAAGTTACTTTTCAGTCCTCACTAAGCAGCAACATGTCTTGTCATATAAAAATCAGTCTTTCAGCCTCTAAAGCAGGGCAGAGGAACTGATATCTAATGATTTCCCAGTGGAGGTGCTAATGTCAAAGTGCCCTTTGGATTTTAAACCTGAGAGAGGAGTTTCAGTTTTCAGGGTCAAATCAATGCGCTGGTCTTACACGGGCTATATCAGCGTAGGCCAGCCCCAGGATTCCCTCCCAGTTGGATCCATTGATGAAGAAGCGATCGGATTGGGTGATAGCAGCAATGTTGGCGCGCAGCGTGGCATTAGGGCCATGTGGGACAGACACCAGGTCAGTGCCCAGCTCCCCCTCCCAGCGCCCTTGCGTGTAAGGTACGTACACACTCCTACCCTGGTCACGGTACGAGCTGGAGCTGTGAACGGACATGCGAGGCGACAGAGTGGGAGAAAGGAGGAAGGGAGAAGTTCCATAGTGGCATTACAGCAAATAACTGAAAAGCTACTATATGATTCCCATTGACAGATTGTAAGGTAAGTATGGTTCAAAAACAGCATTTATTCATTTGTAAAGGTCTTAAACTACCACGGTAGTCCGTTTCAAAAATGTATTTATCATATAAAGCTTCAGCAATAAACTAAAAAAAAAAAGCAAAATGTCACTTTTAAAAGCAAGTACTTTATTCAGGGAAGAAATAATGGATTGTTTCTGATGCTTATAAAAGGAAAACATGGTCTTTTTCTTATCGAAATGTCTCTCCTCACAGTGAGCGATGGTAGTATCTGCGCAGGAAGGGATGAGCAGCAGCCCCGACAGCAAAGTTACTGCTTCCTGTATCCACCAGGATGTTCAGCTAATTAGACGGAGAGAAAGACAGAGAGGGGGAGGGAGAGAGGGGCAGAGATTAAATGCAGGCTGTGTTCATTTTACCAAAATCAATGTTTGTTTAAGTGTTTTTTGGGTTCCATTGAGAAACACCTAAAGGGCAAGTTTAAATTCCCCGCACTGCTGTGGAAACAGACGTTATAAAACTATTGTCTGTGTGGAGAAATTACATCTGTATTTTAATATTGGTTGCGTTGTTAATTCTGTAGAAAGTTTTCTCCGTTACAAGTAACATGTCACATATCTCTGTCATTCTCTGTATCCATTTATTTTTCCTCGTAGCATCCTGTGCCGATTCTCGTTGTCCTAAATGCCCTTCTCTGTCCCCTCTCCGTCTCCATTCTGTCCCTTCACTCCTCTCAGGTTGCCCATTATCCTCCCTCTCTCTCCCACATCCCCCCTCTTCTGTCTGCACGTCTACATGAGTATCATATTCTGCACCATCAGTCAAGTCAGTCAATGTGTGAATGGAGCATAATGGCAGAGTGATAAAGAAATAGACACTACTTATTATCTATACATCATATCAAATTATGATTCTATCTAATTACGTTTTTCTTCATTGTGCTGTTCTTTTAGCACACTTTCCATGTTCCGTGAATCCTGCATGAACGTGTGAATTAAAACATTTTTATTGATTATCGTTGAGGTTGTGCGTTTGACTCGGACTTCCTTTGTTATATTGTCATGTAAGTGCACATAAATAAGATTATAGAAGAAGTTTCTGCAAGAGGAAACAAGTCGAAAGAGCAGCACAGAAACACCCAAACAGAAGAACAGACAGGCAGCCATAGAGCCACAGCAAGCTGTTCAATAATAGATTGGCTCTTTAAATATCCAGAGAAGTGTTTCTGTCTCGAGGGCTGGGAAGGAAAGCCCAGAATGAATACTGACTCTGTTCACGTCAAAGACACACGCATACATGATGACAGTCTCATCTTTTATATATACAGTATATATATTTTTACATTTAACAAGACTAGTGTCATTAACAAGGCGGTCACACACTGTCATCCTGTCCTGGCCGGTGACTTGCTGCAGCTCAGTCAAGATGTTTCCTTCATACACAAACACTCGTGCACACTACAGGCTGCATCCTGACACACTGAGACCTCATGTCTTTCCCTGCGCTCTCCGTCTGTCTTCCTGCCGCCGCCCCCCCGCCCCGGCTTAGTGCCTGTCTATTCCAGTCATTACATTTTGCCCTTCCCCCGTGACTGAAGAGGAAAAATGGTCATCTTGTGCTTACAGGAACACAGCGCAATACATCTGAAAATTACTCCAGGTCATTCACAACTACTACAGACACATGACCTATCACTTCTATCTTTATGATCTAGGGCTGCATGTTGTGATCAAACAAGCAAATTGAAATTATTTGGACAAATAGTGTTGTGTGATTCACGATCAGCAGAAATGAGGGTTTTTGCATTTTACACTGGAAATCATCCTGCCATCTTATCGGGGTGGAGGGGCCTGATTGTCCTGATGACCCTCGGGGCTATGTTGTCCTAGGTCAGGGGCCAGAAAAAGCACAGTTCAAGAAGACCCCCTTATGATGTTTGCTACCAAGGATCTGTACACACCGGCTGGAGGGGTATCAGGACACCACCCTGGAACCAGGCCTGGGGAAAGGGCCCGCAGGCGAGAGCCTGGTGGCCAGGCCTTTGCCCATGGGTCCAGCTGGGCACAGCCCAAAAGGGACAAATGGGTCCGTCCTCTAGTTGGCCCACCACCCGCAAGAGGAGCAAAAGGGGTCCAGTGCATTGTGGATCAGGCGACAGTCAAAGGCAACAGCCTTGATGGTCTGATCCTTGGTTCCTGAAGCTGGCTGGACACGGAAAGTCATCTCTCTGGGGAAGGAACTTGAGCTTGCGTGGGAAGTTGAGAGATAACGGCACAGCTCAGCTTCTGGAACCAACCTTCTTGAGAGCGGTTGGACCGTTTTCTTGCCAGAAGATTTTCAGAGGCAGAGGGCAGGTGTGGGCTGACTCATAGCTCCCTGACTCTCAGTCTGCGTGCTGGAGAACCAACCCTTTCTGGTACCGAAAACTGTCCCTAATGGGACTCCATTGATCTACTGGTTGTTCTTAATATATGAGACCTTATGTCTGAAATTTGGTTCAAAGATCATAATTGAGGAGGGAGAGGAGTTGAAAGTGATGCATTACAGGCATTGGAAGCAGCGAGAAAAACAACTTCCAATGGATTGAAATTACTTTAAGTGTTGGAATTCAGTGTCCTGGTGATAACAGGGCTGGGCATGAAGTTTCACTACTCTTGTGTGCCTGTTGTACAGAGCTTTGAAAGACTATCAAGTGTTAATAATAAGGATGCATCGCTGTAGATTGTCGGGGCTTATACTAGTACTGATATTTTCAATAACAGTTTGGCCAATACTGAAACCCTATTGTGTTGAAGAAATAAAGAAATCGTCTGCATAAAAATTTAATGATACAAAATCATGTATGTCATTGTACACAGAAACACAACAGGGACATGTAAACAAGCTCATAAATGCGACTTTCATCAGAGGGGGTCAGTGAATACCAACTTATTTACTGATAGCGTATATTGGCCAATAACGAAAGTATTTATATGTACAGTAAAGTGAAATGAAATGAAATATTGGGGGGGCATAACAGGCCAAACTATCAAATTTAAAAAAGTTAAATACTTGATGCATGTGTTTTAAAGAGGATTTTGCTTTTTTTTTTTTTTTTTTTTTTTTTTTTGATTTTTTTTTTTTTTTTTTTTTAATACACAGAAAAGGTAGATAAAATGTTGGGGTGCTGGAGGAGGAAAAGGAGGAGCAGGGTAACAGGAAGGCAGGTATACCGTTGCACTTAGTGAGTGTGCTTTGACAGACTATGGGTATCGATTTGTATTAGAATTGGATAAAGTTTAGATTGCTCCAAAGAAGGTCTATTAAAAAGCAACACCAGAATTACAGATTTTGACTAATACCTGAACTTCATGGGCACTTGGGATGGAACCCTGACAGCTGCTGGGCCACTCATTCTGCCCAGTATAATGTCTCTTACTTACTTCATGCCTTTAGTCCCCAAAAACTACAAACCAGGTTTATGTCATTCATCTTTTCCTTACAAACTGCCTCTCATCTTTTTAAATCCTTGTCCCTCTTCATCTCTCTCTCTCTCTCTCTCCTCATTTCTTTATTCTTTCTTCTCTTTCTTTTCACCTACTCCCCTCTACCCTCCTCTTCTCGCCACATCCTCACTTCTCTTCCTCCTTCGACCCGTCGCCCTCTGTGTGCCAGCATGTACACCGCAGCTGCACCCAGCTGGCACCCCTCACTCCGCAGAATTAATGGTTCCATTATCCGTCTGTATCCTTCAGTCCTTTTTCGCGCTTCACGCACTCACATACACACACACACTGGCCATCTGTCACTGCAGGGCCAGTAACATTATTTGACAATCTGATAAGTGTACTTCAGCTGAATTTCCATCAACTGATTTTTATTTTGACTTAATCACTTGTTGACGAAAACTTGAGGAATAGAAATCAGATTTAAAATATTCAAGACTATTTACCCGATTTAAGGACACAGTGCATGTGTCATCAACAACCTCAGTACGTTTTCGATTAGGGCTGCATAATTATTAAAACAAAACAAAAAAAAAACTTGCAGAAAGCTATAATTATTTGATTATGGTGAAATATGTGACAAAACAGCATAATAATGACGCCTGCTCTGGGCTTGGACAGCTTGTTCTTCAGATGTAAGAACACACATTTGTTTGGCACAAGCCCAATGTTAACCGTTTCATCAATGAAAATTTAAACTGTTTTGCAAAAATTAAAAATCCCTAATAACAAAGCACTTTTTCTTCGTTTGACCAAATCCTGCAATCCAGTTTTGTAGTGATGTCGCCTCCAACTGAACTGCACAGTGGAGATCAGATTTTGTGTTCTTGTTACTTGGTAAACTACATCAGAATTTACAAGTAGAGTGACATATACATCCACAGACACGCAGATCCAAGACAATTTAAAGTTGCTGTTATTTTTTCCACTTTCATTAAAAACAATAAATGTGTTATTTTAAATTGGTACCGCAGAAAAGTATTATTTAACTATGAAAGAAAGACAATACCAACCAGTGACACTGAATTTCATCTCCAAGGAAACCCATGAACAAATTTCTCTGTTTTCAGTGTATTGTTTAAATTCATTTGATTTTGTTATATCACACTGGCTGTATAGGTTCAAGTTGCATATATTAGTGCATCTCAAAAAACTGTTGCAGAAAAGTTTCCATAGATTCTACATGAATTAAACTAAAAGTTACATATTTCAAGGTCGATAATCTGTTGTATCTCAAGTCAGCACTGGCTTCATCTGCAACACCTGGATGCAGCTTTTCATCTTGTTCATATGCCTGTATGGCGTATTTTTTGCTGTTGTTTTTATCTGCTACACACATCATAACTGAAATAAGAAGCCAACGTCATGGCTGAGGATTTCTGCTCTCATTCTGCAGACCCCTAATGACAGTCTCTAAAAAAAACAGATTCTGACTCAAGCCTAGAAAACCTAAAAGAACCAAACCTGACGATTTGCAGGGGAAATTCAGGTCGTTTTTTTGGGGGGGTTATACATTATTTCCTTGACATAAGACGGTATCGATATCAATATTGGCTTATTGTCCAAATTGCTATTTTAATTATCAGAATCGGTATTGGCCCAGAACGTCCATTTTGGGTATTCTTAACTATGACTTATACAGTTATATAGGGTTAATATTTTGAGATTTTTTAAAAGCTTTTTCTTTGATTTGTATTATTAAAATAGCAAAACGCTAGAATCGTTTTAGCTCGCATGTGGTGAATCTAGAACATATAAATGTTCACTTTGTCAGTTACTTGATCAAATATCTTTTGTTAAACCCACTAGCACACAGCGTTCAAATCCAGGGCCGCCCCGACGACAGATCCACGCCATGTGGATAAACTCTTTACCTTCTGCGGAGGGGAGCCAACGGCCATTTCCACGTAGTATCCCTGACCGGACTTCCCA
>KV751403.1:868177-915109 GCA_001698575.1 Mola mola
GACCGGACACAGCGTCGCGCAAACCAACAGAGCCGCCAACCAGCGAGGCTCCATAGCGAAACGTTAATTTGTCTTGGCCTCGACCGTTCGGGATTAGTCTCTGCGGCGCTCCGTTCAGGCCGACATCCAGTGTGCGGCGACACGGAGCTCAGGGGGCGATGATGCTACGATGACGGATGAAGAAGCCATGATGGCAGTTGAACCGCGAACACGAAGAGGGACGGGGTCCCCGAGTCTTCTCCCGGCGTCCGCTGAACCACACGTTAGGAGTTTCAGACGAGGGGAAAGTAGCATGTCGGCTTGCACGAAGCCGTGGCTGGAAATCAAATTAGCTCGACAATTAACACCGAGCGGCTCTTTTGGTCACAGATCGTGCGAGGGGACGGCTCGGTTCCGAGCTCCGTCTCCGCGCTCAGCGTGAGAACACACCGCAGAGCCGAATCGTTTTCTCCGCGCATCCTCATGTCAAACAACCGAAGGCAGGGAGGCCTGACGGGGGGGCTACCGCATCCTTCAGCCTCCGCGACCCGTTTCACTCTGCTCTCCGTCCTTCACTACTCCTACTCCTCCTCCTCCTCCTCCTCCTCCATCATCCACCCCGCTGCATCCTTCAGCGCAGCGGGAGCGCGAGCATCACACGTCGTCAACCCACGACGCCAACCACACCACTTCCTGTCTGCGTTGTCTGAATAATAGTCTACAATTGAACGCAGTCTGTAAATGGGTTAATTGTCACTTACTCAAACGCAACGTCACATTTCTTTGTACATTGAAATACGTTATGTTACATTTGGCAATAGATGGTGGTATTTATGTTATTTTTTACAAATTGCATCGTTCGTTTGAACTAACGTCTTTTACTTTGAAAGCGCCGCCACGTCTTGGCTCTCGCCGCTTCCTCAGGAAATGAGCGTGGGACGCTCTGCAAGCTGGGACATGAAGTGTTCACCGTGATTACTCTGCGGCGTAGCGTGTTCTCTTTAGATATGTCTGCTACAACACATGTTTGCGGGAAATTGGAAATATCGGCATGTCATTTTATTGTGACATTACCCACATAGTGGCAATAAAGGGTTCTTGCCTATGAGTTAGGATTATAGTATTCTTTGTGTGTTTGTTTGTTTTTATATGTCTAATATGTATTCTTGCCATAATCTAACTCACCTGTGGCTGCTGTAGTAATGATATTTTCTATGTAAGCTGATTTGTCTCATCTGACATGTCTCTCGACATTTCATTGTTTTCCCTTTGTAGCTATAGTTCCTGTAGGCTTCTGGTTGCCCTCAGGAGGAGGAGAGGAGAAGTGGTTAGTGACAGTTGGCGCAAACATTTGAATGGACCCTTTACACAGTGACCGTACTGACATGAAATAGCAGGTAAACAATTCAATGAAACCAAGTGATGAATAAGAAAAGTTTTATTTCATCTTGAATAGCAGAGCCTATCCAATGATCCAACAATCACAAGAGCAGCACACTGACTCTTTTTGGCCTGCATGGATTTGAACTTTAATTGGGTTGGATTAGGTAGGCAGTGGGGAGGGAGGGTTGTAGATTGTGCTGGTACTGGCCTGTGAAGGTCTTATGATGCCATACTTACACCCCACTTCTTGTAGCACATAGAACAGCTGTCAGGTGGTTGTGGGAAGATTGCTGTGATGCCATCTGCAAAATCTGGAAGCACTACGGCGAGTCAAAGATAATTAGTTAGTAGAGGAGGCTGATCATGATGGCTCTGTGAATTGATCAAGTTATGAATTGCCCTGAAAGAGGAGTACTGACATTTTATAGAATTCTGAACAAACCAAGGATATTTGGGGGGAAATGAGACCAAATTTAAAAGGCCGCATCATTCATTTTTTTTTTTTATTTATACACTTTTTCAGTGAGTAAGTTCAGATGAAAACTATAATTTATTTCAAAAACATCTAAAATAATTTTGTTTAACAACACCATCAAGCAAAATGTCATTATTTTTAATGGGAAAGTTTTTAAAATCTCGCTTAGAAATGTTTTTTTTTTCATCCATAATTATGCCTGGTAGAGACTTGCAATTCAGTTGTAACGGAAATACTTTATTTTCCAGGCAGAATATAATTGCCTTTAGTTTGACATGTATGGTATAATCAGTCTGAGAAATTTGTTAAAATGGGTCAAAGGAGTATAAGGGGAAAAAAAAAATCAATTTAGGGACACAACTGCTCTGGCAAATAGAAGACGGGAAATATTGTATGCAAAGATCCTCGGTGATGGAACTTCATTTGTGAGATGTTATAGCGTAGGTTTTTTTATGTTCTCAAGGTTCACGATGAACAGATTAACTAAAATTAAATGTCCGCTGATAAAGTGAAATCAATGAGGACTAAGCATCAGCAGCATCAGAGCCAAAGTAGTCCATTGTTGAATTGATTAGATTTTTATTGGCACTCAGAAACAAAAAACAAAACACTGAATTTGATAGTCATAAAAATGGTGATTCAGATAATCAGTCAGGATGTTGAGCGTTTGACTTGTAATTTAAAGTTCATACATGTGCATGAATGTAAATTCACACCTACTTTTGTGAGTTGCGTGAGTTCATTTATTTGCCACATAATTATTTTTAATATCAGAAGTACATCTTTATGCGATATTCTAATACTTTAACATGGGGCAATTTTACTTTTATCAAAGTAATTTTAACATGATATCATTTTACTTTTACTCAATTCTGATTTTTTTGGGTACCCTTTACAGTGCTGGAACTCTGTCACGTCCCCGCAATCCTCTGTGAATGCTTGAACACATAATATCCTTGCAAATTGAGTTTTTTGGAGGGTAACACAAACAAGGCCACAGACATTTAGGAGAAAACACAAGGGTATCGAATAAGAAAACAAGCAGTGGGACAGTTTGCCTTTGCTTCCCTATGACAGACTGCCCCTCTCTTGAGATGATCCTGGACATTCCCAGTAGAAGGGAATGGGGAGGAAGGAAGCAGGTGCTAGTATACTGTGTCCATCTTTCCTCTCGGCCGTGAGTCCCACAGAGTCTTTACCGTGGTAAGTTCCACACTGCTCCACCAACAACGGGGCTGCGTCCTCTTGTCCTAAAGGATGCAGCAGACCACAGGTAGTGAGGAAACTTGACACATCCTATCAAACCCCTTCAAATCATCAGGTTAGTCACTAATCCAGCTTCATAACACTGTAGTTGTATGATTGATAAATGTGACTGAAGGTCACTGTTCCACTGGATGAACCACTAACGGGGCTTTCATCTGGTTCTGAGCGTCTTCGCCCCTTGTGTGAAGCATCTAAGTGAGATATTTGTCAAACAAATTCAGCTTAAGAATCTTGGGCCAAATGCAACTATTTCAGAGAGTTGTGGGTCCCTGTGTGGAGCTGTTGCACAAAATAATACAGAGAAAGAGAGAGTTCCTCACTGGTTGGAGTCTTTGAGCTGTAGCGCCTCTGTTCTCCAGCTTTGGTAATGAAGGATTCAGCCAGGCCCTCTGGTGGACACCAGGAGGCCAAATGTCCAGAATTACCCGTCCTACATACACACACGCACGCACACACGCACACACACACGCACACACACACACACACACACGCACACACACACGCGCATAAACAACAATAACATGATGATAACTCCACACACACATTGTATATAGTCACTCAAGCGTAACAGACAGAGGTATATATGGACATATGCGATTGCGTATAAATCAGTAGTAGCGAGTTGTTCCCCCAGTGTTACCACACATGGCCAACAAGCAGATGTGAGATTTTAAGTTTGCATACAAAGATACAAAGGTCGAAGATTAGCTATCAGTGAGACTGTTGCCTTATCACTGTGTGCCAGTGACAGGCAGTGATCTAATTTGATTTCACCTGGCCTCTCCAGGAAAAGAGATCAGAATCAGGGAAATCAAAGTTATACTTTAGTAGACTTGAGTGCTTCAGTTGAAAGCATCTGGACTTCTTTTTGGTTTTGAAGACGTTTCATCTCTCATCCGAAAGGCTTCTAGAACGCTAGCTTATAGAACTGAAGAAGCCTTTGAAGTCTTCAAACCAAAAAAAGTCCAGATGACGTCAAATGAAGCACTCAAGACCTCCTCGACCTGGATGACTGAGAACCTACACAAACTTATACTTTAGCACTTTTTTTAAAAAATGTCTTTTTTCACCCAATTGTTTAAACCTGAATAACGGTTAAATTTATAACAAAAAAAAAAAAAAAAAAAAAAAAAAAAAATTTTTTTTAAAGTTAAACCCAACAAAGCACACAGTCACAAAGTCACACCAGTGCAATCAATTTACGACACTTCCATCAGAATATTGTTGATATATGCTTTGAGGTTTTTGCTGTTATACTGTATATGTAAATATCTCAAATTGAGTCAACATTGTTTCTTGCAATCTATTTTCATCACGTACATGTTGCACTCATTCAATCTTTGTATCACAATAACTCACATCCCAGGTTCCCAAAGTCACATTTCAAACATGTAGATTTGACTGCAACATTTTTAAAGTTTTTATGTTTCATATACAGTCAGTGGTTCAAACCTAAGTTTAAAAAACCCCATAAGTGACAGATCAAAACTCACAGGTCCTGGGGGTCTGTAGAGCGGAAGCCTTTAGCGAATGGGTTGCTGGCAATTTTTAGCTGTGTGATCTACGAGAAATATGGTGGACAGGGGTTGAATAAGCGCAGGTAAGACTTACAGCAAATACATTACATTACACGTGACTTAAATGTGTCCGACAGCTGTGTGATGAGTAATAATTCATTTGAAGCACACCAATCCCGGCGTTCCTACCCGGTGGTTCTGATAAGCTGTGACGGCCATGAAGCGTGTCTCAGGGAAGGAAAAGGTGCAGAAGTTCCCGTGTGCATTTAATTGGCTATCGGGCGAAGGGTCCACATACACCACATGGAAGCGTGGCTGGTAGCGATGCATGGAGTTCAGTATCATCTGGCAATAAGGAAGGTGGAGGAAAGAGAGCATGCAGGTAAACACCAAATGCCCTTTGTGATGGAAGACACAACTCTGCTTCTTGAGTCCCACTGCCTGGTCTTTACTCTGATCTCAAAACTGGGAACACATAGGAGTTGCATTGAAGACTAACATGTCCATTGTCATCCAGCAGGTTGTTGGTGAGCTTGAGAGTGTCGAAGGACACAGTCTGCTTCATCCACTGGGCTCCACAGGCGGGGGAGTCTGGGTGGAAGTGCATCCTGCTGGGGGCTATCACATCGGCCCGTCCTGCCACCAGCCAAGATGAGCTGTGGAATGCATATCTGATACACAGATACACAGCCACACACACGCATTTACGTTCAAATATGCAATACATGGGAACAGGGGGGCTGGAACATATCTGACAATTGAGTGATCAGAAATGAGCTAGAAAGTTTTGTACGTCAGAAAAAAAATGACATCCTATTGCACGGTACAAACTAACTGCACTGCATGCATGTCTGACCTGTATCTTTTATCATCAACCGGGACAAAGTCCATAAGCAGAACGTATTCAGCAGCAGGATACATTCCAGAGATCTGCACCTGGAACGCTGGAAACATCCTCCTGCAGTGCGTGAACATGCAGATGAACATAACGTCGCCGGACGTCCCAGAGAAAAGGGGGAGGAATGAATTGCAGGGAAAGATAATGAGGAATACGAGAATATGAGAATGTCATCGACAGCCCACCTTCCAGCTTTTGTAACAATCATTTCTGTGCCCAGTTGGTCAAACTGCTGCCAAAGTGCATGCGTCTCCAGCTGAACCTTCACCCCACTGACTTGGGGGGCTTTGACACTGGACAGTGACCCCCCGTCTGCACAGCGGTGCAGAGACAGTTCATAGCTCTGCTGAGGGCCTGTGGAGAAGAGGGTAGGACGCATACTGTCTTAGTCGAGCTCAGACCATTTTGATCATAAAATACTGTAACACACTTACCATCCATCATTTGAAGGTCTGCGAGAGAAACAATATCGATGAATTTGCTTTTTTGACTCCTCCTTTGATATTCTCATCAAGCCGACTCTTTTCTCCAACTTCTGAGCGCAAGAAGCAACTCCTAATTTTTTTACACCCAGTCCACTGCTGCTGGAGATGGACGTCCGAGCGGGGGGACCGACTGCTCGTGTGCGGGAACGAGCCGGGTTTTTATGCGCCCTGAGACTCTCACTGGGGACCTCGGTTCCTGCCTCATCCATTACAATATTCACACTGCCACTGACATGTACTAATCACAGCTGCACACGCGTACATGCATGCCGCCCCAACACCAGTGAATACACGAATATGCACATGCACATACACACACTTGACGGTTTTGGAACATTGAGAAATCCCCGTGTGCATCTCCTATTGTTTCACATAGCCTAGAGTCTTGTGGAGACCTTGCCTCGACCAAGTAGTCGGACATTAATAAGATCCTAATCAGCCCGGTGTTGCCGAGTGTGGATGGATGAAGACAGCATCAGACTTCTTTTATTATTCATAGCCTCTTTTCTTGGAGCAGTGTTTCAACACCATGTTAATTAGAGGCGCTTATTCCTTAAATGGTTATTTCTGGTTTTGGTTTATGTTGATAACGTGCAACATGTTAGCGATGGACGCTCACGATTTCAAAGAAAGACACAAATTATGTGGCATATGATGTTGATGAATGAGTGTTCCCGTGATGTAAATGTGAGCGTAGGATGACCAGGTGTCCCGCTGTACATGCACAGCCTGATTTTGATTTGCTTTTCAAAAATCTGACTCGGAGGGCCATTTTTTTCATTTGCTCGTTCTTAAGGATTTTACTTTTGCTGTCTTTTCATTGATTTTCTATTCTTGCTTTTATGTCCATTTTATGTGCAGCGTTTGTTGTGTATCACCTCTTTGTTGAGCTGCACGTCTCGTATCAACGGTTCTGTTCTATTAGCATCATTACGTGAATGTGTTTAATACACTATAAAAAGAAAGAAAAACAATTCCTAAATAAAATTGTTCCTCTCAAGCAAAACAAACAGACAAACAAACAAATTAACAAAGCTACCAACGGGTAAACTTGGCTGAAATTCTATTATTACTGTCACCTTATTCAAGAAAAAAAAATGCTCAAATTCAAATTGTGCATATAAGAAGCATTGATAACGGTGTAATTTAAGATAAACTTACTTGAAATTAATATTTGTGTCTCATTTTGGCTGGTTTAAGGGATCAAAGCAATGTAAAACTGCTGCCTCATTGTAAATTTTGACAACATTAACAGCATCGTTCAGGACAAGAAAGACCACTCTATCCATAGTCTCGCAGACCAAAGGATTAAGATTAATTATTGACAGATTGATATATTGGAAATTGGACCCACGTAGGTTATTACTGTCCGCGCGCAACATTTTGAGTTTTTTATTAAAGTTGCTGGACTTATGTGTTCATTTCACGCAGCTCCTACAGCGTCGCTACCTCGCAAGAAAAGTGTGACTCAAAACAAGAGCTACTCTGAATATCGAGCTGAGGGTCAGAACATATTTTTTTCTTTTTTTAAGCTCGACAGACCTCTCAGCGTTGGTTATGCGTCCCGCTTTGTCCCTCACAAACTTTGACCCACTTTTGGCTCGTTGGGACATTACTGGTCCCCGTAATGTCGTTGTGGCGAGAGTGTGTGTGTGTGCGCGTGTAGAGAATCATGTGGCTGCATATGTGACAGTGTTGATGTGTTCCAGCCTGAGGGACACAAAGCAGGGAAGTAGACGTTTACCTAATAAAGCTCACCACAACTTAAAGTGTGTCAATTGGCCAATTCGCGCTCCGGAGCAGCTCATTAATCACAGCTTTCAGGATCAAAGGCAGAAACCTCTAATACGCTATTGGATGCCACACAAAAGTAGACCTGATTGTAATAATATTCATTGGCTCTTGTGATCAATCACGAGCCCCCCAAAGTGTTGGTTGTTTGACGTGACCTCATGAGTCACCGAGGTCAGCAACAGTCCAATAATGGCGAAGATACATATTCCAGAGATGGTCAAAATTATGAAAAGATGTCAAATAAATAAAACATCAAACAAATCATCTACATCTTTTCCTTTTTCTATCACATCAAATGATTGCTGAATCGTTAATTTGTTAATTTGTTTTGCATTTTTGACCTTGCATTACGCAGGGTTCAATACTGAGTCCAGTCCTGTTTACCATGTATAATTACAACATCCTGCTATCTAAAGCAAACTGTGGCACCTATTATTGCTGATGATACAGTTTTCTAATGCTGTTCTAAAGCTGCATATTCGGTTACTGAAATCCTCCAGCAAGGATTTGGCAAACTGCAACATTTATTTGCTAATCGAGAATTAGCCTGATCTCAATGCAGTCAAGACCAAATACATGACCCTCTCAAGAGCCAGAAATATCTTAAACGATGGTTTATGTATTCACCACTTTACGGGACACGGTACTGAACAGGTGTCTGAATCCAGATATCTGAGCGTCTGGCTGGGTCATAAACTTTAAATAAGCATTTCAATTTTGTGTTGGAACACTTCTGAGTGAACCAGAACAATAAATTGGATGCTTACTGAGGCATCAGAGGCGTGTTGTCTTTTTATCAGTCCTGGAATACGGTGATGTTATCTATGGACATGCCTCTGCCTCCGCTCTCACATCACTGGACTCAGTTTATCACTCTGCGCTCATTCATTCATTACTGGTAACGGTCAGTCCATCCATCAGTGCATTTTGCATGAAAAGGTGGGCAGGGCACCTTGAACTGTCAGACATGACAGGCTTTTGGTTTCTGTTCAGTTATAAAGTCTTGAAAGGCAACATGCCGGCATATTTTTTTTTTTTTTTTTTTTTTTTTAAATTTAAATTGGCCATTGCTCAGCAAGATTTGAATAAAGGTTGAATGAATGAATGAATTCGGAGACTTTTTTCACGCATGAATATGCTGTGTATCTTCTACTATCTATCAAATACGTTAACTCCTCTCAGGTTGACAGTTTTGTTAATGGTGACTTAACTAATGTTTGTTTTTGTTTTGAAATGATCATGATGGAGTTTTTACTTCAGTTAACCTGACAATGAAAGAGTTTGTGCTCTCTGTGGCCAAAACAGCAGCGAAAAAAACACGGACATTAGAAAATGTTGTGCATGTTGTGAAACACACACAGTACTTTTGTTGTTTGTGCCAGTTCTGTCTTTATAAGGATAGTTTGATTTGACTAACTGTAAACACTAAATGCAAATGCTGCAAAACGACTTTTACAGTTTTTGTAAATAATTTTTATATGCTAAAAGAACTGCTCTTTGTGTCTGCTTTATTATTTTGTGCAATGTGAATTATGTATATGTAATTGGGTGGATTTCATTAATAATTCTAAAATCCAACGTGCCATTTGTAATTAGTATAAGTGGCTTCCTTCATAGAGTAATACAACTGAGCCCCAGTGATTGGCACATGACACTGATTCATTTAGAGTCCGAGAGCAAAGTGGTGTTAACAGTCAGATGTTTATTGAGCTGTTTATTTCGTCAAAGCACAGTTTTCAGATGAGCATTATTACACAGAGGTTAAGTCACTTGTGATCACTCACGTACAGTTCCAACAGAAAATGCACGCCATCGGATGTATGCGAAGAGCAGAGCACATGTGTCTGTGTATCTAACGTATCTCTGTGCTTCAGTGTACGTACGAGACGGTGTTTGCGTGGGAGAGAGAGGGGAAAGCAAGAGTCCTGCCATTTTGCTGAAAAGAAGTGCATTAGTTAGGCAGCGGCTTCATCTTAGGAGGTGGTCTTTGCACGTGAGCAAAAGTCGAAATGGAGAGAACGGAAGACTGGACTTCTAGGAGAGGCAGGCGGATGAAAATTCGTTACAGGGACACAGCAGGGAGGATTTTATTGTGTGCCGAACTAAACCATGAGAGTCGCAAATATAGCCATGAGGTCGTTCTTGACATTTGTGGCCAAGGCTTCAATCTTTGCCTTCATGGCAGCAATTTCTTCAGGGCTCATGGTTTTTGCGTTGTCCAAGGTCTTCTCCAGCTGTTCCTTGTAATCGACAATGTAGGGATCGGCCATATCCTTCAGTTTTTTGATCATCATGTTAACCTTCCCATACACTATGTCCAGAACGGGCTGCAGGGTGCTCTTGGTCTCTTCCACATTGGTTGTGAACTTGGCTTGCAGGTCGTCCTTCACCGACTCAAGGCTGGCGATCGTTGCCGCCGTCATTTCCCCGTACTTCTGGTTGTACGTGTCGACGGTTCCCTGTAACACACTTCTGTATTCACTGATGTGGCGGTCAACGACTTCCCTCAGCTTAGCACGGCCGACCTCAGTTTCACTTATCAAAGAGTTGATATCGCCTAGGAGAGATGCACGGAGTTCCGCGGTGACCTCGACGAGGGTGTCAGTGATGGGGGAAACAGAGGCCTGCATCTGTTTGATCTGAGTGTGTACTTCATCCAAGCCGCTTTCTATGGTGCCCCTGAGAGAACAGAGACGGGGGAGCGAAAAAGCTGTCGTCAGGTACAGAACCGCAACAGTGAATAAATGGCACCGAGAGAACTGCGAAAAGGTAACCGAACCACTGACGGATCACGGATCAGTCAGAAAAAAGAGAGACGGACTCAGGTGACTGGTGCTGGTCTTACTTGTACGGTTCGAACTGTGTGCCCTCAAGCTGTCTCGCGACATTTTTGCCACTGGCCACAAGCTGAGCTAGGTATGTGTCTATGGCAGCCCGGGCATGTTGCAGCATGGTGGGGGCATCGGCTTGCAGGGAGGCAGCCTGAGAGCCTGTGAGGTGGAAAGAAAAAAGATTTGGGACAATATGACAACTTTACAACTTTACAGCTGTACATGCAGGTACACGTAATCCCAAAACAGCAATTTCAGTACTCACCGACGGCCAGCAGAAGGGCAAAAGCGAGAGCCACAAACTTCATGATGGTGGTCTGGAAAGAAAAAGGAAAAAATGTCTGTAAAACACGATTAAATTAAATAAATTAACAACTTGGAAAACCCATTAAATAAGGACATCTGCTATCCACCTCAAGCTTTGTGAAGGCAAGAAGAGCAGAAAAAATAAAAGAATGCTTTGACACTCTGCTAAAGCTACACTCTCGTGCCTGAATTGGCCCAAATGGGTCCACACTAAATATATATGCCATCCTATGAAGTGAACTTGTAATCTGGGCAGATTAGAGATGACGACGAATTTGGAGGGAACGCTAAAGAAGATTAGGTCTGTAATCCTGTTCGAGGTTTTACAGTAAATCCCGGTCACAGAATTAGCAAATCATCTTCCTGAACACAAATCCAGGAGCGCTGAAACTCGGGGTCCTTTCGATCTCCTTCCACTGATAAAATATACAGCGTTATCTTAAAATTAAAGTTACCTAAAATAAAGAAAAAAAATCGCAAAAGCCATAATTAAAAGTTCACACAGCTGCTCCTCTTTTTGGCAGGTCACAACTTCAGTTCAGCTATAACTCAGGTTGCAGAAAGACTAAAAAGTTCTCCGGTGGGTTTTTCGGACTCCCCGTTGAACAGCCCAAGAGAGCCACGGCGCTCGTTTGTCTTACCTGGTGGAGTTCCTGAAGAGACTGAACAACTTCAGCGACTGCAAACCTTTTATAGTGACCGGGTGAGGGATGAGTCTATGCGGGGAGGAGGGGCAGGGCTGGAGGTGTGAGGGCCGTGTGACTCCGTGGAGTTGGACCTCACCCCCCCCACCCCCCTTCTCCCTTCTCCCTCAGCAGGGGGACTGGGTTGAGAGGTCAGCGGTCACCTGCTGGGAGGCCATCGCTCAGCACACACACCGGCAGGCACAGCCGCAGATTCGCTCTACGAATTCAACTTTTACAGACGTATATGAACAATCTTATGTAAAGTTCTAAATGCATCGCTTTCTCTGGGCGACAGAACGTTGCACTCATGATACTAGATATTGGCGAATATCAGCAGTTTCGTTTTTCCTCATTTGCCCTTGTCTCACACAGAGGGCCAACCGAGACGTGACGATGGTTCAATTAGGAGAGACGTGTGACTCGGAACAAAAGTGGGCAGGAGGGACTTGACAGGCGATGTGGCTTTTTGCGATACAAAACAAATGGTAGAGACAAACGGGGGAAGGTGGAGGAGGCGTGAAGGATGAGAATAGAGCTTTTTCTCGCACTGCGTTTGTTACAGACCTGCGTAGGACAGGAAGGCCACACTTTTGTGCAAAGGGAACCCAAACGGGAGCCAACAGAAGACTCCGGCTCGTTGCTGTCCACCTTTTGACACGTACTCTCATTCGATCTGAAATCACTACACTGCGGGTAGCAAGCACGAGCACTCGCGACACCACGTAACAGTGCAGCGATCTATACAGAGCAGAGTATAAAGACAGACTTATCTCGCTTTACGGATAACAAGGTCTGTGGCTGATGTGTGCACAGTAGGTCAAAGAGTGGCTTGTGCCATGCTCTTGTTTGTTGTCCTATCACCAGTGGACTTTGCCACCATGCCTTCATATAATTTGACTAGTAGGAATCACCGTGGTGTGTTTAATTTAGCAAAAACTTGGCAACAATCACGAACCCATATGTTAATATGACGGACTGTATGGACTGTCAATCATATGTTTAAAAAGGTGACATTGCCTTCCTCTGGTTTTCTGGGCATTTATCGTTATCCCTTTTCTATTTATGTGTTAGAAATAATCCTGTACGAGCCTCTCCGTGTGCTGATAGGTGCACTGCGACAGACATAAATTGTTGCTTTTCATATATCAGACCACATTTTTCTGCAGAGTGAAAGTTAGTCTAATAGAGCAAGGTGCAAGGTTAATGATTGTCATCAGTGTTCAGGGTTCTAAGCCAGAGACTGCACTGTTTCTTTCATGATGTGGTTCCGGTTGCACTTGTGATCAATATGCTTTTCTCTGAATAACACTAGTCTAAAATTCGTGTGCTGTAAATACTTGCTGAGCGGCTGAGTGATTGCAACATGTCCGGATCATATCTAAGGTAACATGTGGCCAAGTCCTGCAGCACAGCTTAGTAAGATGCATTCTATATTCTACATTAAATTTAAATATTAGTAATATTTGTTTCGGGGAGAATTTCACCACAGCAAATAATACAGCAAATGTTCTCAAAATATACTGCTTTTCCAACGTCAGTACTCTGTTAATGAACAAAATAGGTACGACAAGAGAAGGAATTAATAACGAAAAAAAATCTTTACAGGGAACCTCGTAAAACCTTGCGTTGTTCTTACAGGTTGTTTGGTTTTTTTTTTTTGTGACCGCATGAAATAAAACGTTCAAGTCAGGATACAATTTGCCAGAACTTCTTGTAGGTGTTAAAAAAAAAAAAAACAAGTTCAAAAGTTGCCAGGCAGCATGCTTTAGTTATGCTATAGCACGGTTTAGTTCGTGCTAGATAACTCCTAATTGTCCATTTTGCGCCCGCTATGGAGCAAATGTGCACCACCATCTGCGTGAACTACCACAATAAAGTGTTTTTCACATTTCCATTTTCCCTTTCTGACGTGTCAGTGTGAGTCTGCTGTCAGTTCCTCTTAAAATCCAGGCGACGTCCTCATTTCATCCTCATTTAACACCACGGCGCCTGTCTCAACTACAAACTCAGCCATTTTTGCACTTTTACAGAGGGTGAGCCAGGCTGAGGTTCTTGAGGCTGTGACGTGATGGAGGTGTCAGGGCTGGCACCTGTGCAACGTCTGCTAAACTGGTGCTACCAAGTCTGGCCATTTGTCTGACACCTGTTACCCAAATCTAGCAATTTCAACAACAGGGAGAAAGAAGCTACCAACATGTCCAACATGTCGGAATTTCTTGCTGAGAACAGCCTAATTTTGAACAATGTGGTTGGAAAAAACAAGCATTTTTTTGTTCACTATTATCTGCCAGGCTGAAGACATCAGGGCACGAGGCTCCGCGGCACTCCGAAGGAGAGATAGGACGATTACACATATCAGCTGCTCTGAGCTCAGAGCAGCTGACCAAGAGTGTAACAGGCCTCGTCAGACGAACGGCCCTTATCTAGAACAGTAACCTTTGAAACTGCTTGCACCGCAGCGCCTCGATTCAGCATCCACACCGAATGACCTATTGAGATTACCGCCGTTATCAATGCAAAACTCAGACCTAGAGACTAGCTGGCAAGGCAAGGTTGCACTTTTAAACGAACACCCAATTGTCATCATTATTGGCGGCAGGAACATTTCATACCAGACAAGAGGTGTGTAAAAGCTTAACGCGCCAAATCTAAAAACTCACCGTTTGAAAGCAGATAAAATTCAACTATTTGTTGTAGCAGCAGAACCAGTCCTGATTTATAGCCGAATGGCAATAAATTGTGGCCAATTTAAGATTGTACTATAGTTAAATAGAGTCAATACTTTCTTTAAAGGAAAGATCTTCGGATCGTAAATTCCAAGTGATCTCTGGGCCAACGCGCGTGGAGGGGCCTAATTGATGCTCTGCATTTTTACAATCGGACCACCAAACAGCCAGAGAAGATGTTGGGAAAATGCCTGGAGCCGATAAATATTTAATCAGAAAATCCCCCCATTTGATCAGGGCCCTGACTGGGGCTCAAAGGTCGCGTCATTGTTCCAGCTGCCTCCATGATGGAGCACTGTTCTCAACCCAGCAGGGGAGGTTATCTCAGCTGTGAGCAACAGTGTGGCGCTCTCTCTCATCCAAGTCCAATATACGTCTCACCCCCTCTCACACACACACACACACACACACACACACGCGCGCGCGCACACACGCACACACACACCACTTTAGATTGCTATACCCTTGTCTACTAAACTGCATTGATGGAGTTTTGCAATGTCACATCTGCTGCGGTTTCTCCTGGTTTTCCGCAGATATTTGGAACAAAGCGCCGGCCGTAGAGTGTCACTTTAGGTTGCACCGCCCTGCGAGTCGTGCAGCACGAGAGCGAAGCAAGAAAAATCCACCCTGAACTCAGATAACCTAAATCATTAGACGCCAAAATGACGCCAGCAACCAGCCGCGCTCCAACAAAACGCTCATGCAGGCAGTGAATAATGAGGGCACACTTGGGCAACACCTCTGTGTAATGAGTTGCTGTTCTTGCCAGTGAGACATTATCTTCTCATTTTATGAGCCTCTGTAGCCACATGCTGATTTTGAGACTGTTGTACAATGTGTTCGTCGGTGAAGCGCCACGCCACAGTTTATCACAGGTGACGGAAAACACTGTACACGTCCCCAGAAAAAGACAACATTTTGATTCAGTTTATGAGACAATTAGACAGATATGTTTTAGAATTTTTACTTTCTCTCCATTTTTACTGTTACACCTTTAATTGTCGGACGTAAATATGCTCTTTATGTCGCTATTGAAAGTATTTTTGAATTTATAGTACTTGAATTTTGCAAGTAAAATCCAGTAGGACTAAGTTTTAGATACGGTTATTTCAAGTGTATTGCGATTAGTACCGGGTATCACTGCTCTACTGGTATCGACCAAAATCAGTCAAACAATTGCTCTTATTTTGAATTTTTTTTCCAGTAAGGACACAGCAACCATTATTCAGTTTAATGGGACCTATGATTGTCCCTCTACAATGAACAACAATAATCTTGTTAATGCAATGTTCTGCTGGGAACCTTTGGGTCCTGCATTCATTTGGATGTTATTTTGATAATGAAGTGTATTTCATTGTAAAAAAAAAAAAAAAATCAACAGCTGTGTTTCTCTGAATCAACAAACTAATTTTTCATGAAAAATAAAACATCTGCTGTGTTTCTCTGAATTAACAAGATGATTTTGTACTTAAATAAAAATCTTTGTTTTGTTTTTTCTTTACCAATGTGACCAATTTCATTCAAGAAATAAAATATGCTCTGCTTTCTGAACAGAGAGTTCCTTCAAAATAAGAGAAACTCACATCTTGACGGAAACAAGCTTGTCCTGTTTGTTCTGTTTGGTCCAATTTTACTCTGTGGTCTTTGGTCGAGACTTTGGAAAATACTCTTTAGCGCAGACTGGGCACTAGACGGCAAGGTTACCTCCTGAGAGCTTCTCGCAGGATGTAATCAGCTAATTAATCCAGATGAACAGAATCTTTTTTTTTCTGAGGTAAACGCAATACACATCCGTACTTTGACACACATCATGCACCCAGAAACTACTGCTGACCCAATACACCACAACTTCTCCCTAACAGCAGGATGAGGCGCACCAGCAGCATAATGTGCCATCCTACTCAGAAATGGTTGCGGGAGCCTTATAAGAAGCCTGAAGCATCAATCTGGCCTCCAAACTCTGCAACTCTCCAAACCAGTTGAGCATTTGTGGAATGCGACAGTACAAAGGAGCCACCCAGAGACCTCAAAGATCCACTGCCACTATAACAGGAACCACAGAACCCAGATCAGACCTCTTTTTCTAGGTATTGGAGGGACCAATTAAAGGTAATGGAAAAGGTTTATTTTATATTTTATACTGACGTGACATAGTTTTCATGTTTTGCGGCTGGTTGGCGAACACTTTGGGCAGACGACCTTTACTGCGTTCTTATTTGATGGACTTGACAGCGATTCGGCGGTGACTTTTTACAAACCAGAACCGACAGCAGTCGAAAGGTCAAGTCAACACAAAAATAGACAAAAAAGAACGAATATCAAATGAAATTGAAAAACAAAAGTGTTATGACAGTGAGCCAAGAGCACAGAAACTATTAGCATTCTGGCTGAAGTATAAGAGCTACCCAAAATAATGGACAGTAATATAAAAACTGTATTTAATTGTAAATCAATTTTGTAAACACTTCTGGAAATATCTAGAAAATGTAAAATTTCCCAAAGTTACAGTGGAACAAAAGATCCATTTGAATAAAACCAGTAGCAGAGGAGGACATGGTTATAGCTATAAGACAAACTAAAAATGAAAAATTTCCAGATAGTGATGGCTTTCACAAACTTATTTGATAAGGAATTTCATAAAGAAATAACACATCTCCAGATTTTTTTGTCCGTGCAGCGTGTGTCAACTCAGATGACCAACCCAGGCGTTGAGTCGGTCCTCTGAGTTTCAAGGCCAGTTTGCAAAAGCTGAAGCTGGCATTGCCCAAGAAGTGGAGGTCATTCACTCTGTATCGAACCGAGCCACCCACACCATGACAAACATGGGATGGAAAGATCGTTCTTTTGCCTGAACCCACGCAGGTCAATGATTGTCAATGAAGATACCTTATTAGATCAGTATTAAACAACAGTGTGTGCTATAGAACGGAGGGTCCCTCCTTTACGGTCCAACCAGGAGTACAATAAATCAACGATAATCAATCTAAGAATCAAAACCTGCTGACTTCTTTTTGCTTGTATGCATTTTGCAATTTTATGGTCTGATCTCAGTACTTATGTATATTTAATTTTTCTCAGCTTTTTACTGTTGGTTTTGTTCTCACTTATTCATTCCTTTATATTTTCTAGTGTTACCTTCACTTATCTACCCTCTCTTGATAAACCACCCATCTTTTATCGTCTTTTCCTGTTAATGTCTTTGTTATTTTGCTTGCTTTGCCAAGCTTCTTCTAATTTGTTTAACATAGGAATACGAATAAAGTTTGATTGTTAATAGGCGAGGAAACCAATGTAGGAGAATATTTGAAAAGCACTGCCATCAAATGAGGCCAGGCAGTTTATACTAGTAACTGTTTAATACATCAGCACAAGAGGACGAACTAAAACCTGCCTGGCAAGTCGATCAGAGTGCAGCAGTTCTGAACGTCTGCCCTCTCATGGTGACAATCGTAAGTAAATGGATCAAGACACAAATCAAACCTACAATAATGTTGTTTATTTGCATCTTGAATCCTTATCTGTGCCCATACAACCACCAGATATAAAACGTTTGACTTTATTGTAGAGTCAACGGTGTTTTACGAGGGAATAATGTGATATCGCAGCCCGGCTCCAGGCTTGGACCTCATTTAGCAGCTCAGTGTTACTGCAGTGCCCCTGCTGCTAATCAGAGTGCTTCAGAACAGAAGGTGTCATCTGCTGCACCACAGGGGTCCTTACATTTGACTTCCAGTGCAAAGACATGTGCAAAACACATCACCAGGCCTCTTTGTAAAAAAAAAAAAAGTAATATCTCTCCTGCTAAACAGTTTCGTTTTTTTTTTTTTTTTTTTTTTTTTTTTTAAAGGAGAGAAGTTCTTTGAAGTGGAGTCGTATACGAGATCCTGAATTCAAACCCCGGACATCTGACCCAGGAAAAAATATTCAAAAGCTTTGAAGAGCTGAAGGAGTTTAAACTAGAAAATTATAATGAGAAGAAGATAAAACCATTGATGTCTGAGGAGGGAAATTTACTGGTGGATATTTTGACTGAGGTGTATAAAAGGAAAAGCAAGAGCTATTCATCTGAACACTATCAAGGTCTGCATGAACAGAAAGGGGCCATAATCCAGTCATAATATTAAGAGAGTGATTTCCAAGTTAGTCATCACCTTTTCATCTATAAAATCAAATAACACTTGACATGTAAAAGACAAGTGGGAGACTGAAATTGGCACAACTATTCCACAAGTGACAGATGGAACAAAACAGGTTCAGATAAATGCCTGAGAAAATGTTTAAAGCATATTGGCAATCACACCAACACTCTGCAGTCAGTAAATGGGTCCTGGAAGAATGTATTTAATGCTCCTAGGAAAGTTTTCCAGTGTGAAACACCCAAAGGAATGAAAGTAGGTCTCCTTGGTTTACTCCCACAAAGTGATGTTGCCACAGTTGCAGATTTACTACAAATCCACTCAGCAGCGGCAGCCAAGTGTGTCACTTCTAGATGGCTGAACCCTCGTCCTATAACGTCTGGATCCAGAAGTTATGGGAGCTGTACTAAATGGAAAAAAATAGTGCATATGCATTACAGCTTCAGATACCAAAAGTTTTTAAAGAAAAAAGATGCCAGTATTGCCTCTGATACTACAGTGATCTATTGTGTTTAAGTGAAATGTGCGCCGAGGCCACGCTTGTTAGAGTAAAACATGCAGTCAACCATCTCATGCGTAGAGGTCTCTACAGTGAACTGTGGCTCTTCTAAAGCTATTATCGTGCACATGTGTGGAATTTGATGGCATAGATGCACATCAGCCACTGCTGCGGACTCCTGTGCATCCTCCTATACACTGACACCTAGTGGACAGCCATGGTATATACTGTTTTGTTTCCTTCCAAAACTACATCAGCAAAACTTGCAGAGTTCCTCTGGAATATCTGCCCACTCCTTTTATTTGAGGAGAACCTTGCAGGTTAAAAAAAATGTTGTAACATTAAGTGACATCTAAGGAGTTGCATCATCGTTAAATCTTCCAAGAATTGCTTTTAGATTGTGAGAAAATTCCAATTAATCACCTGTCCACTAAATTGGACAGACACAAATTGTTCTGTACTCTGGAAAATACTTTATCTGCAGTAACTTTGTTTAGGTGCAAATAAACATATATGTTACTAGAATGTAATTAGCTGTTTTTCTTTAAATATATATCATTATATTCTGTAGAGGTCAAGAGCCGAGCGGGATAGTGGTGCAAATGCCATCTGAGTCAAGTGAGGATGATGTTAGTGGCAGTGGTGATGAACGGCTGCCAGAAAAAGAAACAGCAGCTAATGCTCGCAGTAGTGACAGTGAAGCTGTAGATGATGAGGGAGCAGAGGATGAATGAGTTGAGGAGGATGTGCCAACAAACAGAGGTCAAGGGGAAAAGGCAGAAACCCGAAGCAGACAGAGCTGGACAATAAAAGACGACCATTTTGAGGGAGACTTTTTTTGGGGGGGGAAAGTAAATGTTGAGGAAACATAACCTATATATTTCTTTATGCATCCGTTTCAAGAAGATCTGATCGAGGACATTGTGCAGAATACAAACATGTATCCATTCCAAAAAGGTTAAGAAAATCTGGGCCTTGACAAATGCAGAAATGAAAACATTTGTAGGAATAAATATGGTCATGTCATACCTCAGATTCCTACGATCAAGAATGTACTGGTCAACAGAGCAGGGTCCTCCTCTAGATTTGATAGCCAATGCCATGCCAGTGAACAGATTCTAGATTTAGATTATTTAATTTTATTGTTTTCATTGGTTTGTCAAATATACACAGTATTACTATTTCATGACTGTATTAATATTAATACAGTATATTTTCTGTTTTAAAAAAATGCATTTTGTACAGTCAAATGGACAAAAATCTGGTTAAAAAAAAAAATCAAAAATCAAGCTCAAATCTTGTTTTTTCATGTCCTAGGAACAATAAAAACTAAAAAATCCTGACCGAGGTTGTCATAATTCATGCATGAAAGGGTTAATGTGAAAATGTCAGTGATGAAAATGTTTTACTTTTAAAAAAATGAACTGATTTGATGAAAATAAAAACACATTATCAAAGTTATTCTAATAACTGTAAACTGCACTGACAAGTATTCCTATTGATAAGTACACAAATGTCAATATAAGTATTTGTATTTGGTCTAAAAAAAAAGTGGCATCGGTGAGTCCCTAATAATCATGGTAGAGTGTGTGTACTCTATATCATATAATCAAGGCTCAATAACACCTGATTTTCTTGTATTTGTAATTAGTTTGCTCAAATGCTGTAATTATGGTGCAGATGGAATTTAGGAAAAAGAAGAAAAAATGAACAACATGTGAAAAGAAAGAACTGTTAAAAGGAAAAACATCCAAATATAGCAAATTAACGTAGTGTGTTTGATTCTGGTATGTTCAAATAAAATAAAATAAGTTTGAAAAGAACAGAAAGTGGGTAGTAATTGGGTCATTTAAGTAAAATGGGAAGAACTAAACTCAGAAATAAATTGGAAGGATTGGTGCTTGATGTGAGACACAACAGTAATTCACTAATTGAAGAGAACTTAGCTGGAAGAATTTGGTCCACTTTTTTGTTACATCTCCAATTAAAAACAAACAAACTCGGTTCCAACAGCAGTGCTGGAGACATTCCCACATCTCGAGGTCCTGCCCAAAACTCCAAATGTTTTGGGGACAAACGTATATACTTTAACAGAAGATTTGGGGATAGAAAATCCCCAAGGATGTTAAACTTTAGTATTTTTGTGTACTGACAGACAACTAATTGCTAGTAAGAAGGTGATTAAGACGTATTAATCTGAACCTCCCCGTCTTGAGAACTGGATTGATGCAGTTAAAGGAATTTTTGATGAAGAAAAGACAACATTTGCACTGAGACGGAGAGGAGCCAACTTCTCTGAAAAATGGAATAAAACTGACTTGGAAGAGGAACCTACCTTCTCAGGACATTCTGTAAAAAGCAATGAATGCTCATAATAATTTACTTAAATTATCTGCAATTATGTGGCAATAAACTCTTAAATAGAGTTTAAAAAACTTTAATGTCCAGATATATTTTTTACTGGTGGGTAAGGTGACAGGACAAGCCACTGCAAATGAAGCTGGGAAAGGGACATATGAGGAATTTTGTTACTTAGAATTTTCAATTTCCAAATGAACTTTTCAATGCTCCTTTTAAGCAGAGACGTCAGAAATAACTGTGACAGGCAAATATGGCCTATTTCTACTTCCAAATCTGTGCAGGGGTATATGTGTGAATAACAGTTGCACTCAAGACTATTTAACCTCCAATGCCAATTAAATTTATTGGCGAAGTTTAAAAACGTTCAGCTAATTGCAACAAAACAAATATAACAAGAACAACTTAAATAGTTAATCACAATTATTATTTACTCCTGGCCAAAGTGAGGTGATTATGTTTGCCAGCATTTCTTTATTTGTTCAGGAACACGGTAAGTCAAAAGGTTAGGGTTGGATTTTGTTGAAACGTTCAGGAGAGGTGGGGAATGACCTTAGGAAAAACGGATTAAATTTTGTCCAGACTTCAGTTTTGGCACGTTTTCTCCTCCATGCTTCACTGAAGGCGGGATGGATTTTTCATGCTTCTCTCCCCTCCAGACACGCTGCTGCTCCACTGGCCCAAAAAGCTTCACTTTTGTTTCAACCCTCCACAAAGAGAATCTCAAAACTTCTGTTGTTTGTTTATACATTTTTGAGCATATTTTGCTCACTATTTAAGCTATTTAAGCATTTTTTTGTGCTTTTTGGTCAGTAGTAGTCGACGTCTTAGAGTTCAGGCAAGCTTTTAATAAGCGCCCTACTGTGCAAACTGAAACCTCGGTGCCTGCTGCCACCAAGTAGGTCTTTTGCAGTCACTCAAGGGTTTTTAAAGTATCTAGAGGCAGCTTGATAACTTCCTCTTTCTGCTGCATCCAGGTGATGTACCACCAACCAATAAAAAAGCCACTGATTGGCTGCATCAGCTGTGCTTGAGAAAATACCTGATTTGCAAATTTGTGCTCTTATGAAGGATTCTACTCATATGTGGTTCAGACAGCCCTTCTTTGAGTAACGAATGATATTCTGATGCATGCTAATAAAGGTGAATTCTCAATTCTTATTTTATTGGACTTACCTACTGCCATTGACACTTTTTGATTCCACATTTCTACTTGACGGATTGGAAAAATGGGCTGGTTTTTCCAGTTCTGTTTTACATTGGTTCCGTTCCTACTTGAGCCACAGGTGTATAGTAAAGTGTGTATAAATAATAATGATGTTTTTATCTGTTTTTATCTGCGCCCCTGTTGTGTGGCGTTCCCCAGGGGTCTGTCCTTGGTCCCCTCCTCTTTGCACTCTTAATGCTCCCACTTGGGAAACTGTTTAGTTGCTTTCAAGACATATATCACTGCTACGCTGATGACACTCAGATCTATTTTTCCACTCCATCTTCCAATGTCTTTGAGTATTTGATTCACAATTTTATGTTCTCCTGTCTGGATTATTGTAACTCCCTGTACACATACCACCTTAAACAGTTTACAACTAGTTCAAAATGCTGCTGCCAGATTATTAACCAGATCAGGTCGTAGGTCCCACATCACCCCGGTTCTTGCATCACCTCACTGGCTCCCCAATAAAGAATTACTTATGTCATAGATGCTGTACATCTTACATATGTCATCAGTAAGATGACATATAGAGCTCTAAATGATCTCATCCACACTTACATCTGTGATTGTCTAACCCGCATTCAACTTCTCGTCCACTGCGCTCATCAAATCACGGTCTCCTATCCACCCCCCGGTCAAATTAAGAAACAAAGGGCCATTATGCTTTCAATAGCTCCTACCGTCTAGAAATAATCCTCCCAGACAGCAGGAGACGAGGGAGGCGTTCAGTTACACGTCATGTTTGAGCTGCGTATACGCTCGTGCATGAGCAACGAAACCGTCCCGAAACACACGTCTTCCAACTGTGCCTGGGCCAAGGAAGTGTGCTACCAAACAGATTGTCTAGTGTGAGTACACCCAAAGAATGACTCTGCTATTATCTGCATGTTCTGACCTTGAATATAATCTATGAATTCCAGCAGCCATAGACTTGTTCATGTGATGAACTCCAGGCTGACAGGTTAAAATACAGTATGATAACCAGGTTCTAGATAACCACATGTACATGCACCTGTCCAAACAAAAGAATCATAGACAAGAAATATGTTAATGTATATAAAATTATATTTATGGAAATAATTTATAGAAAAATACATTCTTCATCTACACAAATACATATGCACAAGGACTTTTTCCTCTGCCTCCACTAATATTTAAGGTCACACTAGACAAAAGCTCATTGCTACTGGTGAGGAAAACGATAACATAATACAAAATACAGGAAGAATAAAGTGTATTAAAAACCAAACAGCTCACACAAACAAAACAAGTAGCATAAATACAAATGTAACCCTTTGTGAAATGTAGCTTGACCACAGTGTCCTGCCTGCAGCAGCAACACTTCATGGAGCATTGTCAGTTCAACTCTGGGTTGTCAGTAAACACGTAAACAAGAAATAAACCTTCGCCAAGATCTCTGATTGTCTTAATAACCACTTTCCATCTACTATCAACATAAACTAAACCATTAAAAAGGCTGTCTAGCAGAAGTCTGGCACAGAGCTGTGATCTGTAAACATGACACTGAAGTGCTTTAGTTATGTCATATCTTACGTTGAATGATAAAAGCTCTTGCCTATGACATTTCGCTGCAGTCATCCAATCACAGACAGCGAAGTCGGACTTTGCCTGAAAACCTTTGTACTGAATCAAAGAGGGCAAACGACTCTTAACATGAGGCTCCTTCGCCGTCGGTAATGCTCCATAGACCTTGCTGACACATTGCAACAGGACTGAAGTGTCTGCCACGTCTTCAGTAGTGATAGACTCTGATCTGATTGTTGACGTCTAGGCCCAGCTGGACCAGGCCGCTTTTGGTGTTAGGAGCCTGATAGCGAGTAAAAAGGGGTCTAGAAGGCAGTGTTAAAGACAATGACAAATACTGGATTTAGAGGAAAAAGACCTCAAGAAATAAGTAGGAAAAGTAAAAAATAAAACCAAAACTATTGATTAAAAGCAGTGTCGGTCAATCATTAAAATGGAGCGTAAAAAATTCTACATTTTGAGCCACAGCCGCCTGAATTGACTGATGTTATTTACATACGCAGAAACACAAACGTTGAGTGAGTCACTGCTCAGCCCGGCTCAGTAACTTATTGGATTAGGAAAAATTGAAACTGTGGATGAAGGATTAAATGTGAGCCAATACCAAAGGATTGGGAAATGACAGAGAGGGGGGGGGGGGGACTGGGAAAAAAAAAAAAAAAAAAGTAAACTAAAATTTTCATTCATTTACTGACTGATTTCCCAATTTTGTTTTTACCAAATGGGAGTCATGCCAGCAGGTCAGTCTACAACAGCATGATGGAGTTTCAACGCTGTAATAATGATAATGAGTGCGTGGATGAGTATGTCTCATAGAAGGATACATGCTTGTGTCTTTCTTGCGCATCTCCAGCCACCTCTTGTTGCTGTCTATCAGGCCCTGCAGCCTCTGGCCGTCGACCTCCACTGACGTCTGCGTGGACCTGAGGCTACGGCCATGTTCACTTAGAATAAACAGAGACACACATTCAGTTCCCACAATTAAAAAGAGACGGTTCACTTGACAATCTGAATGCAGATTTTTTTCCTTTGGCTTATACTGTTATTTATCCATTTAGATTGTTTTGCTGTGAGTTGTCAAGTTTTGAGGTCTCAACTGCATCTGACTAATAAGGAGCTAGAGGACACAGTTCATACACTTTAATGTGGGACTTATTTACTTTTAATAAGCAATTAATGTAGAAAGATGCATGCTCCTTTCAGCTTGGTGATTCACAAGGAAAATTCCCTCAAGACACTGATCTGAACAAGGTTTGTAGCCTAACTGGGTCAAAATTCATGGAAAGCAACACTTATTAAGATTTTTAGAAGCTCTTTAATTGGCACTTCGAGCACCACATGACAAGTGTATCCGGCTCCATTATACACAAGACAGAAATCTCTTGAAAACTCACAACACTTCACACCAAAACAATGTAGATGGACAAAGCCAGAGGCTCTTCAAGCCAGAGAAAAAAATCTGTACTTTTAATTTTGGTGTGGGCTGTCCCTTTAAGCACATTTAACACTGTGGAAGACACATACTGTATGTAATCTAGTGCAACAGGAAGGTTTGACCTGTACTGCAGGTTACCTAGCAGATATGAAGGATGAGTAAGCTGAAGTTGGCCTCATGGTACTGGAGCTGATTGGGTCCATAGCTGCTCCTGGAGAACAGAAAAAAGATCAGGACCAACAACAATAATGAAAACATCAGTTACAAATCATTTGTTGGCATACTGGGGAACATCTGGCTCCATCGACTGTTGATGAGGTCCTCAGAGGCCCTCAGCCCACTGCTGATGGGGGTACTGAAGAGAGGAGTGGCTGCGGAGGAGCCTTGCAGTGTCCAGCTACAGGATGGCTCTGACAGCCTCACTGAGGGAGGTGGCGCTAAGGACCTGGGGCCCAGAGTGTGCATCTGTGGCATGACTGGGGCAGGGGTGCAGGTGGTGGCGGCTGGGCTGTAGAGAGGCTGAGACAGAGGGAGGTGGAAGGTGCTTTGCCTCTGGGCCAGTGAATCCAGCGCACTCAGGACGCTGTTAAGCTGGCCTGAGATCTGCTGCAGGGACTCTGCTAACTCTGGGACGGTAGGATGACCTCCTGATGATGATGACAGGAGTCATAAAATATCAAAAATATAGCAATAATTACAGTGCATATAGCAGGTTGTTTAATCAAGCTATGAATTATTGTTACCTGTCCCATCTGGAGGGTCCACACAGCTGCTGAGGTCCGATTCAGTCACATCAAAGGTCACCTTCCTTTCTCCAGGCAGCCGAGACAGATCTTCAAACAGTGGCTAAAGGCAAAAAATAACAACACAAAGCTATGATTTGTAAGTTAGCATCTGTTCATTTATTTTCATAATAGCTCGAAAAATTGCACACAAATATTAAGAACACAATTTCTGCCTCTTATGTATAGAAATTTAAAGTACATCAGTTTAGTTTTGACATCTAAGTAATTTTTTTTAATTCACTCCAAACATATTTTAGAATGTTATTTGAAGCTGTCATCCTGAATGACTTCAAGTATTAACTACCACTGCCAACCTGAATGTTTCAGCTATGACTAGAAATACATGAAGCCATTTGCTTCCTGGGGTTTCCCTTTTTTCAGGGTTTTTTTTAAGTTTTTCCCACCTGGTTTGAGGGTTTGAGAGCAGAGGATGTCACATCTACAAATAAAATTTGATTGATTGATTGATTGACTGATTGATTTGCACTGAAAATATAAAAATGCTTTATTTTAATTTTCCTGTAAAAGATACATGATAACTGATGTTGGCTCTGACCTCTTCAGCAATTGAGCTCTCTAGTTGCTGCAGTTGCTCCTCTTTCCTCTGCAGCAGATTGTTTCCTCGTTTAACCATCTGCTGCAGCTCCACCAAATTTCTGGTCTCCTGACACAACGAGGGCAAAGTAACCAACATTTAACTCTCATTTTAAGTCAACCCACCTCAGCAGTCATTACACCAGCTAAGATTTAGCAGGAGGTGCGTCACCTTCCTCCATACCTGCTGCAGGTTTCTTAACATCTCCTCATTCAACCCTTCTTCCTGCTTGGGGAACTGGGAGGAGCTGGTGTGGGTCTGCAGCAAAGCGGCCTCTCTCTCTATCAGCCGGGTGTTCTCCCTCTCCAAGAAGAGTTTGGCTTTTTGGATGGATTCACCATGTGAGGAGATGTAGCGCCTGACCCTGCGCACACAGAGAAATGAGTTCTGAAGTCAAACACTGACATGTTCTCAGCTCTCAGAGAATGTCTTAAAAATAATTTATGTTAAGATAAACATTGTATATTTTTTGATTCCTTGTACCCATCATCATAATTCCTTACTCATCTACACTGCTGTGGCTGTGAGGTACAGGGGAGAGTGACGGGTTGTCCAGGTCTTCCACATGTAACGAGGAGTCTCCCTTCTCACCAGAGGACGCTGTCACTTTGGCTTTCTCTGTCTTTTTGTCCAGTTTAGGTTCTGGTCTGGGGAAGAGGTTCACTTCATCACCTTGTTCCATCTCACTGATTGGACTGAAAATAAATGATCGACAATCTTACACAGCAACACTGGAAACCAGTGCACAATACTGGGTTAAGATAGCAGTGGTTAGGTAAGAACATGGATGGATGTCCTGTGTGGGAAACTATACTTGACTCTGTGACTGAGACGGTCGTATCTCTCCTGCAACAGTGCAACCTTGCTCTCCAGTCGCTCCTTTGCCACCTTGGCTCCATCTCTCTCCTCCCTCACTCTCTGGAGGAGTTCCCTGGTGTGATGTTTCTCCTCTCTCAACCTCTGCAGCTCCTCTTTTAGCTGATCTCTCTCCTGGGTGAGCCAGGGTAAAGCCTTGCGATACATACAGGTGGTTACCAAATGTACAGACGTCTGACTATAACCTCTTTTAACACTTCTCACCTCTATCTGTCTGTCCACTTCTTCCTCTTCCTCCCCAAGCTGTTTCCTCCTACTCTTCAGATCTGCTGCCTGATAAGAGACAGAATCCATTGGTCCATGTGGTTAACAGTGATTAACAGCACACAGAGTTTAGGTTAAAAGACCTTGGCCTGCAGCACGGCCTCCTGGCTCTTCAGCTCTTTGGCTCTCAGCTCGATCTGATCTGCCTGATCCTGCAGTTCTGACCCCTAACAGAGGAAATAAGACAGAAAAATTATTCTCTTCATGACAACTGGAAAGACAAATACTGTTGAAATTCATCAACTGCAGACAAGCTTTATATGAAAAGCATATAGAAAGGAGGGAGCCGTCAGCTATCAGTTTTTGACTTAGAAGACAAGTGTCATGGCAGCACAAGTTCAGCACTGGATCACTAGTAAACAAGAGCATCCCTCTGGTCTCACCCTTCGTGTGTGTTTCAGCTGTGTCTTTTCTATCTGTGTGTCAAGCTGTAAGAGGAGTTTCTCCAGTTGGACAGTGTGTGAGGCCTGCAGACGCTGCCTGTCTTCCTGCAGAGTAGACAGCAAGCGCTCCCTCTGAGCAGTCTCCTGAGACACACAGCGAAAACCACAGAGTGAGGAGTAAAAAGTGGTAGCTTGGTTATTCCAAACTGTCTTTGAAGATATTTCCACTGCCTTTGGACTTCATGTGAAATGAAACCACCATTTTGAGCAACAAGTTCTGTTACTAGTATTTCCAGCAAACTCATTAGAACGTTTTCTACTGCTTCCAGTATTGCAAACTCTGACCTCATCCAGGTATTTCTCTCTGATATTGTTCATCTCTGTCCTGTGGTCCTCCCTCAGCTGCTCCAGCTTCCTCTCGTGATCACGTTGCACTTCCTCCCTCATTTCTTGGAGAACGTCAGCCAGCTAGATGGTGACAGCAAAAAAATTGTTTAATTTCTTTGACAAGTGGATGAAAGTGTGAACTTCATACAGAAACGGATGATGATGAAATTCTGTTGAGAGTCTCTTTGTGTCCTCTGACCTCTCGCTGACAGTCGGCCAGGTACTGTTTGTGTCGTGGACTCATGAGCTCCCATCTCCTCTCTGTCATTTTGAACTTTATACAGACAAAACAGTGCAAAAACAGAAACACACGTAGACAGATCATTAATCTGTTTCCCTCAAGTCCAACGAGGGAACCTAGTATTGACATAACTGATCAAACACAAACTTTTGGCTGTTATGATGTTTTCCAGCTACATTTGCTTTTCCAAATAACACATTAAACACAATGTGATCACATATTGCATCCTTTCTTTACATTAAAACAACTTAACGGTGCTGCTCCAAGGCACTCAACTATAAACTAGCAACAACATTTAGACTTGTCAACACAAAACATGTTTTTTAAACATTTCATAGAATCTAACACCAACAATTCTTTTCTCCTGTTGCTGCTGCTGAAAATAAAAAATGAGGTGGACACAAGCAGGCCAGCATCATTTTCAGTCACCTCCTGTTTCAGAGAGCCCGATGTCTCCTCTTTCTCTCCCTGGAGCCTTGTTCTCTCTGCTTGGAGCTCCTCTTCCAACTTCACCTTCAGATGTTCCATTTCCTGCCCGTTCTGGGCCTCCAGTCTGTTGCGTTCTGCCACTCGTTCTGCCTCCAGTGAGATGCGTAGCTCCTTCAGCAAGTCTTCATTCTCCTCCCTGAGCACAGGACAAGTATTGGGGATTACAGCGGCCGAATTGCAGAACCTTTATAACTCACTTTTTTAACTGTTAGTCAAGTCAAGTTTAACTGTTAAGTCAAATTACACTCCTTTTCTCATTGAAACAAACTGAAACATGGAGCAAAACTCTCATCTCTAAATTTTACGTAACAGACAGCCACCACTGTTACCTCAGTGGCATAGCGGGATGAGAAATGTTATATATGTCAGCAAAGTTGACAAATTAAATCATGACCCACGTCAACAGGTCAAAAACTGTCCGCAGTCACTCTGCTGACTGCAGGCTCGTGACAATAACTAAGGAGCGTTTTGTTATCAAATCACATGATCAGGATCTGTCAGAAGCCGTTCGTTCAATAAAGTCAACCTGGTGACATCATGTTGGTGTTGAAAAAGCAACTAGAAAAATCATCTGTTGAGAAGCACTGCTCTCCTTTGTTTAGTAATGTGTTATTGTCTGACCTAAGTTTGTGTTGCTGTCGCTCCCTCTCCTTCTGGGAAGACTCTCTGAGCTCCATCAGCATCCTGCCAGACTCCTCACTCAGCCTGGCCTCCTCATCGCTCCTCTTGGACAGAAGACGCTGCCGCATAGCCCTTGGGAGAGATAGACAAGCCAGCCTTTGTGAATTAAGAAGTCATTTTTACAGTATGTTTTAGGAATGTATGCAGTTTTGAGTCTTTAAATTCAAACTATCACTCACCCACTGTGAGTTGGGAGTAAAGAACACAGAATACAAAACAAAAAGTCAATATTGCTCTTTGGCTGCAATAGAAAACACTGATAGACTTGGAAAATGTTGGATGAGCAGCAGTATTTTTCAAGAATTCTCTCTCTGACCAGTTGGGATCTTGGTGATATATGCTCCCTACCTCAATCTTTCTTCACTCTCTTCTATCAGTTTCTTCTCCTCATCCTCTTCTTCTCTCCTTATCTCCTCTTGCAGGAGAAGCAATCTCTTCTCCCTCTCCATCATCAGATGTTCTCTCTCCTTCTCCACTTCTTCATCAACCTTCCTCTCCCCCTCCTCTTTCTTCTTTCTGTTTTTCTGGACTCTCCAGCTTGACTCTTCTTCCGATGAACTCTCTTGGCCTTGTAATGGGGACTTAGAATTGTCAAGTTGTGCAGTGGAAGTGCAGACGAGCCGACCTCTGGAGGTTTCAGGCCGTTGTAGCCCCAGATATATACCAGGGTGGTGGGGTTTTTTTTGTAGCCTAGCACTTTGCTCTGAGAGAGGCGGGCTTGAGAGGGTCGGTGACGGGCTGAACTGGTGGAGGACAATTCGGTCAACTTTACGAGATGGGGCACTATCTTTACTAACGTCCTGCAAATGCCTGAAAAGGGGCAAATGTGTTTTATTAATATCAAGGTTCTACAAGTTTGTATGCTTATATGTTATTTTATTAACAGACACACTGAGCAGATTGCTTTCAAACTCTTCTTTGGACAGGGTAAGTACATGTGTAACCAGGATGAAAGGTTTGGCACAATTTCATAACTGCAAAAATAAAACAGCTGAATTTCTCATAAGGCAACCCAGCCATTGCACAGCAACTGTTTTCCAAATAAATTATCAAAACAACAAACCCTTTTGTCTTTACAGTCTCCTTGTTCTCTTCTTTTTCATCTTCCTCCGGTGGACTACCAGTGCCCGACGGGTCACTGGTGTCCTGAACTTTCTCTGATAGCTTTGGGATACAAAATCAGACAAATTACAATACAGGTTTACAAAAAAGTCAGTTGAATTGATGAACCACTGATGGTGGATGGAGGCACACTGCACGATAAGAATACCTTGACATCTATAGAGCATGAATCGTCCTCACTGTTCTTACCAGCCTCAGTCTCCTGCAATGCACAACACACAAACACACTCAGCTACACATGCATACATGTGTTCAAGAACAATACAGCACAAGCAACACTAAAGGATGTACTTTCAAAAAGACACAGATACACACACAGCAGAAGGGAAAAGCAGAGAGAGCAAACACAAACAAGCAGGCTTGCAGGCAAACATTAAAATCAGACAGCAAAGCGCTCTGTAATCGAAGGAAACAGACAGAAATTGATGGAGGCGATGGTGGGAGACACGAGCCCTAGGTCTTGTGGAATCCACTGCCAATCTAAAAGCATCTAGAGTACCAAATGGCTGCGCTGTCAAAGGGAAGAGATATGAGAACTATCCAATCCATTCCTCAGGGGCTCTGGTCTGTGCTTTGAACAAGTGACATAGAAGTGTGTGATTGATGATGTTTATCCTGGAAATCACAGGGGCTATAACAGCCCCTTAGGCAGTGGAATTGGAACTGCATGCACAGATCGGTCGAAGCAGGGTCGGGGTCTGGCAGTGAATGCAGGAGAGGAGAGATGTACGTACAAACAGAGGCAAAACTAAACCCTACCTCTACGGGAAAGGAGCGTTTGTCTTTCACATTCCCCACCTTGCCAGCGAGAGACTCTCTCTTCTGGCCAAGCATTTTAATGCCACTCCGTGCCTTCTTCTCGTATAACTTGGCCGATTGGACTTGAGCCACTCCAGTTTCAAAAATCTGAACAACTTCCTCCTCACTCTGCGATGGAGTTTGGGGACTTGGGGCATCTGATTCCTCTTCTAGCTCTAATCCCTCCCCCTCTGTTTCGCCTCCTTCACTTTGCGCACATGTCTCTATCAGTACTTCTTCGCTCTGTGTCAGCTTCCTGTGGCTCAGAGAGCATCTCTCCAAAGCGTCATCGCTCTCACCACTCTCTTCTTCTTTGTTGTCATCAGTCTCAACATTCCCTTCCTCACTCCTACCCTGCCCTTCTCTGTCTACGATTCTCCCAAGCTCATCTCTCTCTTTTATGTCCTCATCCTCACTCCCTCTATCCTGACCATTTTGGAAGGATTTCTCCACAACCTTGTCAATACCTTCCTGTACATCTATCGAGTCCTCCATTTCACTCTCCACAGCCTCATCGCTCACCACATGTTCTTTTATCTCATCATGTTGCCTTTTTACTTCTACCTTACTGTTGTTTTCCTCTCTTTCACTGCTTTCCTGCTTCTGACTGTGTTTTATCTTTTCTGACACTCCATCCCCTTCATGTTTCTCTTCATCGTCACCTTTGTAGCATTCACTTTCTACCTCATCATTTTCTGCCAACTCCTCCTTCCTTTTAATTTCTACAGGCCCTTTACTTCCTCCCTGCTCCTCCTCCTTCTCATTCCTCTCTTTTTTGCTTCTTATCTCATCTGAGTCCTCATCTCGTCCCTGTACCTCTCCTTTCACATCCATCCCTGCCTCCTCTCTTCCCTCTCTTCCTTCAAATTCTCCTTTCTCCCGTTGAGGATCCTCACTTTCCAACACTCCTCCCTCCTCCTCCATCTCATTTAACTCTTCTGCTACCTCCTGTGTAGCAGAAAGCTCAGGTTCAGGGCTGATGGGACTTTCCCCCTCCACACTGACATGGTTTCTGTTGGCCACCAGTGAGGACAGGTGGAGGTGGCAGCCCCTCAAAGAGTCCTAGGTGGAGGGGAACAGGAGGTACAGTCCATCCATCCCAAACAGAGGCACAAAGGCAGGCATGCACAGACACAAGGGGGAAAAAGGGCAGGTGAGGAGAGGAGGAAGTAAGGCTGCCAAGTAACAGGGGTGTAACGGAATGAAGTTGATCTGTGAACCGAATCGTATTTCCAAAGTCCGGCACGCATTGTAAACCATGAATCATAATTGCTTTGCAAAAAGAACATTGCCGTCCATTGTCGTTACGACTTTTATTACACATCTAAATAATGTGACAGCATTTAGCAGTAGGTTCCATTTGATCTTGAAAGGTTGAAATTCTGATACATCATCAAAACGCCGACTCTGAAACTTTGAAAGTGGTGGGACCCTGTAAAACGCGAAGCGTGAAATCTTAATATGATTCGATGAGTTTTGTGATCCATTACACCCCTACACAATAATATCAGCACATTGTGAGTATCGGCTGATTAAGCCTTTCAAAGAAAATCCTGCTGTCAGCACAAAATGCTCTGCCAGTATGACAGGCCTATTTGTAGTTACTAGTATTTATGAAGAACACTGGAAGAAAAGGGCATCAGTGAAAAAAATGGCAACAGAAGTTTTCTGACTTCAGTATTAACATTTTGAAAAGCTGTGCATTTAATGTTTTAATTTGTCCGTGGGGCCATCATGATGACAATAGAATAAATCTGTAGAAATTGTAGAATAAATCACTGCTAGCTTTATTAGTAACTAATGTAAAAAAAGGTGCCAGACTCATAAACTTTGACTTTTCAAAATTTAACAGCAGTGGTGGGAAGCCATGCTGACCTACCTATCTCAATTGGGACAACCTTAAAAATCAGAGGGAAATTATAACATTACTGGCATGTTTAAGATGTCATGTACAGCGGGATCATGTGGAAATATACATATTGGCATCCATATCACACGTTATTCAGTTCAAAGTTCAAGTAATGGTTGCATTACTGGTTGCATTAATACCATGAAAATTGAATAAGATAAAGGAGAGCCCTTTTCTTCACAACATAATCTGGTGTTATAGAAAATGGATGGTTGATTCAGCAGAAATATCATGTCAATCTTAACAACGTATATATACTGCTTGGCATGCCACGGCTGTTTCTAAAATTCCTGTCAACTCATGAAAAGCATAAAAATATTTCTGTCAAAAAAATCACCTGTCAAACACTAGCCATTCAGTGAATATTGCACACAGGTTTCAAAATACTGAACAGAGATATGGCAGAGAAAGCAAGAAATAAAAGAAAGCTGGGAACTGTAAATAAAAAGGAATGTGTGTGTGTGTGTGTGTTTACCTGTTGTGATGGTGTTTCAGGGCTGTGGTCTCCAGACGGGGCCAGGTCCTGCAGCTCTGGCTCAGTCTTCTCCTCAGCCGGAGCGCCATCACTGGCCTCACTATCCTAGAAAACACACACATACACACACATAAAAACCACAGGACACGGGAACTTTTGTTGAATATCTACTGTAATGTAATGTTCTAATGTTTTAATTTAAGAAAATTATTAACAGCTGTGATCATTTTCTATTATCAAGCCTTTTTTTTAATTACATATCTACCTCATATTGTAGGTCAAGGTCCAGAGGAATGTTCTTCAAGAACTGGTTTGAACGAGGACTTGGCTGAAAAAATGACAATATCTGAATCCATCAGCAAATAGTCAAGTTAAAAAATATTTTCTTTAATTATACTAAATTTTTAAAAGCCATAGGTGGTCAAAACATACACTTTATCAATTTGCATTTGTCTTTTGGTTTAACATTACCACCTTTTCTGAGACTTTCTCATAATCATCATCATCATCATCATCAAAGCCTGGCAGGCTGAGGGACACCCTCTCCCCCTGCTTGCTGCTCCAAACACTGGACGCTCCACTGCTCCGAGGGCCCTGACAGCCAAATAAATTAAACACAGTACACTTTTAAGGGTTGTGCATCAGAGGAAAACAAGAAACCAAAAATTCAAAAGCCAATCATATGGCCCTTCATATAGATCTAGGACCATACCCCAAGGGATGTGTGTATAGGCTCCAGTCCCCCAGAGCTGCCAAGGGACTGACGTAGAGCAGGAGCAGAACCAGGGAGTGGGCCTGGATCAGGGGCATTCAGGCCTCTCAGAGGAGCCAGACTGCCCAGCAGGGAGGGCTGCGGTCCCAAAGCTGAACTCGAGGCCTGGGTGAAAACAGACAGAGCCAGAGAAGTAATCACCCACAGCTCAAAGTTAGATTAGGATAAGATATACTTTACTGTCCCAAAGAGGAAATTCTTCTTAGGTCCAAGTCCTTCATACACCTACACAACAATTTAAAACAGTATTACAAGAAAGACAATACATGTTACAAAAGTGTGCTAAAAACACAATAAACTGCATAGATTAGAATATAAAATAACCTATACAAAATTGAGCATGTGCATTTAAGCTAAAAGAGGAAAAAGTATATAAAAATTCACTATAATCAAAAAATGAGGTAGTAATTCTTAAAACCACAAAACCATAAAACCACTAGTCATATTAAACTTGGCAGCACTCAGAGAGCGCAAACCTCCACCAAGGAGGCTAAACTCCCCACAACATACAAAATCAAATCAATCAGTGACACTTTACATTTTGTATAAATTAACTAACATTAGTTAATGCAGTAATAGGCATTTACTAACAGTTCATCAATGTGTCATGTAATCACTAACAGTCCTCATGTTAACTAAAACACTCATTCAATTGGTTCATACTATTGAAATTAATCAACACTATAAAAGCCCATTAACTAATAGTTAAATGATCACCTAACCCTAATAAAACTCTTATTAACCTGAAATAACCATTTTTTAATACTCTTCGTGACCCTTATTGTATATATGAAAACATGAATCACTTAAATGACACTTAATAGTATAGTTTTTAACTATTAAATGATGGATGAATTAGCATCTAGTTTACATGAAGACCGTTAATTATTAACAGTTAAGTAAATAATTAGTTGGAACATTAATTTACTGTAGGTAATGCATATTACATCATTTTATTATTACATCAAACATTAATGTTTGATGTAAATGTTGCCAATCAATTAGATCAGAACACTACAACAGGTATCGTATAGAAAAATACAAAAAACCAAACTGGGCATTATAATTGAAAAACAGAAGTGTGTAAAATGTGCTGGACAGTGTCCCATAGCCAAAACATGGCTGAATCAACATGTTTCCTTGTTGTGAACCTCAAAAATAAGTGGATGGTTGTCAAACCAGTGTCTAAAGTTGTCAATCTTATCCACAGACAGTGGGGGTGCAGTCATCCTTGAGCAGCAGCCTTAAAATTACTGTACTGTCTGAAAGTTTGATTACTGAGCTAACAATCAACAGTTTAGCAACCTTACACTAAAAATTTTAAAAAGTGATTCGGTTTTTCAAGAGAATACTGTCTTTGCAGTTTGGTAACTTCACATTAACACATCATCATTAGAAATCGCCCCTCCTTGGAAGTATATGTGGAGATCCACCTATTTGGACATAATTTCTGACTGCACCAGGCACTTGTAACCAGGGTTTGTACATGTAACTGTGCTTAATTTTTTGAAGTTAAAACTAGCACGTTCTTGTGATGTTTAGAGCCTGGAGACTTATGATTGCCATAGATTTATGCGCAATAACAACAGAAAGTATAGCATTTCTCCCACAACACAAAAGACAAAATAAAGAAAAGCAAGTCCTCACTCCAGGATTCCTGAGGGGCTCTGTTTTCTTTTTCTTCTTTTCTTTCTTCTCTTTTTTTTCCTTTTTCTTCTTGTCCTTGTCCTTTACCCCTGTGCTTCCTGTCATGGCTGCAAGCTGGGTGCGCTCACGCTCCTGGACCACCAGGCGACGGTAGTACTCATCGCAAGGGTGATCCCAGGAGGACTGGCCCGTGGAGAAGTTGAAATAGTAGATTTCCCCCGTCACATCTTGGCTGCAGGGTTAAAAACACTTTTAATAGTAATGGCTGTACGAGACTGTTTTGATTGCGATTATGATTATTAGTTAGTGCAATAAAATCCCTGTTATCAGTTTCAGTCTCTCAATGCATCAGAGTGATATAGTTCTGTATCAGCCTCGGGTCTGACAGGAGCACACACAAAGGAGAAACAGCAGACAGAAATTTCATTTGTTTCAGCAATAGGTCCAACAATGACTTAAATTACAAAGAACAAAAATGCTGTTTTATCAATTATACATAAAGACTATACTTTTAATTGATGTAATCTGCCTGATATTGTGGAGTCATTGCATTAACAGCAGCTGTCACTGCAGCTGACATCTCACTGGAAGATTTCCCTGTTGCTATGCACCTCCACCTTCTGATGTCAAGAACAGGCCATGGGACTTACCATCTCCAATTACGCAAACACTCCTGCACCACATGACGAGTGCCAAACCCATTCACTTCATTCAATATATTGACTTTAGAAGTTTCACCAAGTCTACCTTCGCCAACACCCTATCATAAAGGCTCAATATCATATATTTACAATCAAATTAATCTTTTACATCCAGTGCCTCTTAATTATATTAAGACACTCAGGGAAGAGGACTTGGAAGCTGCAATATCTAAGGAAGGACAGATGTTTTAAAATGGGTACATAAATCTTCAATCTGTGCAAGACACAGCCTTATTCAGTGTAAAATAGTACACCGTACATATTACACCAAGGCTCGATTGGCTAATATTTACGATGGTGTATCTCCAACTTGTGATAGGTGTCAGCAATCCTTGGCAAACCTTATACATGTGCTCTGGCTTTGCCCGTCTTTATATAACTACTGGACAGAGATTTTTAACAGCCTGTCAATGGTAATCGGGGAAAAACATAGAATCAAATGCTTTCAGTGCACTGTTTGTAGCAGCCTCCCCATTGCCGTCCCTCACTACAGCCAAAAAAGATGTGATAGCTTTTGCCATCCTATTAGCTAGAAGGTTAATTACCAATTGGAAATCAACAGTACCACCCCGTGACACCCGCTGGATTAGAGACACCATTTATTTTCTTAATTTGGAGAAACTCATTAACTGGCTTAAATGTAAATATGTATAATATGTAAACATGTAATATGTAAATATGGGGTCCATTCCTTCAATTTATTAAGAAGACAGTTCTCCCACTCATCCTTGACTGACACAGCTTGGAAGGGAAACTATATTGTTCTGGCTATGATGTGGGTCATACGTATGCTGCCGCTTTGACTTCAGATGTCGGCTGCTATTTCAGTACACTACAAGTTGACTGATGTCAACGTGTCTGTGTGTTTGTTTTGTTTTGGGGGGGGGGCTATTTTTTTTTTTTTATTTTAGATTTATTTATGCTTGTGGTCGTTGCTCTAGTTTTTGTAAGTTGTCCGGGTATTCAGCAATACGTCAATGATCACTTGCTTTTTATGTGGTTGTTGTTTTTGTTTTTTTAATAAGGAAAATGTTGTATGCTTAACTTTCTATAAATGTTTTGATGCATTGTATATATCTGCAAATCCCAATTAATAGAGTTGAGACTGTAATTTCACCATTACTGAAGTACGACTCCATAAAACTTCAAACACTTATAGCTGCTTCCTTAGCTTCTCTCCCCTTTCTTACCAAGGCTTCCACTCAGGAGGCAGAGGGGCAACAATGCCTTCCCTGGCCAGCCACAGGAGCTCCGGCTCACTGTCGGGGTCAATGCCAATCTCTCTTGCATACTCTTGGATCTCTGAGGAGAGAAAAAATTGATATTAGAAAAGATGAAAGGCAAAAACATTCAACATACTGAAACTACAAGACATAACAGCTCTTTAAGGCAAAATAGGAAACCCAGAAGACAAAACATGGTACAGCAGAATTACATACAAGCTCTGAAAGGGATTGAAAAAAAAAAAAAATACATCAATGTAAACAAACTGAATTGAGGCTACCATGCACATCGTCATTGCCATCTTCACCCTAGTGTACCTTGTTCAGAGGGTGTGTAATTCTCATCATAGTCCTCTTCAAGGATCAGCTGATCACCTATAAGTGCAGCTTGAGTCATGGTTACTGCAGAGAAATGCAAAACAGGATGAATCTCACAAGAAACGGAGATATATTTATCATGAAGGGGCAGATAATTAGGACAGTTGTTTCCCATCTGACTGGGCAGACTCTGCTCTTGACACTGCAAAGATTTAACTTAATGCCCAGCTAAGTTAATGAGATCAACTTATCCACTTATTGAATTTTACATTGGTGAACAGAGAAAATGGACGGTTTGTAAAGATGCACATTCTTAGGCATGTAAGAACGGCACTAGTAAAGCTTCACTAACATGTCTATAACGAAATATACAAGGATCTGAAGTTTAAGAACAATAACATGCAAGACACCTTAAGGAGGAGGTTTGCTAGGCTAACTTAGCGTTAGACAATTCAACGTTAGCTAGCTAGCCGAGAGAGGGGCAGAATAAAAACGGAGCAACACTTGTATTTGTCCGAATCACACATGTTTCTGTTTAAACCGTTGACATAAACAAAGATGGACGACGCGTCGCAACCTCCTTCTTTTGTAAACAAACGAAGCCACTATACCCGGGATACGAACGCTGCCATCTTGAGCTTATGGCGTCATTTAAAACCAGAGTCTGCGCAGTAGCACCCGAAAGGGACTTCTTCTTCTTCCTTTTGTTTAGTGGCGGTTTGCCATCATGACTTTAAAGGTGCATGCCGCCACCTATTGTATGTAGCTCCAGCTTTATATAACTTCATCCTCAAAAGAAAAAAAAAAAGACAAAATAAAGTCTATTTAGTGCCCTTGTGCTCTACTGAAGCCTTCTTAAAGATAGGGTTTGTAACTTCTGCATATTGTGATTAAGAGACTGTCAGAACTCTCCCATCATGGCCCATTTCGCATTAGGTGGAGAGCATCTGCAGCCCCCCATCTTTATTTAGAACAAATAATTGATTGGAACAGTAGTTTGCAGTCAGTAAAGTCATACAGACTGTAAGGGTAAATATAAATGAATACGTGAAAATACATAAATCAAAGTTATATATCCAATAACTTCAAAGGCCCTTTAATGGCTCAATTCTTAAACAGATTTCTAGACAAGTCCAGAATCATTCTTTGACATATCCTTTATACCTTCTAACTAACCCAGTGGTGTGACATTTTTTAAACAAATGTCTAACCAGTTAAATGTGTCCTGCCGATATTGTTGTGTGACTGAACATGAATTAAAAAGACATTCAATAGTTTCAGATAATCAGATAATATTTATCCATAATTTTAAGTTGCATTTCATTGGATTTCAGAGGTATTGGCCATTTCATATATTTTGAATATTCACTCGTGCTGATTAAATATTTGTCAATAATGTTAGCCCTTTTGTAAACTTCTTTATATACCTTTCAAATTAAGCATAGACTTCAGTAACGTCTCTCTTTTTGTTCAAATCAATCGTTGTGTTGTACACAGGCCAAATAACGCAATAAAAAGTGTCTTTGTCCAAATACTTATGGACATATCAGCATATGTATGTGCATTAATATACAGAAAGAGTCTCACAGACATTATAATACAGTGCCTTTTTATTTATAATATCGTTTTCCTTTATATCTAGGGAAATTACATACTCTTCTCAATTATGTGTTTTTAATTAAAGACAAAATTCAAAAATTGTAAAAAAAAAAAAAAAAAGCGAGTATAATCTGGATTTTATAACATTGTATTTGATACATTTTTATTCCTGTAACCGTCTGATTTGGTCGTCCATTGCGCTGCTGTAAGGCGGGAATTTCTTTCGTGTAGCGTGACGTAACAGCTGGATTTCTTTGATGTCGTGTCAAGACATATAAATTAATGATAACGATTAATGATAAAGCGCCGCTGCAGATACAAACTGTGACTCGTGAGCTGATTACACAGAAACTTATTCAGCAAAAAAACAAAAAAACGGTAAGTTGCTGTTGAGTTTTGGCTGTTCCTTTACATTAGAACCCGCGCGCAGAAAGGAATTTGTGGGATAATCGAAGGGTTGTGGGTTAAACGAGTTTCAGGCAGGACGCGGAGGACAACCAGCAGACACGAAATGGTTCGCCGTTGTCCTGAGAACGAGTGATTTTGGTCCTTTTTGTATAAACAGGTAATTAGTTATAGGATAAAAACTATAACGAGCTATAAGCGAAGTTTTGCCACCATCACCACCAGCCAGAGCCCGCCCGCCCCCTGTAGGCCAACTGAGGTAAAAATGTTTGACTTTATCACTCTTTCATACTAAAATGAATTTAAAAATGCTGAGATAGGCTCCAGCTCCCCCGCGACCCCTAACGGGATAAGCGGTAGAAAATGGAAATGGATTGTTAATATGTGAATGCAATAAGAAAAAACACCCAAAATTACATTCATGAAGCCTGAAATTTTATGAATTTTCCTAAATAAGTATTTTTTCTTGCAGCGTAAGGGTTAGAATTGCATATGGTATCATGTTCTCGGGATAATTCACTATCAATATGCAATCATGGGCCCCAAAACTCACTCCTGCTTGAGGCCCCCAGACGTCCAGGGCCGGCCCTGCCTGTAGCTCATTATTAAAAATTAACCTTGATTTCAGGTTAACCTTGATTGCAGCCGTGTAGCCACGGTCACACCAAACTAACTGAACTTATGGCCTTTTCACCGTTCCAGACTATGGGAGCCACTGACAAAAAGAGGAAGTGTTGCGGAGTGTGTCCACATGTGGCAACTGCAAAAAGTACATCTGTCGTGCACATACTGTGCAATTCTGTGCATCTTGTGTTGTGTGGGAAGGCTGACCCATGGACAAACAAAATCCAGTGATGTCTCAGAATTATTGGAGAGATGTATTTCTAACGAATACTGCTTGTCACTGACATGAGTACAACTTTATACAGTTTGTTTGTGTGTTGCGTTGTAAATCATTTGCACATGCAGCCGTTTTTCATTTCAAGTGACTGCAATAATATTTGGCTATTGTTTTCAGTACAAAATAATAAATATTAAGACATTTTTTTCATTTCAGTTTTTCCTAGATTTATATCACTTCAGTCTTCGTTACAAATTATATCAGAGAAGCAAATGATGCTTTCATTGTTAAATATTATCTAGAAATTGCAATCCTTAATCACAAATTACATCTGTGTTGTTTAGAATTGAGATCAAAACAATCAATGTAAAGGTTATTTATGTTTTTTTTTTTAAATATTTGTAGTGTTTAAACCCCCAGTAATGCATTAACAATAATCACAGGCTACAAGGAAGCATGGAGAAAGACCTGTTTACAGTTTTTTCTCTCATTCTCTCTGAAAATGTTTTTTAAATGAATCCACAATAAACAGGTGTCTGAGTTAGAGTCTGACTTCGACAAGACAGGATCAGGCACAAATTAAGCCCTTTCACATAATGTTTCCTTCAAGCGATAGATTTTAATGTATAATGTCGCAATATACTGTACAAACATTTCCCCACGCCCAGTGTTGCCACTGAAACCTTTAAGCAGAAAAACTACTTTAGCTTTGAAATAACTACCAGTAAATATAATAAACGTGTAATTGAGGATTTAGTAGTGCATTTTTGCATGCCTAAGAATGTGCATCTTTACAAGCCCTCCTTTTTTCTTGTGCTCCAGTGCTGAATCAAGAAGTGGATTTGTTGATTTCATTGAGCATTAGGTAAAATGTTCTTCCTTTTAGCATTGTGAAGAGCAGAGTTTGCCCATTGAGATTGGAAAACATTGTCTAATTATCTGCCACTTCATGATAAATATATCTCCGTTTCTTGTGAGATTCATCCTGTTTTACTTTTCTCTGCAGTAACCATGACTCAAGCTGCACTTATAGGAGACCAGCTAATCCTTGAAGAGGACTATGATGAGAGCTACACACCCTCAGAACAAGGTACACTAGGGTGAAGATGGAGAGTGATTTGGATGATCTGTGTATGGTAGCCTCAACAATATATACCATAAATATAACTGTACTGTAACGTGTTTTGTTTTTGGAGCACCACATTTTCCCTTTAATGAGCTGTTAAATCTTCTAGTTGTGTTATTATTGTATATGTGTTTACAGTCGTCTTGTCTGGTATCACTTTCTCATCAGAGATCCAAGAGTATGCAAGAGAGATTGGCATTGACCCCGACAGTGAGCCAGAGCTCCTGTGGCTGGCCAGGGAAGGCATTGTTGCCCCTCTGCCTCCTGAGTGGAAGCCTTGGTAAGGAAGGGGAGAGAAGCTAAGGAAGCAGAGCTCCAACAGCACGGCCAACCTCATAAGTGTTTAAGGTTTAACGGAGTCATACTTAACTCGTAACTGGTAATGGGTATTTTATTGTACTAACTAAAAATTGGCTTTGCATTTAAAACAATTTCCCACATAGCTATTAGTAGTGGTCCTCTACCATGGTGCAATATTTTCTGATATTTATTTATTTTTCCCTTTGTTGGTGTTTGCTGTCAATGGTTTTGTTGCATGTCTGAGATATTAGCTCTTTGGTTTGGCAGTTAGAGGGATACAGTGTTACATCATAGTGTGTGTCATAACTTTTTGTTTCTCTTTTACAAAATTGAATATGTTGTTATTGGATATTGTACCAGAAGTTTCAGAGGAAATGAATATGGGATATAATGGTGTCCTATAATCCCATGTGGGATAGCCTGCTAAATGATGCCATTTAGCAGGCAACTAATCACTCAATTAAACTATTAATGTCAATGGCCCAAAAATGAGATAAGGTTATATTCTGACAATGTGGTGGAGCGTTCACTTTCTTGTGATAACAAACCCTCTGGTAACATCTCTCCATCGTCTCATTTGAACCACTGACTTGACCCCCGCAACTAAAAAACACTCTCTCTTTACCTGCAGCCAGGATGTGACGGGGGATATCTATTATTTTAATTTCTCGACGGGCCAGTCCTCCTGGGATCACCCTCTTGATGAGTACTACCGGCGCCTGGTGGTCCAGGAGCGTGAGCACAGCCAGCTTGCCGCCACAGCAGGAGGCCCAGGGGTGAAGGACAAGGACAAGAAGAAGAAGAGAGAAAAAAAGGAGAAGAAAGAGGAGAAGAAGAAGAAGAAGACAGAGTCCCTTAAGAATCCTGGAGTGAGCGCTTGATTTTATGATTATTAGGATTAATTTTTTCTTTTTCTGCTTGCTTATTTAGCTAATACGTCAGTTTTCATAAGTGGCATTTTTAGGTCAAAGTCATTTTGTGCCAAAAAACCTCACATGTTGGTGCCACCTGATGGATGACGCATAAACTACAGGACATTTGATGGATGCGTGGATTGGTTACAAAATGACACTAGTTAGACCTCTCTATGTGTATTCGCTCAAGAGATATGTCCAAAAATGTGTGTTTGACCTCCTCAGTGAACTTAACTTCTGATCTAAAAAGCCCAAAAATTAATCATCCGTATCAAGTGCCAAAAAACAACATTTTGACCTCTTTATGTCAATTCTTTCAGGAGAAATTGTCAAAAAATGTTTGTTTTTTTTGCCTGTTAGTGACCTTGATCTTTAACTTAGATAGCACAAAAGTTAATCATCTGCCTTCCAACCTTCTTTATCATTGTTTGGGGAGGTAAATAAGGTCCAAAAGGGAGGATCTTTGTTTCGAAGGGGCAGGTGATGTCCTTATTTCATTGGATAAATGTGAGGTTTAAAAAAAGCAGAAAGCCAGTATTCTCTCAAAAAACCGTATCAATATTTCAAGTTTTCTTTTGAGGACGCTTAACTGTAGTTTAGCTGTGAGCTAATACACCAGCAAATAAAACTTTGACCTGGAGACACCTCTTGGGTCGTTAGGATTTTGACTTTGAGCTGTGGGTGATTACTTCTCTGGCTCTGTCTGTTTTCACCCAGGCCTCGAGTTCAGCTTTGGGACCGCAGCCCTCCCTGCTGGGCAGTCTGGCTCCTCTGAGAGGCCTGAATGCCCCTGATCCAGGCCCACTCCCTGGTTCTGCTCCTGCTCTACGTCAGTCCCTTGGCAGCTCTGGGGGACTGGAGCCTATACACACATCCCTTGGGGTATGGTCCTAGATCTATATGGGGGGCCATATGATTGGCTTTTGAATTTTTAGTTGTCCTCTGACCCAAACCTTTAAAGTGTACTGTGTTTAATCTGGCTGTCAGGGCCCTCGGAGCAGTGCAGCGTCCAGTGTTTGGAGCAGCAAGCAGGGGGAGAGGGTGTCCCTCAGCCTGCCGGGCTTTGATGATGATGCTGATAATGAGAAAGTTTCAGAAAATGAGGTAATGTAAAACCAAAAGACAAATGCAAAATGATAATGAGTGTCTTTTAGGACACCCGTGGCTCTTGAGTATTTTGGATAATTATTTTTTCAAATGTTTTTTAATTTCAATATTTAATTATAAAACCAGTTATTTTCACTTTTTCAGCCACGTCCTTGAGGTTCAGACCCATATTTAAAAAATGTTCAGCTGGTCTTGAATGTCCTTGCAGGAGGCTCACTTGTATGAGATAAAACATTTTAGGATATAGAGTAATAGAAAATGATCACAGCTGTTAGTAATTTTGTTATACACAAACATTAGTGATGATTTTGTAGATATTCAACAAAAGTTTTGGCATCCTGTGGTTTTAAGTGCATGCATGTGCGTGTTTTCTAGGATAGTGAGGTCAGTGATGAAGCTCCAGCTGAGGAGAAGCCTGGGCCGGATTTACAGGAGTTGGCCCCATCTGGTGACCACAGATCTAAACCACCATCCCAACAGGTACACACACACACACACACACACATGCACACACACACACACAAACACACCCTCCGCTTTATTAACAGCCTGAAGCTTTCTTCTCTTCTTGCTTGCTCTGCCACGTCTGTGTTCGGTATTTTAAAAGCTATATTCATTGAATGGCCAGTCTTTGAAGCCACCAGATGGTGTTGTGAAGAAGGAGGCCCTCAATTATTTTTGGCACACATGGTAAAAATGCAGCCTTGGATCACTTGAACTTTGAACTTGATAATGTGTGTTACAGATGCTAATATGTACATTTATGTATAGAGGCAATTTTTCCATTTTGGGCACGGTGCTAACTGTTTTTTCTCTACACATGCAAAGCATGTTACACTTCCATGGTAAACTCGTAGTCCCACGTATCTGCGGTTTCTAAACAACCTGTAATTCCCTCACCCTCTCTTGTGTGACCTTTAAACCTCTCTCCTTTGCATCGTGACTGTGGACATATTTGTGCAGCTGCTGTGCTGCTGGGATCTGTCCTACGGACACAGCTGCTGTCTTCCCAATATCACCGGTACTGCTGTGCTGTCTGAGACCCATGACAGCAGTAATTTATTCTACACATTGTTGTTTATATTATAAGTTTTTGATTGGTGATAATGCAACAAGGCATATTTGACTTTTTTGCCAATATCCAACATGCAATATTTCTCAAAGGATTTTGGCTGATTGCTAATATTGGTGTATGCACACATTTTTTTCTACCTGATTGTAAAGAACATCTCACATCATGTGTACATAATTGACATTTTATCTTGTTGGTCATACTGGCAGAACATTTGAGGCTGAGAGCAGGGTTTCATTTGAAAGCCTTTATCAACCAATACTGGCGATGTGCTAATAATATTGTGTACGGGTGTAACACACTACAGAAATCATCATATTTAGGTTTCACGCCTTGTAGTTTAGGGGTCACACCATTTGCAGAGTGT
>KV751403.1:915160-956930 GCA_001698575.1 Mola mola
TCTGTGATGGCCCCTGTGATAGCCATTTGGTACTCTAGATGCTTTTAGATTGGCAGTGGATTCCACAAGACCTAGGGCTCGTATCTCCCACCATCGCCTCCATCATTTTCTGTCTGTTTCCTTTGATTACAGAGCGCTTTGCTGTCTGATTTTAATGTTTGCCTGCAAGCCTACTTGTTTGTGTTTGCTCTCTCTGCTTTTACCCTCTGCTGTGTGTGTATCTGTGTCTTTTTGAAAGTACATCCTTAAGTGTTGCTTGTGCTGTATTGTTCTTGAACACATGTATGCGTGTGTAGCTGAGTGTGTTTGTGTGTTGTTCATTGCAGGAGACTGAGGCTGGTAAGAACAGTGAGGACGATTCATGCTCTATAGAAGTCAAGGTATTCTTATCGTGCAGTGTGCCTCCATCCACCATCAGATGTTCAACAATTCAACTGAATTTTTGTAAACCTATATTGTAAACTTTTTGATTCTGTACCCCAAAGCTGTCAGAGAAAGTTCAGGACACCAGTGACCCGTCGGGCACTGGTAGTCCACCGGAGAAAGATGAAAAAGAGGAGAGAAAACAAGAGGAAAACAAGGAGACTGTAAAGACAAAAGGGTTTGTTGTTTTGATAATTTATTTGGAAGACAGTTGCTGTGCAAGGGGATGTGTGCAATAAAATTGTCAATTGTGGTTTTGGTACCAAACATTTCTTCTTTTGAAGAAGCCAAACCATTAAATATATTTTGGTGACACGTGCAACTACTGTGTCCAAAGAAGAATATGAAGGAAATCTGCACAGTGTGTCTGTTAATAAAATAACTTGTATAGCTGTTCTTTTATGAACTTGATATTAATAAAACACATTTCTCCCGTTTCAGGCATTTGCAGGAGCAGAACAGGGCAGAAGAAGAGGAGGAAAAGAAGAGCAGGAAGATTGACGAAGAGGTGAAGGAGGACAGAGAAAACCTGATGAGGGAGAAGGAGAATAGAAGGCTTCTCTTGCAAGAGGAGATAAGGAGAGAGGAGGAGGAGAGGAAGAGGACAGAGAGAGAGGAGGAGAGGGAGAGGGAGCGGAGGAAGGTTGATCAAGAAGTGGAGGAGGAGAGAGAACATCTGATGATGGAGAGGAAGAAGAGATTGCTTCTCCTGCAAGAGGAGATAAGGAGAGAAGAAGAGGATGAGGAGAAGAAACTGAAAGAGGAGAGTGAGGAAAGATTGAGGTAGGGAGCATATATCACCAAGATCCCAACTGGTCAGAGAGAGAATTCATGAAAAATACTGCTGCTCATCCAATATTTTCCAAGTGTATCAGTGTTTTCTGTTGCAGCCAAAGAGCAATGTTGACATTTTTTTTTTGTATTCTGTGTTCTTTACTCCCAACTCACAGTGGGTGAGTGATAGTTTGAATTTAAAGACTCAAAACTGCATACATTCCTAAAACATACTGTAAAAATGACTTCTTAATTCACAAAGGCTGGCTTGTCTATCTCTCCCAAGGGCTATGCGGCAGCGTCTTCTGTCCAAGAGGAGCGATGAGGAGGCCAGGCTGAGTGAGGAGTCTGGCAGGATGCTGATGGAGCTCAGAGAGTCTGCCCAGAAGGAGAGGGAGCGACAGCAACACAAACTTAGGTCAGACAATAACACATTACTAAACAAAGGAGAGCAGTGCTTCTCAACAGATGATTTTTCTAGTTGCTTTTTCAACACCAACATGATGTCACCAGGTTGACTTTATTGAACGAACGGCTTCTGACAGATCCTGATCATGTGATTTGATAACAAAACGCTCCTTAGTTATTGTCACGAGCCTGCAGTCAGCAGAGTGACTGCGGACAGTTTTTGACCTGTTGACGTGGGTCATGATTTAATTTGTCAACTTTGCTGACATATATAACATTTCTCATCCCGCTATGCCACTGAGGTAACAGTGGTGGCTGTCTGTTACGTAAAATTTAGAGATGAGAGTTTTGCTCCATGTTTCAGTTTGTTTCAATGAGAAAAGGAGTGTAATTTGACTTAACAGTTAAACTTGACTTGACTAACAGTTAAAAAAGTGAGTTATAAAGGTTCTGCAATTCGGCCGCTGTAATCCCCAATACTTGTCCTGTGCTCAGGGAGGAGAATGAAGACTTGCTGAAGGAGCTACGCATCTCACTGGAGGCAGAACGAGTGGCAGAACGCAACAGACTGGAGGCCCAGAACGGGCAGGCAACAGGAGAAAAGAATTGTTGGTGTTAGATTCTATGAAATGTTTAAAAAACATGTTTTGTGTTGACAAGTCTAAATGTTGTTGCTAGTTTATAGTTGAGTGCCTTGGAGCAGCACCGTTAAGTTGTTTTAATGTAAAGAAAGGATGCAATATGTGATCACATTGTGTTTAATGTGATTGTGTTTAACAGCCAAAAGTTTGTGTTTGATCAGTTATGTCAATACTAGGTTCCCTCGTTGGACTTGAGGGAAACAGATTAATGATCTGTCTACGTGTGTTTCTGTTTTTGCACTGTTTTGTCTGTATAAAGTTCAAAATGACAGAGAGGAGATGGGAGCTCATGAGTCCACGACACAAACAGTACCTGGCCGACTGTCAGCGAGAGGTCAGAGGACACAAAGAGACTCTCAACAGAATTTCATCATCATCCGTTTCTGTATGAAGTTCACACTTTCATCCACTTGTCAAAGAAATTAAACAATTTTTTTGCTGTCACCATCTAGCTGGCTGACGTTCTCCAAGAAATGAGGGAGGAAGTGCAACGTGATCACGAGAGGAAGCTGGAGCAGCTGAGGGAGGACCACAGGACAGAGATGAACAATATCAGAGAGAAATACCTGGATGAGGTCAGAGTTTGCAATACTGGAAGCAGTAGAAAACGTTCTAATGAGTTTGCTGGAAATACTAGTAACAGAACTTGTTGCTCAAAATGGTGGTTTCATTTCACATGAAGTCCAAAGGCAGTGGAAATATCTTCAAAGACAGTTTGGAATAACCAAGCTACCACTTTTTACTCCTCACTCTGTGGTTTTCGCTGTGTGTCTCAGGAGACTGCTCAGAGGGAGCGCTTGCTGTCTACTCTGCAGGAAGACAGGCAGCGTCTGCAGGCCTCACACACTGTCCAACTGGAGAAACTCCTCTTACAGCTTGACACACAGATAGAAAAGACACAGCTGAAACACACACGAAGGGTGAGACCAGAGGGATGCTCTTGTTTACTAGTGATCCAGTGCTGAACTTGTGCTGCCATGACACTTGTCTTCTAAGTCAAAAACTGATAGCTGACGGCTCCCTCCTTTCTATATGCTTTTCATATAAAGCTTGTCTGCAGTTGATGAATTTCAACAGTATTTGTCTTTCCAGTTGTCATGAAGAGAATAATTTTTCTGTCTTATTTCCTCTGTTAGGGGTCAGAACTGCAGGATCAGGCAGATCAGATCGAGCTGAGAGCCAAAGAGCTGAAGAGCCAGGAGGCCGTGCTGCAGGCCAAGGTCTTTTAACCTAAACTCTGTGTGCTGTTAATCACTGTTAACCACATGGACCAATGGATTCTGTCTCTTATCAGGCAGCAGATCTGAAGAGTAGGAGGAAACAGCTTGGGGAGGAAGAGGAAGAAGTGGACAGACAGATAGAGGTGAGAAGTGTTAAAAGAGGTTATAGTCAGACGTCTGTACATTTGGTAACCACCTGTATGTATCGCAAGGCTTTACCCTGGCTCACCCAGGAGAGAGATCAGCTAAAAGAGGAGCTGCAGAGGTTGAGAGAGGAGAAACATCACACCAGGGAACTCCTCCAGAGAGTGAGGGAGGAGAGAGATGGAGCCAAGGTGGCAAAGGAGCGACTGGAGAGCAAGGTTGCACTGTTGCAGGAGAGATACGACCGTCTCAGTCACAGAGTCAAGTATAGTTTCCCACACAGGACATCCATCCATGTTCTTACCTAACCACTGCTATCTTAACCCAGTATTGTGCACTGGTTTCCAGTGTTGCTGTGTAAGATTGTCGATCATTTATTTTCAGTCCAATCAGTGAGATGGAACAAGGTGATGAAGTGAACCTCTTCCCCAGACCAGAACCTAAACTGGACAAAAAGACAGAGAAAGCCAAAGTGACAGCGTCCTCTGGTGAGAAGGGAGACTCCTCGTTACATGTGGAAGACCTGGACAACCCGTCACTCTCCCCTGTACCTCACAGCCACAGCAGTGTAGATGAGTAAGGAATTATGATGATGGGTACAAGGAATCAAAAAATATACAATGTTTATCTTAACATAAATTATTTTTAAGACATTCTCTGAGAGCTGAGAACATGTCAGTGTTTGACTTCAGAACTCATTTCTCTGTGTGCGCAGGGTCAGGCGCTACATCTCCTCACATGGTGAATCCATCCAAAAAGCCAAACTCTTCTTGGAGAGGGAGAACACCCGGCTGATAGAGAGACAGGCCGCTTTGCTGCAGACCCACACCAGCTCCTCCCAGTTCCCCAAGCAGGAAGAAGGGTTGAATGAGGAGATGTTAAGAAACCTGCAGCAGGTATGGAGGAAGGTGACGCACCTCCTGCTAAATCTTAGCTGGTGTAATGACTGCTGAGGTGGGTTGACTTAAAATGAGAGTTAAATGTTGGTTACTTTGCCCTCGTTGTGTCAGGAGACCAGAAATTTGGTGGAGCTGCAGCAGATGGTTAAACGAGGAAACAATCTGCTGCAGAGGAAAGAGGAGCAACTGCAGCAACTAGAGAGCTCAATTGCTGAAGAGGTCAGAGCCAACATCAGTTATCATGTATCTTTTACAGGAAAATTAAAATAAAGCATTTTTATATTTTCAGTGCAAATCAATCAATCAATCAATCAATCAATCAAATTTTATTTGTAGATGTGACATCCTCTGCTCTCAAACCCTCAAACCGGGTGGGAAAAACTTAAAAAAAAACCCTGAAAAAAGGGAAACCCCAGGAAGCAAATGGCTTCATGTATTTCTAGTCATAGCTGAAACATTCAGGTTGGCAGTGGTAGTTAATACTTGAAGTCATTCAGGATGACAGCTTTAAATAACATTCTAAAATATGTTTGGAGTGAATTAAAAAAATTACTTAGATGTCAAAACTAAACTCATGTACTTTCAATTTCTATACATAACAGGCAGAAATTTTATTTGTTCGTGTTCTTAATATTTGTGTGCAATTTTGTAGCTGTTATGAAAATAAATGAACAGATGCTAACTTACAAATCATAGCTTTGTGCTGTTATCTCGGAGTGTTTAGTAGGAAGCAACTGGACTTCTTATCTTGTTTGAAGACGTTTCGCCTCTCATCCGAAAGGCTTCTTCAGTTCTGAGGGTCAGTGCGGGAAACCCAGGTATTTAACCCCGAGTGGGTAGAGACAATCACCAACAAAGAGGACGCGTTTGAAATCAACAGCCTCGGGGGTGCGGTCCTCTGGCTAGGCATCATGTGAGTCTTAAGGAGAAAGGTCACTCCTTTGAGGACTCCAATGTCCACGTTCTGGACAGAGAGGACAGATGGTTTGAAAGAGGAGTAAAAGAGGCCATCTATGTCCACTTGGAGAAACCCTCTCTAAACAGGGGTGGTGGACTAAGACACCATTTGTCTGCTACCTACAATGCTGTCTTGGGAGCCCTCCCCAGGCGGTTTAACCCCCACACACACCTGGGGCCATGTGAACCCAAGGTGTCACACGGAACCAAGGGTGAGGGGCAAACACGCTCAAGTGATTCACACCCGGGCTCTTGTGACCTTAACGACTCACACGATGCCTAGCCAGACGACCGCAGACGAGGCTGTTGTTTTCTAAACACGTCCTCCTTGTTGGTGATTGTCTCACCAACAAAGAGGCTGTTAGTCTCATAACACGTCCTCTTTGTTGGTGATTGTCTCACCAACAAAGAGGCTGTTGTGTTGTTATTTTTTGCCTTTAGCCACTGTTTGAAGATCTGTCTCGGCTGCCTGGAGAAAGGAAGGTGACCTTTGATGTGACTGAATCGGACCTCAGCAGCTGTGTGGACCCTCCAGATGGGACAGGTAACAATAATTCATAGCTTGATTAAACAACCTGCTATATGCACTGTAATTATTGCTATATTTTTGATATTTTATGACTCCTGTCATCATCATCAGGAGGTCATCCTACCGTCCCAGAGTTAGCAGAGTCCCTGCAGCAGATCTCAGGCCAGCTTAACAGCGTCCTGAGTGCGCTGGATTCACTGGCCCAGAGGCAAAGCACCTTCCACCTCCCTCTGTCTCAGCCTCTCTACAGCCCAGCCGCCACCACCTGCACCCCTGCCCCAGTCATGCCACAGATGCACACTCTGGGCCCCAGGTCCTTAGCGCCACCTCCCTCAGTGAGGCTGTCAGAGCCATCCGGTAGCTGGACACTGCAAGGCTCCTCCGCAGCCACTCCTCTCTTCAGTACCCCCATCAGCAGTGGGCTGAGGGCCTCTGAGGACCTCATCAACAGTCGATGGAGCCAGATGTTCCCCAGTATGCCAACAAATGATTTGTACCTGATGTTTTCATTATTATTGTTGGTCCTGATCTTTTTTCTGTTCTCCAGGAGCGGCTATGGACCCAATCAGCTCCAGTACCATGAGGCCAACTTCAGCTTACTCATCCTTCATATCTGCTAGGTAACCTGCAGGACAGCTCAAACCATCCTGTTACACTAGATTACATACAGTATGTGTCTTCCACAGTGTTAAATGTGCTTAAAGGGACAGTTCTAGTAAAGTTCAAAGTATAGATTTTTTTTCTCTGGCTTTGTCCATCTACATTGTTTTAGTGTGAATTGCTAAGTTTTCAAGAGATTTCAGTCTTTTCCATAATGGAGCCAGAAGCACCTGTCTTGTGGTTCTCAAAGTGCCAATGCATCACATTTTTAAAAACTCCACACCAATGAATCATGAACCAGTTATTCTACCAGCTTGATGTAGAAAGTAAGCAAAGTTTCCGTCTTGCCGTCAATGAGTGGATACGCGTTTCCTTCTGTACATTGTTTTAGTAGAAAGTAAATAGTTCCTACACTAAAGTGTATGAGTTACATCTTGTAGCTCTGTTTTTTGGAGACACGGACATCTCAAAAGCTCAGACAAACTTGAAGACTCACAGCAAAACAATCTGAATGGATAAATAACACTGTTAGCCAAAGCATGAACCGCCTCCATGTAATTGTGTGTCTCTAAGTATACATGGTCGTAACCAGAGGTCCGCACAGACATCACTGGAGGTTGACTGCCAGAGGCTGCAGGGGCTGATAGACAGCAGCAAGAGGTGGCTGGAGATGCGTGACAGAAACGCCAGCATGTATCCTTCTGACACAAACATTATTGTCATTGTGCTGAAGCTGCAAAACATACAAACACACACACACAATCCTGAGGATTGGCAAACATTTAACACATCATGTACAGTTTCAATTTTTCCCAAATCCTATAAGTTATTAAGCCAGGCAGAGCAGTGACTCATTCAGGGATTTTGTGTCTGCATATATGAATATCAGTCAAGCAGTTGAGAGGGCTGTTGCCTGAAATGTAGAATGACACTGACAAACGATGCTTTTCATCAAATTCTTCAGTTTTAACTTTTACTTGTTTCACTTTTCATACTGGTCATTTTTTTCTCTAAATGTCTCAATTATTTGTAATTATCTTTAACTGCCCTCCAGACCCCTCTTTACTCGCTATCAGGCTCCTTACACCAAGAGAGGCCTGGTCCAGCTGGGCCTGGACGTTAACCAGATCAGAGTCTATCATTACTGAAGGCATGGCATGAGGACATTGGTGTTTTTTCCCCTTTGAACATAAATATTTGTATAGATAAATGCTGTATTTTTTTAATTCAATACATGTATTTTTGCCTATTGAATACAGTTATCTACACCCTGGTTATTTTAAGGTATTTGAACCTGTCTGCCTGGAGGTTATCACATGCACAAGTCTCTGGTTGCTGGAATTCATAGATAAGGTTTAAGGGTCAGAAAATGCAGAGAACGGAGGGGATAGAAGCATATGAAAATGAGACCTTTATTCAGTAACCGCTTAGCGTAATGCTTGAAATTTCCTTTTTTTATTTTTTTATACAGTACAGTGCAAGAAAACCCTTGATGGCAGCCAATAAGTAAATACAATCATCATCGTTATATTCCCCAAAGGGGGGGGGGGACTGCTCGAGCATCTGACGAATCAGAGCACAGTATGTGACCGACATGATTAGTACATTAAAGGCCACTGACAGACTGGACAGAATTCCATGTTCTCATATTAATACCTGTAAACAACCTCACACCTGTACACACAATCGCAACAGCATTTAAACAGCATACAAACAGTCATTTCAAAATGCATTGTTGACTTGCGGGTCAAATGGAACGCGGACGGTATGAAATAAGTTAATTTGGGTCACCAGTGTGTACGTTACCGTCACCAATAAGTAAACATCAATCAAAACGGTCACATTGATGATGGCCACGAAAGGACAGAACGCTTCAGTATCGCTCCACGTCCACGCAGCTGCTCATTGGCACATTTGTGTCCATACAGGCGGCGGAAGGCTTATTGCCCTTCCTCGACTGGCTGATTGGCTGAGTGGCAGAGAAGGTCCTTGTGTTACAGCCTGGGGAAAAAGAGGCTAAGGCTGTGCTTTCTTTAAATTTTTTTTAAAAACAGAACCAAAGAGATGATGGGACGATAAGGCAGAGAAGAAGAGGTGAGCTGGCAAAAGATCCGACAAATCTAGAAGACAAAGATCTTGTCTCTTTGGACGGTGTCGAGGTCGTCATCCATGGTGAGAAGCACCTAGGAGGGAACAAGAGAGTCAAGTGGATTTTATTTATATAGCGCCAATCCCAAACATGTGGAGTCTAAACCACACACTTAATAAAAAAGGAGTCATTGGCAACAACGGCAAGGAAAAACAGCTTTTCATAGGAAGAGACCTAGGAGCAGACCCCGGCTCTCTGTGGGTTGAAGGAGGTGAAGAGTTACCATTCTAACACAAGATCTCAAGAGTAATAATGAATTATTTTTGAGCACTAAGCTAATTCTAAAAGAGAAGCAAACACACAAGAAACGTGATCGTACCAGGAAAGAGCCAAACATAGCGATGGAGGAGAGGAAGTGCCAGATGTCGTGGTCGTCAAAGAAGGACAGCAGGATGCAGTCCCTGTTGTGTTCACGGGACTCCGCCGGAGTTTTCTGAGTCAGCAGAGAAAAACACACACAGTAAACCAATGGCACAACATGTAAGAATTTGATTGTTGGAGCCAATGTATGCTCTCAAAGGCACGTGTGTGTGTGTGTGTGTTACTGACCTGCCACGTGCTGAGACCCTGAAAAAAGAAATAGAGTGCAAAGCCCCACACCACGGCTGTGAAGAGAATACACACCAACGCCAGACACTGGATTCTCTCACCGCTCCGCAGCTAAACACAGATAACATAATTTCATGAAAACATTTCTGCTCCTAATCTAAATCCAAACAAAGGATGTACGCAAGCACACCTTCATAATGATGTAAAAGGCAAAGTAGAGCAGCAGGTTGCAGATGGCGATGGCCAACAGGTAGGAGGCAAAGTCATTTGGTCTCTCTATGAGGCCGTAGGCAGCGCTACAGAGGAGATTTCAGCATTTAGTATTGCACCGGATATTTTAATAATAAATAAAAACTAACACCCTGCATACTTACAGAGACCAGTTTACTATGTTTCCCATCACAAGCAGAACCATGCGGTCCTGTCACACAGGAAGAGAGGGAAAGATTATTTACAATAGAATTTAAGACAGGACCAGAGCTCCATTTAGAATTTAGAGCAATATTTTCATTTCCAACCTTCACATCCTAAAATTGAACTGCATCTAAAGAGCCTTTGTTTACAATAAATAGGCATTTAATTACTATGATTCCTTGTAAACTGGGAATCTTGTTTATTTACACAATAGAGCACAGACTAATACAAATGTTAAGGTCATCACTCACAATGTACATAGGTCCACTGCACTGACTGATGCAGTCTGTGTAGATGATGTACAATATCCTGCGCAGCACCCCAGAGTCTGATACAGACAAACGGACAAAGCATTAGCAGCAGTTAAACGGAACAGAATATGCAAGCAATCATATCCACAGCACCTGTGCAGTAACTGTTTTTCATATGCACGAAACTATGTACAATTTCATAACAATTTAAAGACTTGCTTCTGCCATTGATTAACGCCCCCAAAATATTTCTGTGTAGTAAAATTACATATTTTGATTTTTAGCATTAAAATGGTTTGGATGTATTCAACATCTTTGCCTCTTATAGGCTGTGGGGATCTATGAATGTGCTGCTTTAGTCTGACCCCAATTCCTCTCCCCATTCTGCTCCTCACCTGCAGTCGGCGTGAACCTGAGCTTACCTGTCATTTTCTGACTTTTAACCTAGTCTATACATTGCACAGTAGTAAGCTCTAACACTGCAGTAATTCAGCCATACGTGTTTCAACCAGACACAGATTCCAAGGAAGAAGAGGAGGAGCTACTTGTATAAGGTCGCCTCCAAGCTGACACATCAGAATGGTACGTGAGGTTTCTACAATGTTAAACTCCGCCCCTGCAAGTCATTAGGATTGGTTTCTTAGGTTTTCTAAGTGGAAGATGTGGGCTGTCAGAATTCTTTTTTCCTGTCAATGGCAGATCACAGAATGAAGGCAAAAATCCTCAGCCATGATGGTGATTATGTAAAAAAAAAAAAAATTGACAAGGTAATGAGGTCAAAAACGTAATTAAGAAAAATGTTGCATCAAATGTAATTTTCTGGCAAACACAAGTAAATTTTACACATTTGTATCAGTAGCTGCAACCTTCAATCAGGTGGACAGATTGATTTTATACTACTCAAACTTGTACAGGTTTTGGTGACAGTGCTTTCAAAATTTTGCACGCTCATCGTGGATGGTGCAACACAATCACATTAAACTAAATTATCTGATCAGTACAGACTATTACAAAACTGAGATCGACAATTATTTCACCACTGCGTATCCTGTTGATTCGCTGTTTGCATCTGTTGCTTGTGATGTATGCATTTTTTTTTAAGTCTGGCTTCTTTTATGGAAAATTTTGTTGCCGTTTCTATGGAATTGAAGGTTTGGGGAAAAAAATTCATGTACGTACCAATTATTATTATTAGGATTATATGGTTCTCTTTATTTTCTTTTGCTCAATTTTGGATTAGTGGAGCACTAAGTGCTTTTAAAACTTTATCAAGTTTTCATATGTTTTAATATTGTGTTATGTCATGTTACTGTTGATTTGTAATTTCGTGCCAAACTGGATGTTGTAGAACAAATCTACCTACAGGTACCAATAACGTAACCTGAATCTGAACCTAAAGTAACATGAGTAAAGATATTCAATAAATGTAGTGGCGTAAAAGTACAATATTTGAGTGTAAGTATAATAGCAGAAAACAGAGATCTTATTATTCCATCTGTATAGTGTTATTGTTATTGGTGACGGTGTTAACTTAAACAATTTCTCTACACATTTTCTAAGAAAATTTTTCATGCCCTACTGTGTTGCTTCATGGTTAAATTGCTAAAAATCTGAAGATGGGAGTTTTCAGGTTGAGATCTCACCCAGCCTCCATCGGCCCATGTAGTACAGCTGTGTGCTGAGGAGGAGAGTGGCCAGAATGTGGATCACTGAGAACACGATCCAGAACACCATGTTTCCTTTCCCAAATACCTGCAAACAGGCCATCAACAGCATTAGTAAATGTCCATGTCTGGTTGCGCATGTACTGAATGTCACCCGGTGTGTGTACGTACCACTCCCAACACGGAAAAGAAGATGACCACGGCCAGGCAGGCATAGGCGGTGTAAGCACTTGCGTTGATATCGGGGTGTCTCTTCTGATACAGCTTCAACATACACAGTCCAGCAATCATATACATGAAAGATGTATCTGCAACCGAGGATATGCAACAAACACATCTGCCTTTTACCATCTCAAACAAAGAATGAAAAACATCACTTACTGAATTACAGTTCAGGTTTAGTCTCTTTATTGTAAGTAAAGCTAATGCTTCTACTACATCAAACAATCGATGGCACATTAGGTTCAAGTGGGAACACAAGCACTCTCACCAAACTGAAAGTTGGTGTAGTTGGGACAGACGTGGTAGCAGGCACTCAGCAAGCCCTCCATCATCAGAGCAGTTCCCATGGCATAAAACAGACCAAAGTGCTTTGGGATACCACACTCCTGGGGGAAACGGAGATAAGAATTGTCTAAATAACTGAGCAATGATGGAAAGAACCTGTCCAGCATTATATTCAATCCTGATTTATAGTAAACATGTTTGAAAATTATTGGGGAAGCCCAGATGAATCTATGAGCAGACGGGGAGGTTGTAGCCTGTATCTGTAAATCCCTCACACTATTGGATCGGCAGCTGATTGGTTGGTTCAGCCTCAAATCAGGCACATACCCCAGATTGTTGAGAGGGGAGAATCTTACCAAGAATCTGCCTGATTATCCTGTAGTGCGAGCAGGGTTTAGGAATGGAGCTGAAACCCTCTTAGGTAGGTCACATACATAAACTGTGAGATATTTTTCTGTACCTTATATCTGCTGTGCATCTGTCTTACCAGCGCGTTGAGATCATTTCGAAACAGAGCGCGTTTGTGGACGATATCTCTTTTGAGGACGATAAGGAGAAAGAGGAGACCCAGCATCACGTAACCAAGGTTACTGAGTATGTTGTTGAACGCACTGTGAAGCACAGTTGGAAGTCAGTCACAAGGATACTGTCAACACAGGGGCGTCACCTGTTAGCCATTCTGCTAAACAGAAACATGCTAACACACCTGAGGGCTCCCAGTGGGTGGGCACACAGGAAGTTGTAGAAGCAGATGTCCTGGTTTCCTGTTACATTGACCACCTGAAGAATAGAGATGGTTTAACATTGACGGTTCAATCATACCTCATAAATCACAGTGTCATCAGCATACCGTCTGATAGGTGATGACCAGCTGGATGACAGGCAGCGCATAAAACACAGCAATAGTGGCAATGTTCCTATTGAGAAGATAATGATTACACTTGTCATAGTCACATGACATGTTTATTTGAAGCTTTCATTATATTACATGTATCTGTAAACTAAAAATGAGAAGTTGATTCTACTCTTCAAATGTATATGTCATCCAGTGTCCTCACCAGAAATAGATCTGGTATTTCTTGCTGAGGACCCTCTTGTCTTTTCGAGCCAAGTCGGACACACACAAATATTTCTGCAACAAAGAGGGGACATTTTTGGAAGAAGGCTAACATTTATACATCATCACGTGTCATTCTAAATTGTGAGACATGATTTCTTTACAACTTGGAAGTGCAAAAGATGATCACAATCAAGTCTAAAGGAAGGTTTGTGCCAAATTTGAAGAATTTCTGTCTCCTGAGATATCGCGTTTACAAGACTGGGAAGGATGGATAAACAACCCAAATAATACCAAAACCATTCCGCGCGGAGGCATAAAAAACAGAGTCGTGTGCACCCACATGGGGAGAGGAAGCACACCTTGGTACGGACAATATTTTTGTCCGAGTCAATGTCGTCCAGCGTGTCGTAGTCGTCCTCCTCCACAGAGCTCAGAGACTCCTGCCGGCTTCGTCCAACACTGTCCAACGATCGCTCTGATGGAGGGAGGGAAGGTAAGAGAGAAGAGGAAGAGGTCACCACTGAATAACAATAGAAGCTTTCCATTCATTGGAAAACAATTTGGTTTATTTGACAGAACATTTTTAAAGGATTTTTTTATAGCGCAGACGGAATCAAATATATCACACTATTTAGGATTTATTTGCAATTTTCAAATATACTAATCAGAATTATCAAACTTAGGTTTGATACGTGCATCATCAATACTGCTTTGCTTTTCATTTCAATGTCATCTGATTAGGAATCTGGCCACTTCCAGTCATCAACATCTCATCAAGTCTCATTGATGTATGATTGATATAGTGCTGATTGGTCTAATGCAAATCTCTTAAGTGATTCAAATACGAGGCAGTGTATCACCAATGTGGATGGCTATGTGGTGAAGGTGATTGAGGCTTATGTGACGTTTAAAAGGCTCTTGCCCTGATGAACAAAGACACACACAAAACTAGTGAGGATCCACGGCTGCTTGCAGGAAGCCAGTGAAAGCCAGGTTCTGAAGACCTGACAGAGTTGGGACAGACAGAGTGTGTGCTTCTGTGTGTATGTCTGTGTGTGTATATGCATACCCATGTATCCATAGTTTTTGTCAGTTGATGTGGCGCTGTCAGTGATGGCCTCTGAACTGAGTGTGCTGCCGTTGTCGCCTGAAAATGAAAATTGGAATATGAAAAAAAAAGGCTCAATGTTTAGACGCTTTACAGAAACAAAGACAAAAGGAAAACCATTAGCATGCAAAACTTACCAAAGGAGCCATATTCATACGGTGAGGCTGGGGTCTTCCCTGTGGAGACGTTCACATTTACAGCACCAATTTGATTCAATATATTCACATACTGTACAAACACCAATACAACTAATACCGGTTAGTATCTTAATTGTGAATATTTAAACCCCAAAGCAGCTCAACACATGCAGAGATCCACACATGCCTGAAAAACACTTTTAAAGTAACAGTTTCAGAATCCTGAAAGGGTGATAATTAGAGCCCGACCGATATATCTGTTAGTTGATATTATCGGATGATGTTGGCTGATCATAGATATATTGGTTTCAACATATACGTTATCAATATTGGCCGATTAAAAAAAAAAAAAAAAATGGTTTTAAAGGATACAGTGCAGAAAGAGATGCTAAGGGTCACTTGTAATTGTAGAATTTCCAAGGAAGGCTACTTTTTCAGTGCACATGTGTCATTTAAGACAATTAAAAGTTCATTTTTAATCAGTAAAATACTCTACTTCCATTATAGACTAGTTAAATGTGTTTAAAAACCTCATTTGAGGGATTACTGCAAAAACTTTGCAGATATCAGCAAATTTATTGATATAAGAACTTTTTTTCTCCCTAATATCGGCATACTAGGGAGAAAAATAAAATTGCATATCGGTTGGGCTCTAGTGATGACAGGAGTGAAGAATGGAACAGAGGCTTACTTAGGTTGAGAAGCAATGACTAGCATACATATTGTAGTAAACAGATACAAAGAGTAAGTCTTGAACTGAAGACCCACATCAGCAGTATACACATTTGAGTCAAAGGTTATTTGTAGTGAAACAGTGTCCGTCGAAATGTTTAGAATTTAACATGCTTATGTGTTTCTTCAGTAAAACAGGCTCATATCTATCTAAACATGTGTCTCTATGACACAAGCCCCAAAAGAAGTGCCATTGTTATGTCACTACATAGTGCACAGAACACCTTGTGTCAACCGTGTCCTCCTCTCTATAACTGAGTTAGTTCAGCAATAGTTATTTGACGTGAGCTAGTGCAATCACAGAGAGAGGAAGGGATGTGAGAACAGAACAGAAGTAACGGTGTCAATATACCATCTCCATTCTTCCCAAGCAGAGAGGCTGAACCAAACATTAGCATGAGGAGAGAGAGTGGAATATACACATTTAGTACATACACATATTTAATCGTACATCAAGGCATAAGAGTTAAAAGATTATCACAATGCATGTAAATTAACATCACATATAATATATTACTATATAATATGTCATCAATTCCACAGTATATGTTCAAGAGATTTTTAATAAAACAAAATATTTGGGTTACCCGTCTCTGCAGGCGACATGTCAGCAGGATTCTGAAACAGCTCTCTCTTCTTAGTCATTCTGCAGAAACAGAGGCGGAAATATGCAGATTGCTGTCTTCTTGTGCCGCATTTCTCTACGAATCTCCATCTTTCCATCAGAGATCCAAACATGGGTTGAACTGGAAGCTACAGCATTGTGAACTTGTAATTGCAGTATTTTTTAAAATGATGTTTAAATGATTTTTTTCAGGCCTTCAACCAAATGTAACCAAAGGAAACCCATTTACAGTAAGAGACAGGAACAATTATTTCTAACACTTACAGGTTTGAGAAAAAAAACAAAAACATATCAAAATGTGGCAGTATAAAGGAGATGGTGTGTGCCAAAAAGATGTCTATGGAGAATTAGCAAATAAATCAAACGATGCATTGTGAGTTTGCAAAATCATGAATGCAATTATCTTGGCAGAGAAACGCGCCAGTGGACGTGAAGTTGATGCAGGAACTAGCGGTCGGCATGGTTGAGGAGAGAAGACAGAAAACTTACCGTTTGTTCTCCACACAGGCCACCAGCAAAGTGAGCAGGTAGAAGGAAAGGAAGATACCCAGACAGAACAGCATGCCCTTCACATACACCTCAGCTGTGGAGAGCAAATAGAGACACTTTTACTATAAACCATGCGCTAATATGGAATGACAGCATCTTATAATTGATAGTATCAATTATAAGACGTATCATGTATGTTATAACATATTTGTAAACATGGAACTCACAGTTGATAGCAGGGGAGACCATCACGTCGAGGAGCTTGGTGCGATTGCCAGCGTCGATGAGCTCATCGGGTCGGAGAGGATAGAAGCGCAGAGGACCGCCACATGCCTCATCCTCTGTTTTCACCACTACCACCACGTAGAAACTGTTGCTGGGGAAATCTTTTCTCTAGATGACAGAAAGAGACATAAGAAGATATGATATAGAAATGTTTCGTGTGGTGATGGATGACTCTAAACTTAGGCTTAGATGCAGCACAAACAAAGGTTTGTGGCGCATGTATAGTTCTCCCATAATCAAGATTATTTTGGTTTCACACGGTTTTGAACTTTATGAAAACTTTGTCTTTTAAAAATAGATTTTGTTACCCCCTTGAAATGGAATTCAACAGGTAAACAAATAAAAAATGTCTAAACTTTAATAATAATTCCATGTAATGATACAATAAATGCACAGCAGCTGCTAGCTTTACCGGTATTTGGACAGCTAACCGCAGCCTGGTTAAGAGTGAGTGTGGGCTTTAGGAAGAGACAAGAGTGCACTACTGGTAAAGATAACGGGTCACCTAGACAAATAAAGAAAAAAAAAAAAAAAAAAACAGAAAAAAATCGGTAATATCACTGCGAGACAGAACGCAGCACAATAATTACTTTACCTTGATTATTGATATAGTCATCTCTAGCGCAAATCGTAACTTCAAAATAAAATGAACTGCCCAGCTTTGGGGGCTCAGAACAATGATAACAATACCTGCACAGTGATTGCGCCTTTTTTGGTCATAGTCTGGTACATCCCAATGAAGGCCACGTTGTTGTCAAGGTCATAGACAGGGCACTTAAAAGAAAGAGACAGAAATTAAGAATAAAATAAGATAAAGGCAAGAGGGACCAAGAGATGAAAAGGATTAAATGAAATAACTCACAGATACCAAGTATGGATAAAAGAAACAATAAAAAGGAGCAGAATCTAAGCCAAATCTACCCAGAGCATCAAAATCGGTTATGGCCTCACCTCATACTGTTACTGCATGCTGACCACACTACCAGGGACCACTTCAAGATACTAGAGGTCTGATTTAAGGGGATTAGGTTGGGGAATAATTGTACCTGAATGTCCTGGACAGACATAACGGAGCAGGGAAAGTTCATGTCTGAGCTGACTTTAACGATCACAGTGTCCACTCCATCCGGGAAGACGTATTTGAAGTACTGAAAGAAAGGAGAAGAAAAAGACAAGGAGTCACAAAGGGAGCAATTACAAGTTCAACCATTGTCCCTCTACCAGTATTTTTCCAGTATTTCTTCACTTGCTAGCACACTTTATGTCAGAAGAGGACATTTCCAAAGACAGAAATAAACCCTGATGAAACAAAATTCTGTTCTCAAGGCGCTTCAGCTGGGAAGCTCAAGTTTGTTCTGTTTTTCATGCGCTGAAAAGCAGAACGAAAGCGATATTATAGCTTGTATAAATATGTAAAACCGGGATTTTATTCTTGTTGAAGGCAGTAATTCAGAATTCAGACATTTTTAAGTCTCTAGTCAAACATCAACCCTTATTTTTTTTTTTTCATTTCCACTGTAAGATATTTTCATGCAGGTAGAGATGTTACTGAGAATTGAGGGTACATTATTTTGCCTTTCCAGATAAAACAAATGACATGAATAAAAAAGGGACAGAACAGAGTGGTTCTATTGGCGTCATCTACAACTTTTGACAAGTGACAATTCTAATGTAAAGAAAACTGAACTGAACTGAACTGAACTGCTTGGTGTGAACAAGAATTGTGCTCTGAAATTCTTCTCTTAGTACACGCTTTTTCAGTTTCTCGTGTTTCCTGTCATGTGTGTTTTTCAACCAGTCTGCAACACACATTGTATGATGAAACTTCCTTGTTGTAACGTAGCACGTACATTGCCACGTACAGATACTCAAAGCTACAGTACAGAACTGAGTACCTGAGGTTGGGATGGTGATGCGGTAAAGCTGAATTTTTTGTCTGTCCTGTAAGAAGAGAATAAGATAACACAAGTATGTTACATGTTGGCAAATGCATTAAGGTAAAATTTAAAGCAGCTACAGCAAAAACGTCTGTGTGATTTTATCAGATATATTACTCACTGCAGGGTGAAGCTCTCCACACGGCTGACCCTGAGCTGGTAGTTTGTACCCTGGCTGGAAAGGGTTGACACGTCCACAAAGAAATACTGGGTCTCTGAGGCAGCCCGGGTCGGAGGCTGGCACAATGTGCGGCCTACATGATTGTAAGGATATTTCCTCTGGTAGCTGGAGATAGAAAGGGAAGGGGAATGATATTAAGATCCTAAACGATATTACCAAGTGGTATTATTGTTGGCGTCATGGTCACGGAAGCAATGGTAGCAACATGGCTACCACTGAACTCTAAGAATTCCAAATGCAACTGAAAACTCTGGTCTCAGTGCTATGCTAAATGTAATACAAACAGTTATCAGTGAGTTGGCAGGTTATTTTACCTACAGTACTGATCGAGTAGAAAGTAAGTTCTGAACCCTCTCAAGGAGAGCCTGACCGATACATAACAGGTGGCCAATATTCTCTTATTACAGATATGTCAGTATTGGCATGTATTAGGGATGGGTCTTTTTTTTTGTGAATATTGTCTGAAATTATGTAGCTTCTCGTTGTTTTTGTATGAGCCTGTAAATACATGAAAACTGGCAATGACAGGCTACTTCTGGTAAAATGCTTGTAGCACCATTTTCACTCTCGCTCAGTACAGCATTTGTCAGAGCTCCGAGTGCTGCGGCATCCTACAGTAGCTATACAAACAGCAGAGACGTGCAAAGACGACTGCAGCCCACAGAAAGTTCAGTGTGGAAGTCGTTCAACTAAATGAAAATGAGGTGCAGCTTAAAGTCTGCCAGGCAAAGCTAACAAATCGACAACTATGCTTGATCCAGTCCGTAAATGAATAAAGTTCAGTTCAGAGTTTATCTGTCATATGTTACTCTTCTCCTTCTCTCCCATAAACATATTCAGAAAAGGCAAAAAACACATCAAAGAAGGGATTCAATCAAAGCCCCATCCTCCATAACTATCAAGTCTAAACTGGGAGCAACAACTTTTTAAGTAATATTTTTCTCAAGTCGTTATAGGAGGGACAACACAAACTAAAATAAATTTCATTCTCCACCTCATTAAGATCACAATATCCAAAAATTCTTTCATCTTCTGGAACATCTCCATATCTTCCTCTTTCAGTATGTGGTGGTAATATTCCACGCCTCAACTGCACACCCAGTAATCTCTGGCAAATTATACTGAACATATTTTTCACATTTATAATCTTTCTTATATGAACAATAAGTTCGCACTTTTAGCTTTGTCCAGATCTGCCCGTAATTGTAAGCATTTGAAGCAAACTTTACATCTAACAGGTGCTGTTTGTAAAGAGTTCACAGCTTGGAGAAATTTACCTTTAACCCCAGTTCAGACCAATTTAAATTTTAAAAGATCATGGTCAACAAAACCAAATGCTTTTTAAAACTCTGCAAAGCCAGCAAAAGTAGATTTATTGTATTTCAATCTTTTTCTAACCACTGTAATTGGTTTGAAATACTATCTATACAGGATCTACCTTTTTTGGTCTAAGACCTGTACTAATCTGTTATTTAAGATTGGAGAATATAGTTTATATACAGTAATGGTGAACTAATACCCTGACAATTTAAGCGCACTTTTTTGGGTCATCCTTTGGTGACTTTAAAATAGGTGCTATAATTGACTTAAACCAGATAGAAGGCACAATACTAGGATCAAAACACGTTTCCAGCAAAAAATACAATAACTAACAATTTGGAAGCTTTCAACAATTTATTAGACAGCTCATCTCTGCTAATTACGTTAGGGTTCACTGTTCATCCATAAAATATTCTGCCTCTGTTGCAAATCTTTGTTACAAATGTTTAATAACCTCATTTGGGTGATCTCTGTAAAAAAAAAACCCAAAAAACAACATTGAATATATCAGCCAACATACTGATAACAGAACTTTGCTTCGACCTAATTCCGGTATCATTATCAGCTCCTAAAAGTGCTTATCAGACGGGCTCTATCTACTCTCATGTCTTGTTGGTTAGGGAAAACATACATCAACAGGGAAAACCTCTTTCCCCACTACATCAGAGCATCTTCCATTAGGTGGAAGCCCATCCCTTCACTCTTGTTTTATTTCAGCTTCTATCACTCTCATTTCTTCACTAAAATTCTTTAAAAGGAAACCTATTACTTCTCCCTTATTAAAAATACTAGGATGTGCACTATATTTCATTTATTAAATACCTTTCATTTGTAAGTATGGATTTGCTCTAAGATGAACTAACACTCTTAGATATATACCACTTACACCAGGATTGCTGCGTCAGGATCATATGACATAATTTCAGAATCTGATCTTCAACAGTCTCTGTGCATCTCTCGAATTACATTATATTACCTCATCTAAAATAAGTAGAGAATTACAGAGAGCTTGAGGCAACAATAATCGACTGAATATCAAAAAACCCAAAAAGCTTGAGGTGGAGAACAGTGTTTTAAATATGTAAGTTATGTTTCATAAAACTGTAAATTCTGTAACATGGCTTCTTCACTCACAAGTTCATCTCAGCAGCACAGAGGATCTACACAATAGGCAATCAAAGTTTAGTCTAAATCATTGTACGAATTTGTTGAAGGTGACACGGAAATGGACCCTTGAGCTCTGACCACCAAAATCTAATCAGTTATAACTGAGACCAAGTAGACATCTGTGCCACAATGTTTCCACAAAGAAATTCCACCGAGGTCTATTTGAGTTTTTGTTTTAGATTTTTTTTAAAAAAGGGATGAAATGGGCAGAACACACCTAAAGTATAGAGCCTCCGGCCATTGCTATTGTCTGTTTGGAGGTATTAAATAAAACAAAAAACATGCACACATCATACACTAATACATAGAATTAGAACAAAACAGAAGTTGACTTTGTTTTGATGATGTTGAGAGACTCATTTACAGTAAGTTGCACTCTTTAGAGCTGAGCATCTGGTTCTCAGAAGAGGAAGTGAAAGTCCAAAGTCCATTAGTGATATACTAAATCATGCGTGGCCGCTAGATTCTACGTGCTAGACGAAGACAGGGTAATTCTGCTGTTGCACAACCACAGACGACATTAGATAGGCCACTGGCTAAACAGATGAATGTCTAACCTGATATGAATTCCCAAGGGGATTAAGTCAGGTTAAAAACAGCTGTGCGCCCTATAACCACAGAGGTACAATCCAGAGCGTATTCAAGTACACCAACTTCTATCCGGGAAAGACATAATGACAGCAATTTGGCAAATTCCCACATTTAACTATTACAAGATCTGACGAAAAAACTGCAGCCTCTGGAATATATCTGACAACAGATTTCAGATCTACACTTTTTTAAGGATTTTACAGGAACAATATTTAGAGCATTTTCTTTTTTCACAAGGAAAAAAAACAAACATTTATGCAGCTCTCTATGCCAATTAAGAACATAAAGCTATCATCACATGACAGTAGTGTCACAACTGTAGCAACAGCTCGAAACTCAAGTTGAATTTGGGATTATTATATAGACATGTTAAAAGGTCTATAATATGCCTAAAGCCTACCTATTCAGTGATTACTTTGGTTTGGTCAGTTAAGGTATTGTAGCAAAATGTTATGACATGGTTAACTTTTTGACCCATGAGTTTTCTTTTCTGTGTCACTCTGTTTGGGGATCTGTCCAGATCAAATTACATTTTAAATGTTGAAAATGTAAAGACCAGATTACTCACAGGCCTCTTAGTATGAGAGGGACTTGAAAAGACAGCACAGCTTGCTTCTGTCGTACCACAAACAGGATGGGACTCTCCAAACCCTGCGACAACACATCCACAGACACACGCACTCCATCCGTCTGAAACGCAAAGACAGGAGAGAGGGGAAAGATATTACACATATTAATATTCATATTCAGAAGAGACAGACATACAGTATGCCCTGGTCTGACGATGTACACTCACCTTATTCCTGGAGATGGTGTGGTTGAAAGCATAGATGGTTTGATTTTCACTTGTGACCGTGCCATTATAGGTGACATCAAACTCTGCGTCTTTCTGGACCACATTTTTAGTCTCCCCCACCGCCCCACTGCCCACGGTAAACTGGGTCACACACAACCAGAGCAGGACTGTCAGCCCCGAAAGGATCATACGGGGAGCAGGTCCACGGCGGTTCTTATGTCGAGATTTCCAGCAGCTCTTTAACCCCATTTTGTCTGAGGCCGTCGTTGAGAACTTGCAGCTGATACCAGACGTTATCCTAGCCCGTGTGGCGATGAGATTTGAGACAACTCCACCCCATTCAGATGCAATAAATCAGAAAGCTGGCTAGCTTGAATGTGCCATGTCCAGCGAGGCCCGACGATTACATTAGCTAAAGACGTGTCCTTCGTCGCTGCAACAAGCTTCAACTTTGCATCCAACGACGACACTGACACTTAGTTCCTCTTCATTTAAAAGCCTGACAGGAGTGTGCTAGCTAGCTGTGCTAACGTAAGCATCGCTGTTGAGGCAGCGTCGGAGACAATTCCAGCGTGTGAAAAATGATACAAGGCGCTGTTTCCTCCAGTTTATCTGATTTTAGAGCCCGCCACACCTTGTACCAGAGTTCATCGCTAGTATTTCTCGCGCGGGGGGTGAACGGATTAGGTATGTTTACATTGTGAGAAACCTTTAACGCCCCCCTTCCTCACACTCAAGCAGTAAACAAACCGCGTGTGACGTCACCATGACTTCTTCCTTTTCTTGGTGTTTTGGCAGCTTAATGGCGCATTACTGCCCCCTCTGATCAAATAGCGATCAAACAATAAACTCACTAAATCCATTAATGATAATGTAAAAAGCCTCCCTTTTTTGTTGCCCTAAACCAACTATTTTTTTTTCCATAAATGGCTGTAATCCCCCTCCATAGAAATTGATAATATTGGATCTGCCGGGCAGGTTGCTAAGCATTTAACCTATAGTATATACATATACATTCCATAAATAGGTCTACATTTATTTCTTTATACTTAAGTACATGTTTCGCCTGTTATACCTCAGCTTTTGTGTTTTATATTGTATTTTTCCTCCCCTTATTTTGTCTTCAATGCGCTGTTGTAACGTGTGAATTTCTTCGATGATGGGTGAGATGTAACTAAAAAAAACATTCAATACATAACTTCACCCTCTCTGTCTATCGCTTCATTCTTTGTCTCCTTTCATACTGCTTCTCTCTCTCTCTGCTCTCTGCACTTATTTCCGTTTTCAGTCAATTATTTTGATCATTCATTTTTTTGGTACTATAAAAGTTGCTTTCGGTAGTTTTATTTCAGTAATCAGCATCGCAGTCATTTTCAGCATATTTTTTCTAGCTCTCAAAGTTAAAATAGTAACATATTTTAATACACGTAAAGAGTCTAGAGCACATAAATGGTTCTTAAATAACACGGAAAACTGCAATATACAGCGATATTCACATTATATACTAGTCGGGTCAATGCGTAGGAACCATATGATGGTAGGAACCAAGAACTTTCATCAGTTACGATACGGCGGGCAGTTTAAACCACCGGATGTGACGCTATGAACAAAAAAACGTTCACTCTTTTTTCCAGGTTGGCATGATTTCGAATGATAAACAAAACACAGCCCCTCTTCGCTTACAAATTACACTTATTTTTGTTTTAAATATTTCATAAAACGTCTAAGCTGTCTTCCGAGTTAATTCGTTCGACACAGCGAAGCTAGCTAACAATAGCTAATTGGGAAGGCTAACCAACTGAGTTGCTACCAGTTGCTCCCCGCTTTATGCTTTTAGGAAATGTCAAATAGCATCTTTAAAGAAAATGAGGAAAGGGACCCGACTAAGACTGAGCCCCAACGAAGAGGCTCGGATACTACGAGAGGAACTTGAAAGGAGGAGAAAATTGCGAATACAGCAGGTAAATGTCGGGTGATAACGGGTTCCCTCCCAACATGTCTCGGCTTCGTGTTTCACTTCATGTCTGTGATTTTAGATTAGCTGAGAGTTCGTTGAGTTTAGATAATACGACAGACCAGTTGTTTTTTTTTTTTTAAAACCCCCCACTAAACTCAACCCAAAAGATATATTAAATATACTTTAGTAAAAGTGCAAATGCATTATATTGTACTCTGTAGGTGAAATGCTTTGGAGCTACAATGAGCTACAATGATTAACTGAATTGAAATTGAAAGAAAATTATTCCACAACTATTTTGATAATCGAATAATCGATTCAATCTTGTTTCAAGTAAAATTATGTGACATTTGCTGGTTCCAGCCTCTTAAATGTCAGGATTTTGCTGTTTTTCTTTTAGTTTCTGACAGTAAATTTAGAGTCTTTGGATTTTTAACAATTGGTTGAAATAAAGTTGAAAATGTCGCTTTTAGCTCTGAAAAAATGTATTGAGCATTTTTACTATTTTCGGACAATATCGAGTAAGTAATCGAGTAAATTATTGTGAAAATAATCTGGAGATTAATGGATGATTAAAATGATTGCTAGTTGCAGCTCTAGAGTTCTTATCATCCTAGCCAAACATCAAATCCAAAATGTAACATTTTCTGATTCAGAATCTGTTGTTTTGTTTGTTGTTTGTTTCTCTCTTAAACAAGGCTCATGTTGTTATTATGAACCATGCTTATGAACCATGTCCTTGTCCACATCTGGCTCATTCAAACCAGACATTTCCAGAAAACATACTTTTTAAAATGATCTTTATGAGAAATGCCCACCTAGATATTTTTTTTAAAATTGTTGTAATTTTATGTCTGAACATGTATACGAATTTCTTTTGGCACCAGGTGCGGGAGCAACATCGGCACATTGCACAGCGTATCCGCATAGCGGTTGAACAGAGACGGAAGCATGAGCTGGAGCAGCTGGGGAAGGCATTAAGGGAAGACTGGGAGCACCAGCAGAGGGAGAAAATAAACACATTGCAAAAGTTATACCAGGAGAGCCTTGAGCTTCTCGGACAGGCTCACCGGAGTGCAAAAGAAAATGTAAGATCATATTGATATAAAACAAAAAGGAGCAGCTAGTTTAAGTTTCTGTTGCTGAATGAATGCTCCTGTTAATGAAGCTGTCACAGCCCTTAAGTACACATTAGCCTCTGATAAATTAATTGCACATACAAGATGTAGGATGAATTTTGATACACAGAATTTGACACAATCATGGACCAAGACTTTTGAAATTTCTAAAACCAAAATGCAAACTAAAACATCTTAAAACACTCTAGATGATAATGTCTACAGCATCGAATTTTTTTTTTTTTCTTTTCTTTTGCATAAGGAGCCTGACTTAGCAGCCATAGCTCAGAAGGAGGAAGAAAATCACACCAAAGCAGAGCAGCGTTATCAAGATGCCCTGAAGGAACTCAAATCACAGAGGCTTAAAGACATTGAGAGACAAAACCGGTGAGCAGAATCACAAACATTTACACATGTCCAACTCTTCAGAATTAACCTAAAATAAAGCCTATTGCTTTGCTTTTCTGTAGATGCATCAATGCCAGGAAGAAAGCACTACAGACAGAAAAGGAAAGAGCGGCTAAGGTGGCCAGCCTCCCACCGCCGCCCCCAAACCCCATTCTGGTGATTTTTCTAATTCAGAAAATGAATTACATTATCAATACTCACACTAAATTTGCTATTTAAGCTGGGGTATGTAGTTTATTTTTTGGCATCAGTTGGAAAAAAATCTATTATAACTTTTGAGAATAATGTAACTCAAGTGGTCTGAGAAAAGATTAGATTTCTGCATCTCTTTTAGGCTCTGGTTTTTCCTCCAATATGTCAATAGACCTGCAGATTTTACTCACAGCACACTGTTTGTGTTATAATTGTGATAATGTCAACTTGCTGCTCAATATAAATGTTCATTGCAAGTCTGTAGCCTTATTTGTTACCTCACAGTAGCAACTTAAAGTGATCCCTAGTCCATAAAAATCCTGGATCACCAAAATTATAATGGTTATTTCTCAATCCATTTTCCACCTCTCCTGAATATTTCCTTAAAATCCGCCTGTTGTCCTCCGACCTTTTTGATTTATCTTGTTAACAAAGAAATAAATGAACTAACAAATGCCAGCAGAAACGTAACCTTGGTGGAGGTTATAAACTGGGTTTACACTTGTATGTGCCCTAATAATTGGACTGTATTGCCATTCTTTAGTCATTATTCACATTTTGCTTGACTTTCTGAAAAAATCAGAAATGTGTCTGTTTCATGGAAACAGGTCAAGTCTGTTGGTGGGTTCAAATTATCATTCAAAACTCATGTTCAACCTTTCTCAGTTAGGCTATACCACCGAGCTGGAGTTAGGAAATGAATGAAAGAACAATGAAACATGACAAGAGGAAATACAAAAATATGAAAGCGAAAGAGAAGCGGATGCACATACAGCCAAAGCTAAACTGAAACATTACTTGGTATATATTTCACTGTGATTCCTTGTGAATAAGACAATACAGACACAGTCTGTTCTGTTCTGTCAGGCGTCAGGACAGTCAGTCCAGTTTGGATTCAGGTTGGAGTCAACATAACATTGTTCTTTTTTTTTTTTTTTGCTAACAGAACATTGATTTAAAGAAGCCACGTACGTTAAAGAAATCTGATGTGAGTGCCTTTGCTTTCATGCGTTACCACATGTTTGAAAGAACAGTGGACAGAGAGCTAGACAATAAACAGGTAGGCCTCTTGATTATGTTTTGCAACCAACCCAAATGCTTTATATGCCCTGCTCTTGGCAGAGTTGTCCAATCTGTGTATGTATCAACAGCCCAGTGCCCATGAGGGAGCTGAGGTAGAGGAGAGGAGACTGCAGGAACTAGAGAGAGATGAAAACAGGAGGAGAGAGGAACAGTTTGAGAAGGCGCTTCTCCGAGGGAAGCAAGCTCTGAGGAGGGAACATCTCGAGAAGGTTAAACCTCCCCATTAATTAAGACATTCACGCATGTCTGACTGTGTTTGCCATCACCAATGACTGACTGCGTTTTCCAAAGTAAAAACAGCTTTTTTTGTCAGGGAACTTAAGAAATTCACTGTATGAAAAATGAAAAAATGTTAATCGTAGTACACAGAAGCACCACATCCACATGTTAACAAGGTCAACAATGTAGTTTGCATCAGAGGAGGGTCTTAAAAACTGCCGCCATGGTAGGAAAGAGGATGTGTTTATACAGTAATGGCCATAAGGATCAAAAATTAAAATAGTAAAATGATTGAAACACTTTAGTTTACGTGTAATGAATCTAGAATATATTGAATATTCAATTTCCTAAAAAACTAATGAAAATCAAAATATTCTCTCAACGTTTTGAGATGCACAAGTATAAAGTGCAGTTTTTTGTGCCTGATCTGTGTTTGATTGTCTCCTTTAGGATCGTGAACGCTTCCTTGTTGAACTAGAGCACATGCAGCAGACGGACCTGCTGCGGAGGAGACAGCAGGTGTCAAAGATGCCTCCTCAGATCTTCCAGCCTCTCTACAGGAGAGAGGAGGTGAGGGAAGACTTCCAGAGGGAGATGGAGTTCGCCTTTGAAGACATGTATACTGGAGAGAGGAGTAAGACCTGTTTAGTGGTGTCATATTAATGTGTGTTATTAACAAATAGGCACTAAACAAGTATGGTTTTCAGCACTCTTTGCTTTAAAACCATGTGAATAAATTTGAAGTAGGCTTTCTGCCTACTTCAAAGTTATTCATTCTGACCCTCTGTCAGTAATGTTTCTTACAATTCATTGTATTACATTTTATTTGTATTTTTCAAATAGCAAAATGGCATCAGTGCTTTGGTTTGAGAAATTGCATATATACATATATGTGCAGTTTCGACAGAGCTTTAAACCGATGACTGTTTCTGGTTCCAGGGGTTAAAGACGATCTAGTGCTCCAGCTGGTACCTGAGCCTCTGCCAGTTCTGTCTATAGGCAGTCAGGACCAAGAGCTGGACATTACTCTGGATGAAGTCACCAGCTCAGGAGCAGAGAATACACTGCATGACACTGAGCAAGAACCTGGAAGAACAGAGCTGCAACCAACTGTTCAAGGTGAAGAGAAGCATCAGATATACACAAAATCTAAATATATAAGATTTTAAGGGTTGTCACAAGTTCCAATTTGCACAAAAATCCAGTTACTGTTTAACATTTGTACAGAATCAGCACACATATCTGAATATATATCATAAAATGATGTACATTTTTTCAGTCTTACAGCTTTAATCCCTGAGTGAAAACTGACAGTAGTTATGTTTACATGGACACAAATATTCGGAATAAAGTGCTGATCAGAATAGAAATGCTTCATGTAAACACATCAATTGGAAGATTCTGATCCGATTTGGCTCATTCGGAAAAAAATTATATTCCGATTGAGAGGGGTAGTTTATGCTGATCCTTATTCCGAACCGCATCCATGTACACACACATTCCCATCGCGACTTCCTGTTTGGGGTAAAATTACCCTCACTGCGCATGTGTGAACCTATGCCAACGTGACCTGACAGCAGCATTAAACTTGTAGGGATGCTCACGTTCTCCCTCTCTCCTCCTGTAACGCAGGAGCATTATACATCACTGAGCCAGTAGCTTCATCACAGAGAACAGTAGAAACAAAAGCAGGGCTCTCAGAACCTGGCACAGGTCCATTCTTTAAGAGTACCGAGTTTAAATTGCAGGGAAAAGCGCGAAAGTGTGACCACATCGGCGTTTGTTTACATCACAGGCAGAAGTACAACTTCTTCTTCTGCGGTTATTTTAGGGAAATTAGACAAATCTGCGCATGTCAAAATTCTGCTATTCTGATTAAAAGTTTGGTGCATGTATGCGCCCGTCATGATCGGATTATTTTGTCCATATAAACAGTAGATTCGGCATTTCCAATCCCTCAAATTTTTGACCTGATAACGAAATTTTGCGCATGTAAACATAGCTAATGATAATCTGGATATCCTCTTCTTGAAACTCCTCATTGAGTCAGCGTTTTTCTTTACTAGCCGTGGAGCCAACTAAACATGCTCCTAGACGAGCGTTGAAGAGACTCCTGGATCGCATCAGGAGCCAGAGGAACCAGTGGACGGAACACGACGGTCATGTCACTGCAGCCGGCTCACCAACTGTCTTCATTGATGAGATTCCAGAGTGGGGCACCACCATCGACACAGGCTCTCTGACTAGCGAAGAGAAGAGCAAAGAGCCTCCCACTGAGATCCCCAAGCCTGACCACTCACCACCCGGTAATCATTCACTCTCATCAACCGCAGTTTAGTTCATCTGGAATATTCTGCATATTGTGAGATAAATTTCCTGTTTTTATCTTAGACAATCTTGAGACTTTTTGATTCTGCTTTTCTTGCCCTGCTTTCATTGTTTTCATCATGTCCGTCTAGTTACCCTAATTCATGTCTTTGATAGCATGTATTTGTATCATCTGTATAGAGCTCTATAGTATATATCAAGATATACATATCTCTATGTATTTTACTATTTTGTTTTTTAAAACAAATGTGTATTCAACATTAGTTAGTTTTAATGAGCTATATCACACTTATTACACTATACGGTTGCATTTTTTTTTTTTAATTTACAATTACATTTTTTTACATTTAATTCCTCTGCAATATGGAATATGCTTTTACTAATCTCCACGAATATACTAATTAGAAGAGACAAAATAAATATATAGGTAAAAAATTAGGATTTTTTTATTATTCAATATGTTAAGTGAGATCAAGACAAATATAAGTAACTCTAGTTGGAACGTTGAATGTAGAACTTTCTGCATAGCAATGTCGACTGATATCATATATAACGAAGAAAACAGACATTCATCTCTATTTCTGTAAGGGTTAAAGGTATGCATTTATTTAAACTTGACCGAAACAAATTGAAAAACATTTTTGTCTTTTAGCATTTTAGCCTGAATATATTTATTGAATTGTCTGGATTTGATGTTATTTGATTTGTACATGTTATAGCACTTAGCAATTCTGACAATTATCTGGCAATGGAATGCCATATAATTAGAATGTAACAGTTAGGTATCAATTGAATTTGTGTAGCACACATTTACTTATTCTATGTATTTGTGCTTAAATCTGAAATATGGTAAGAATAATAATTTTGTGGTCTACTATGTTGGTGTTTTATGTTCCAGCATCAGAAACAATAGAGCAGTCAACTGCAGCAGATTTTTGCCTTCCTGATGTACTTGCCAACAGAAATCAAGAATTTACAGAAGAGCAAAAGAAAAAGGTACATGGCAACTCCACTTATATGAATGTATTTTGTACACTGCTTATGAATTCAGGGGCAGTGTGTGCTTCCATTCCGAGGTAATTAGACAGGTTAAGAAGCATGTGTTGTTTATCCAGGGAGAGTTGTCAGATCTTATGAATAAGAATGTGTTGCTGTGTCTTCCTTCCTCTTATGTTTTTGGAGGAATAGATTTTACAGTTTATAGGGGTTTAAATAACAATACAATTTATGCAGCATAAAGTTTAATGTTGAGTGCTGAGCTCAAAACCCAACCTTGGCTGTTACTCCATCCTTTTTCTCTGTTTACTGTATAATTTTAAATATATCTGGTGCCTAATTCTGTGTATATCCCAAAACTTTCATGTGGTTATTATGCTTGGACAAACTTCATTGATCCAGGTGTTTCTCATTACTTAATTAGCTCAGCCTTAATTGAAAACAAGAGTGTGTGGAGCAGGGCAGCCATATCTTTTCACAGTTTTTGTTCTACTTTGACAGTGAAGGAAAAGCAAACTTTGGTTTGATTTCTTGTTTTGGAGCACACTGATTCAGGCAGAGGAAGATGAGGTGCCACTCAACAATTAAACACATGCCATTTCCAGCGACTAAACGTCTTTTTATATGGGATATCACTTTTAATTCATAGTGTAAAATCTCAACTTGTGTTATCATTAACCAGCTGATATCTTAATTTGTTTTCCCTCTACTTTCATATCCAGTGCTGACGCGTTAGCCGAGAACTTGTTTTATTATCAACCCTTTAGCTGATGTGTGTGTTTTTGTTTCTGTCCAGGAAGATGAACTTGAGAGAGAGAAGCAGCAACAGGTGGTTTTGCTCCAGGAACTGGAAGAGCAGAAGACTAAACTGGAGCAGATGCTGCTTGAGGCCCAACAGGAAAGGGAACATCTGAAGGCTGCCATGACCCACGAAGTACCCATCAATCAATCAGAAGTACCTGTCTGTGATCAAGAAGTCACTCCTGGTAAAGCCACAGAGGTAGGCACTTAACTTTACTTCAAAGATCTTCTCCAGAGCAACCCAAATTTGTTGTTATCCATCATTCTCGGTTAATCTTTGCCTAGTTGAGAGCTTTTAAGCCCACTTTTAATGGTGGCTGAGAGAATTTCTGAAATTTGTGGAGGTAAAATGTTTGCCATCCTCAATATTCCTGTGAAACGTACTGGCATTGCACGTCGTCTTTTTAAGATAACCTGTGTAAACTTTGATGAGCACAACCGTTACAGTAAATACTTGTTTCCGTTGCTGCAATCTACAGCTGGCGCCCCCTTCAGGTGAAGATGACCACATCAGACAGATACGAGAATACCAGCAGCGACTGCTGGAACAAAACAGGTGTGTTCAAAAGTTTTTTAAGTAGCAAATAATTTTTACTACTTTTCCATTCAGTTCTTCGTAAAAGTCAATCTTAACACACTACACAATTCACCCTTCATCTATACTCAATGACTTTTTCCTCAGCTATTTTTATCTTAATACATTCTAAAATGGGCCACATACATGAAAGTAGCTCATATGTTGGACTCCGTTTTTATTTTAGAATTCATCAGAGGTCTGTGGAAGTTGCTCGCCAGCGCCTTGAGGAATACCAGCGTGCTTTACAAATTCGTTACAACATGGCAGCCATGAAGATGCTGCCTCCACACCTCATTCACCCACCTCTGCACAGTACCCAGTCTTTATGTCTTCCACCTACTCTGCCACTCCCTACAACTCCTGCAGTGCTGGCACCTACCCATGTCCAAGCACAAACCTCGGTGCAAATTCCCACAAGAGAGTGTGAGATGTCGGCTTCACCTCCCCATCCTCCTGGCCCCAGTTTGAAGGTTTGCTCAAGGTTGCCACCGAATGAATTGGATTCCATTCTAGGCACCTCCAAGAACCAGAGACCAGATGTTTCTGCCTGGCTGGCTGACGGCATACTGGAGAGTGTGACTGAGCATCTTCCAGATCGAGTGAGACCCTCCTCAGTCACCAGAGAGCCACTTCCTTACCAACCTTTCACAACATATCACTCAATCAGCATTCCACCCCAGTCAACTTCTGATCCCATCCAAGCCATCACCCCACATATTACAAATGGTGAGCCTCTGGTTCCAGGACATGAAGCAGCTCTGTCTGAGACCATGCCACATGTCTCTCTGCTCACTGGGTCCCTGACATCTAAAGAAGACATGGAGGCTCAGAAACGGGAGCTGCAGGAGACTCAGACACGAATGCATGAGCAGAGGGAGGCAATGGTGCTGCAGCAGAGGCAGCTTGAAGAAAAGAGACAAAGACAGGAATTGGAGGTGGAGCAAATGAGAAAACAAAAAGAGATGTTGCAGGCTCTGATTCACACGGATGCACAAGTAAGTGAGGGGACTAACTATTGCTCTCCTTTTTTAATACTGAAATAATTCCACTGGATTGCAAAACAACTTTTCTACTGTGTTTTCCTTCAGCCACAGCCAGTTCCAGAGTCTGCCACTGAAGAGAACATTTGCCAGATCCGCCGCAAATTACTTGCATCTCTTTTGAGGGCTATAGAGGAGACAAATGGAGGGACTTTATCACATCTGGAAGACACTCGGGAGATAGACTACTCCACTCCACAACCAACATCCATGAGTGGTGAGTTGGATATAATGGATATTTTTGCAATTTCGGTTTCATTTCAGGAGGGGGAAATGTTATCCACTTAATTTACTTATTGTTTCATGTTCTGTTTTATGATTTTGTGAAATTTTTTGTTGGTCAAAGAAAGGAGACATGTCATGATGCGCTTTTTCTGTTTAAGTCAAATTTATAAAGAGCTGTTCACAGACAAGTTACAAAGTGCTTTACAGGAACATAAGGAAATAAAAGCAAAAACCTTAATTACAAAAAACATCATACAAGGTGACACACAAATATGCAGATACAGTGCAAAATACAATGCGTTTAAAAAGTATTATTTTACATTGCTGTTTCTTTGAATTATTAATGTAATTCTCAAAATTCCCTTAAGATCCCATCTCTCAGAGCGCCATGTCTGCTGGACCTTCCCCGGCGTCAGCCCTCCCAACAGGATTCCTGCCACCTCATCGGGCAGTAAAGCCCCCGGTGACGCGTGTCAAGATAGGGGCCATGGAGATGATGACTGAACAACATGAGCTCAGTGTTATTCCAGAGGTGGAGACACCGCTCAGCATCAGCCAAGTCACAGGTCAGCTAAGCTCAAGAAACACATGAACAACACTAGAGCATCATGGTTAACTGATTAATCAATTAGTCGAAAGAAAATTGGTTGCCAACTATATTGATAATTGATACATTGTATCATAAATAAGAAAAACAAAATGTCGAACTGCTACCAGCTACATGAATATAAAGATTTGGTCAGTAAATTAAGAATCTTTTGGTTTTGGACTTTTGAAGTGAAGAATAAATTTGATCAGGTGATTTTAGTCTTCCCCCCCCACACTAAGTTTTATCAATCCCTTGGCCAAAGGATTGATTTTGAAAATACCTGCCAGTTTAATCAATAATGAAAGTTAAAAATAGCACATACTCAAACCCTCAAACCCTGCGGCTGTGCATGAAGAGGAATATCGGTTGATCAGAGGTTTATTTTTTCAGGCCCAGAGGACAGTGTGAGGGCTCCTTCTCAAACTGTGGAATCAAGGGACCAGGATCCAGTGGAGGGATCCAAACTCACTGTGGGGTCTGACTGGGCTCTGCAGACGCCCTCTTGGTCAAGCACAAGGCAGCGATTCTCTGAAATACCGACCAGCTCTGGGACAAGTTCAGGGAGATCAAGCCTCCTGATTTGGAGAGAGCGGCTGCTGACAGGGGCCAGAACGTCTCCGGAATCCTCAGAGGCTGGTATGTAGAGGGAAAGTGAAGACAAGACTGAGGACAAAAGGTAAAAAATAAAGACGTTCACATGGATAAAATCTTTATTTATCCAGATTCAAGGATAGTTTCCCCACTTTCGTCTGACTCTGGGAGAGGCGCTGACTACTCTGGCGCTGCAGCCACAAGCTACAGATCTCCCACAGAGGTAAAACAGGCCTGCTTATTGATAAACTTTCTGATTAGAATCTGCTTAAAAAGTTGCAAGGGAGTGAATATTGTTGCTCAATATGCAGTGAAATAACATCTGCCTAGCCTGTGCTGGAGAAAAACGTTTGTTATGTTGCACCTCAAATGTACAGAAGCGATTGGAGTGACACTTGTTTTTGAATGATATTTACACGTTCTACATATAATAGTAACAGATAAATGATATGAATTTCACTGTGTGTTGACAGTGTTTTCGGCTGTTTTGATACCCTCTGAGGTTCACATGTTGTGGATCAATGATGAAAACTAGCCAAATCTGAGCGCAAGGGCAATATTTGTCTCTGCCAATGATTATGCTTGAGAAGCTTTTTGTTTTGTTTTATATCTGCTGTGTGTGTGTGTGCGTGTGCGCGTGTGCGTGCGCCTGCTTGCCCGTATGTATGGAAGATGTTTGTGTGTTTGTGTATACTGAGCAATGATGTAAAATTACTGGTCCTGAAATGTATTTTATCAAATTACATTTCGTGATGGTTTCTACACTTGAACTGAGCTCAGTGACTCTGTGTGCGTGTGCATGTCATAAACTAATGCAATGTTAAGTCTTTTCACGATGGATGGATAAAGAGCAATAATAATTTATAAAAAATGCTAAAGAAGCCAAAATGATGTCAAAATCCAAATTACAACCTGTACCTAAAATGTGTTGAAGAAACTTTAATGACTCCAGTGTTGGCAGCTTGTTTAATTTAACACTTTAATGGGAGCCAGTCTGCCAATCATCTAAATACGACCAACACTGGTTAATGTTCTATAAATGAGCTACAAAATCCTCAAGTACTCAAATGAATGACAAAAGGTACTTGATAAAAATATGGTGGATATTGGGGTTATAATGTTACTAAAATATACTATACGGGGCGCATTTTGTATAACAACCAAGTTATAATTCTTTGACAGTAGCTGTAGTCCATACCAAACCTGTATGTGTGTGTGTATCTCAGTCTTCACACAGGGCTCCTGATTCTGACTGCCTCTCTTCCACCACCATCTCCACTGGCAGCTACATCACCACCGATCCTGAGCAAATCTTAAACACTGGTGAGAGACTCTGTGCTTTGGTCTTGCAGTATTCTGATGCTTGTGCTATGGATGCTGTTAGATTCAGCAACAAACCTCGGATAAATAGCATATGTCACTTTATAAGCCCAAAAATCTCACCACCGTGAATTATCTGGCTCTTTATTCAAACAGCATGTTATGTTTAAAATGAGGAAGTAGGTGCTGTTGCACGTATTTTCTAGAAGTCATACAATGTGATAGTTGTGTTTCTGGCTTTGTTGCACCCTGAATCTGCTCTTCTCCCTTTTTAGATAAATCTCCACCCCTCAGACGTTGTGTGGAACACGGAGCAGGACAAGGAACAGAGTCACTCACTGTCTCTTCTCCACGCAGTCAAAGCTGGTGTATTAAAGACAGCTCAGCTGCAGAAAATCCTGGTGTGACTGCTGAGACTCTGTTCAGTGATAGCAGTATCCAGCGCATTATAGACAGATACACAAAAGAGCTTAACCTCTCCCTCAGCACCACTGGGATAACCACAGGTGACCTGCACATACTGCACACATTCACAAAAGAATTTGAACCGTTGTCATCTCTACCCTGGTTTTACATGCAAATGCTTGCAAACAGCCCACTAAGAGATATTGTACAAGATACTTTAAATAATAGCTCTTTATACCAGCCATGCTTCAAGGGGGGCAGAAAGCCTGCCTTTAGTTAGAGGTGCGAGATGCAATAATCATACAGATTGAAAGATTGGATAGACAAATAGTTTATATTAAACAATTAGATCATTGTGTGTTCTTGTCTCCTGACACCATGTGTACTGAAATTGAAAGGGGACATTTTTCAGAGAGAAGCCACAGAAAGTAAGGCACAACCAACAGAAAGGAGCTCTTCTAGAGGTGTTTTTATTTTCTTACCTGGAAAAGAAAATAAAGATGCAGAAGTGGTTGAAAAGTGTTGAAAATTTTCCTCTCAAAAAGCTGAATGAACATATTCAATCTCATTTCCTCCTTGCCAATCAGAAGACAGTGGAGGCTCATATGTGGAGGATCCTGGACCTTCGGTGTCTCAGCGGTTGTTAGATTCGGCCTCAGAGAGGAGAGGGGCGGCTGAATGCTCAACCGTGTGTCAGACTCTTCCCTCAGACACAGCAGGAGCCCAGAATTGTCCCCTGGTCAGTGACTCATAATTCTCAAGTTTAACAGATGGTTTTTGGTGGCCATTTGTGAAATTATAGCTTTAAATTAAACATCTACATAAGAGTTGTCATTCTTGCTACTCTAGTTAGCCGCTCTGAACAGTTTGGGTAGCCATTTTCTAATTTATGTCATACTTGACACAAAGTCGAAGCCGCTTCTGATTGTTTGCTGTAAAAAGGCCAGTTTTTGATGGCTGTCTTGCTTGTCCAGCAGTGGGAGAGTACAGTCAATCCAGTCTTGCAGCACTTCTCAGGCGAGGACGCATCACAGGAGCATGACTCTTTCAGACCTCTGATTGGCCAGCTGACAGACCAGTCATCCTGTCTGGCTGCTGACCGCAGGGATTCGACCATGGAGCAACTGGTCGGTCAACCATCAGCTCAGTCGTCCGTGATTGGTCAGCTACCAGGCATGCTGCTGTCTGCTAGCCTGGATCGCAGTGGATGGGATTCCACTCTGAATCGGATGATTGGCCGTCTCACCCATCAGTCCAGCTCTCAATGGCTGAGTGGAGGGCAGGACATGTGTGCCAGTCAGCTGATGGCTCAGGCTCCTTTGGAGCAGTCGACCTCCTGGTTGGTTGAGGGTCTGGAGGAGAGCCGGATGAGACCGCTGGTCGGGGAGCTGGATGAGTCTGCTGGCCTGCACAGTGGAAGCTCAGGTAAAAGAAACGGGCAGGACAGGTTTGAGTTGCTATGAGACTGAAGATGGACTCGCACTTTCAATTGATTAACAACAGTAAACTGTAAAAGATTAGATAAGCATCAAAGTTTTCAGTTTTAACCATCAATAATTACATTAATTAATGAAATAGACTGCTAGTTACAGTCTTGGCTGAAAATTGTACATATGACACATTAATGAATCTGTCTCAAATGTAACTCCCAAAATCATGAACAAAGGATTCATCATCAACTAATCTACTGCTTGTAGTTGAAAGAACCCACGTGGATCTTGGTGTTTCAACTGGGACCAATGCTTCATCACACCCAGTGTTGCCTCCTGCAGCATCATCACATACTGCCTCTGTCCTGGTTGTGGATCTGCATCCACAGGACCAAACCAGTCCAATGGGCCTGGGCCCAGACAGGACTGAAGGTAAGGTACAAAATAGTCAATTCATTGATGAATACCAGTTAGACCCAAGACACAATGGTGGCTTCTAACTCGGGCAGACGTGTGTGTGCCTCTGTGCCTTGATAGCTGTGGCCCGTGATTGGTTTGTGAATATGATACTAAGTGAAGACTACAAGTTTCTCATTAAAATGTTATTTACTGGTGATAACTCATTTTGAAAAGTACACTTGCCATTTATTAAATTCTTCTAAAATCTTATGTTGGTGTCTGGATAGACTTGGATTTAAGTGGTGACTTGAGGCGTTTCATTTTAGTTCTTAGTTAAAAAAACGTAACTGTCCGTTATGTTCATTCTAGCCTCTGAGTTGTTCCAACCTCTACTGGCTGAGGTCACCCACAACGAAACGGCAGACCCTTCCATGACTTTCCACCTGCCCGAACACAATGTGCCCGACTCTCCTGAAGAACTGCCTGACTGGGACCGCGCACTGTCTGAAGAGTCTCCTGAGCGTCTCAGAACAGAGGAGCCTATCAGCTGCGTGATGGCTTCCCCCGCCTCGCATGGATCTTTCTCCCAGCACCATCCCTGTAAATCTGTCCTTGTGCTGTCTCCTCCCACCATGATGACAGATGTGGAGCTCTCAGCTCTGAGTCTGTCAAAATTAACCATGTGTGACCAGACGCCTGCTGTGCCCCAGCCAGAGGTACTTTATAGCAACATCTCTGCAGGGCAGCTAAAGTCTGAACAGAGTTCAAACCCCGGGGAAAACTTTTCCTATATCAGAGATGATAATTGTGTCATTGTTGTGGTGTTTTTCACCTTGGTCTTTCAGACACAAACTCATTATTGTAGTGTTATAAATGGCAACAGCTGCCCAGCAAGAGCACTTTGATAAAAGCAGAGGTGCAACAGAAAAATTGTCTTATCAAATCAGCAAAAACAATACTTAGGAATCATCAGATAGCGGATACCACTGACTACGCCGCGTACTCACTCTTTTCTCTCAGGAAGCTGCCAGTGAAAAAGGGATCCTCGAGCAGTCTGAGATAACCCTAGTGAGCTTGACAGACACCACACTGCAGGACCAAGAGGAATCCATTACCGAAGAAGGAACTTGGGAAGGACAGAAAGACCAAGCAACCGAGGTGATGGTCCAGTTACACAAATGTTGACTGTCCGACTTGACTTTAGAAGCTGCTGTTTTTCTGATATGAACGTGAACATTGTCTTTGTAGGGGACCGAATCAGTGTTACAGAGTGAGAGCCCAGAGGACAAGAATGAACAGCTTCCAGGTAAAATCACACAACAGTTGCAGAATGAATATACAACACTGTTGGATTATCCATTGTCATGAGGACGAAAAGGGAGCAATAATACCTTTTTGTTGTGAGGAGTAATCCTCTCATTCTGTCCCTCCACACATTCAGTGACACTCCTGCAGTTTGACTGGGGGCCCAGCACAGGCCTGAAGGATGTCTGCCAGCAGAGGCGCAGAGCTCTGCTGGAGAGATCAGCCCACAGGGTGGAGAAAATCAAGGCCAAAAGGACTCTTGGCAAGACTAAACCTGAGGCCAGAGAGCAGTCGGGAGCTAAAGACCGTCGACCAGCTGTCACCTGTAAGGCAACGTCAGAGCCTCAACAGAAGACGAATGTTGAGCAGCATTCTGGGAACTCTGGATTAATCCAGCAGAGCAGGGTCCAGCTTCCTGCTCCAGGTATTTGATTCTGACTCACTTTCATAGTACCAAGAGAATAAATGTACACTATATAAAATAGGCGACAAAATAGAAAAAACTATACTGGGCCACAAGTCTGAGGCTCTTAAAGTTTAGATTCAGCCTATTTTTTTACCCAAAATATCACTGACAATCTTGAGTGGTAAATTCTGATATGGAAGGATTTCCAAATGGTTTGAACTCAAATATTTTGTAGAGCATGTATGGATGTCTGAATGAATGCATGAATTGATGGTCAGGAAGAAATATTTCATCTTACGAGGACAAGGAGGAATTGTACTTTAACATATTTTGACAGACCATAAACAAGGTATTTCTGTAGCCAGTGGCAGCAGCAAAATGCATTTTAATTTGGTTTCCAGACAGTCTAAAGTTGGGCTAAAATGGTGAAAATATTCTAAGTATATAGTACTTGTTTATTGATTCTTTTTGCCAAGTACCATCTAGTCGAGCTAATTCACAAACTCTGGATAAATCTGTCATTATTTTCACTATTCTGTTACTAATCTGTCCCTTTTAAAAGAAATCACAAAATTACATTACTAAAATGCTTTTTTTTTTTAATAAATTTATTGTAAATACCAGATGTATAATCCAGGAACTTGCTCCACTTGTAAAAGTAAGTCTGCACAATGTGTGCGACCAACCTGCATTTTTCTTTGCTTCATCAGTGAGCGACTCCAGGCGGGAAAGGCTGGATGACATGAAGATCTGCACGCCGGCTCAAAGGAAGCTGGATGTTTCCGGAATGCACCAGAGAACTCAGAGGTACTGCTTCTGAATATTTGGACCTCTTTACATCACCATTATACGTCAACACAGAGGTGGGGTGTTAAGAGCACACGAACACCTGGTACAGTTGGTTCAGGCTGTCCTGAAGCACAATCCCCCCTGTGTGCGGTTACTACTTGCAATTATGTCGTCACGTTGAGTGCATGACAACTTTACTGGATTTCTGGCTTATCTGGATTCTTTTTGTTCCGATACGTATGCTCACCTTCACCGATCTGTCTGATGCATTGCGACGCTTGATTTGAGAGGAGTCATTCAGTTGTATTGTCATGTCTGCTTGTACTCGTGCATGAGCAACCGTACCAGGTCCCAGTACACCTCTTCCATCCATGCCAGTTTACGTACAGCACAATGCGCACACTGGTCAAATAATCCAGACTTTGAATCAAGCGTGCTTGGTCACAGTACGAATGGACGACCAAGCTCGCTTTAAACCTTGTCAGTTCCTCCAAAACTTTGTTTTTCTGCAGACTGTACGAGCAGCTGGAGGAGGTGAAGCATCAAAAAGCAATCAGGCGCAGACAGGAAGCTTCAGCGAAGAACAGACTGAAGGCCAAAGAGTTCCACAAGGTGAAAAAAATTACGTTTGAGATTTTGCACCATCATGTTGTAGCAGTTGGATTGTATATAAAATTTTCCTGTCATCTCTTTACAGAAAACTCTACAGAGACTTCGTGCCAAGCAGACTCAGAAGTGATAGTTTTATTAAAATTAACTTATTTTGTAAAGTTTTATCAATAAAGCTTTTTATTTAAATTTACTTTTTGCACGATGGGAAACATTTAGAGAAAACGCATTGTGGATAATTCCAAACAGAAAAAAAAAAAGCTCTTAGATGAGTATCTATAACATTCACGAAGTCATTGACAGTCAGTTTTTAGTATAAGTTCAGTCTTCCCCAAATACTCCGCAGATGGACAGTAAAAATTATACAATGTTAACTGTCACTCAATTTGTAAGAGGTCACCTGGAAAAAAAATGTTAACCTGAAAG
>KV751403.1:987768-1006149 GCA_001698575.1 Mola mola
AAAATTCACCATGAGTGGTACAAACGTTAACGACTCGCTAACAGGCTCACTAATGTTTAGATCATGCTGAAGACCAGGCTTACATCATGACACACTGTGCTGGAAGATCACAGCGTACCCCTTGACAAGTAGATGGAAAAATACCAACCACTAATATAGTATAACAATAGTATAACAGTGCTTTCACCTCACAACTGTATACAGTTGGAATACCACACATAATATCTTCATGTGAACGATGTACTGCCAAGTTACTCCTACTTAAGTGGATGTCAGTGTGGTACACTCAGGTTCTTGCTGCTAGTGTTTGTCCCTGAATAAAATAAAACAATCAATAAGTGTAGCAACAAATTACAAACAAGAAAGATGAAAGAATAAGCAAAATTTATATAAAGCTAAAATATTGCTCAAAATCAGTTGGGCAACATATTATAACAAAGTTATGGTTTTATCAGTAAATTCCTAAAGTAGTATTATACATCACCAGTTTGTAGCACCCACACTGAAATCAATGAAATTTCTTGTTTTGTCTACCAAACTAAATCGAATGATTTTGAAATTGATTAATCATGATCAGAACTGTTGGCAGAGGAATTTCTGTAGATTGTCTGATCAATTCATAATTAAATACTACTGAGCACTCGAAGAGGAGCTGTTCGAAAGCTGCAACAGAAAGTGACCTTTAACCTTACAGCTGCTAACTCTGGTTTGCTGCAAGCCTGCCGTGCAGAAACACGTGCGTGCTCACAGATAACCACACAAACACACAAGCACGCACATTTTTTTCATGCACAAATTGATGGGCGCACTGACAAACATAAAGACGGTGGTGGTGGTGGTGGTGGTGGTGGTGGGGGCATAGAAGACGGATGATGACAAAGAGAGAAGGACAGGAGGAGCAGGTGGAAGGCAGCAACAAAACAGAAAGCGTGCCAAGCTCGTCAGGCCCGGCCAGCACCAAAATGTATTCTAATGTGATTTCTCATTACATAACGGAGAGCTGGCACGCAGCAGCTCCACTCCACGTTGTAACTTGGACACACACAAACACACACACACCAGCAAGACTCAGATGGTGGAACACTAAAAACCGTTCCTCTTTATCTTCTCATATTAGGCCAAACAGAGCTGACAAGAAGGCTTTTAAATCTCACTTTACACGTGAGTAACTTCAACCTCCATTTCTCCAGAGGAGTGAATTAAAATTGAAGCGTCTCTTCTTGTCAGTACACGTCTACATGCAAAACGCCGTACCTATTTTTAAACAGATCACCACAATAGTCAGGACAATATATAGGTTTGGTGCAGCACTAATCATTAGATATTAGCAAATTATAATTGAACAGTACAGATGTTATTCATGTAGCGACAAATGATCTGTTTACTTTTCTATGTGTGTACACCGAGAGATATGCTTACTACAGTCACATTATTTGTATGCGCACACATACGTGGCTAATAAAGCAGATTTCAATTCTGACTGTAAAATATGAAGTACAAGTGCATCTCCAAAATTTTAAATATAATCGAAGGTTTATTTTTCCTAATTTAATTTACAAGGTAAAACTTGCATGTATTCTATATTCAAAAGATGTGAAAAGAATTGTTTCAGAGCTTTTTGCTTGGTAATTGCTTATACAGTTGCAATGAAATATTCTAATATTTTGAGGTTGTTTTGTTTTTTTTAGCTGTGGGTCATGATAAATTGAAGTGAACCAGTAAAATGCTTCAGACCTTGTGGTTTATTTGTGAATCTAGAATATATTATACAGTACAGCCCCAACAATTTATCAGCAGATATAAAAAGAATGGTTTTAAAAGAACAAAATGGAGAAAAATTATGTGTGGGGGGATTTCAGTGCTCTACTGTCATTTAAGACAATAAAAGGTAATTAATAATCGGTAAAATAATCTGCTTCCAGTGCACATATTTGTCACAAATGTTTGATAACCTCATTTGAGGGATCATTGCAAAAAAAAAAGCATATATTGGAAAATATATTAATATAGAAACTTTCTAACTCCTTAATATCGGTATCGACCCCAAAAACTGCTTATCAGTTGAGCTCCATTATATAGTCACCTTATAGTACAAATGATGAAAAATCATGATATTCTAATTATTGGAGATGCAGTAGTAGGCTACAATCTCCAGACAACTGGCATTTTAGCGTCAGCTGTTTTTTTAGGCGAGTTTTAATGTCCTACTTTTACCAAAAAAATCATTTTAACAAGGATTTTCCTACCAATTAAACACAGGAGAAATCATTATACACCTTGAAACCTGCAGAGATATTTGAACTTGAATTGTAATAACACAATGTAAATCAGCACAAAACATCGATAATAACTTGAAAATGTTGATGACGCATGCTGAAATATAGTATGAAGTATACAGTATAAAAGGTGGTAGAATTGGGAGGAATAAAAACAGTAGTATCCTATGGGAGCTGAACATTTTGATATTGGAATGATTTCAATAGGTGAAAAGATGTAGAAGTAGCAGCATGCCAATAAATGGCAGAAGATGAATAATGACCACAAAACTGCATTCACTGACCACAATGATTGTAGCCTGAAACTGCTGGTTTAACAACGTGCAGAAATGCAAAATGAAAAGCCAGAAAATTCATGAGTTACAATAAAATGTATGTCCTCTTCGATGCCCTTTATATTAAATAAAAGGCGTTAAAGACAACAAATAAATTGACAGAAATTTGCAGATTTCTAAACAACATTGATAAAATCTCAGAAAAAGCTTAAGTATGGAAGTATAAGAGGTAAAAATACAATGCCCCAACTTCTTTAAAGAGCTCAACCTTTTGATAGTTGAATGAGTTGAAATTCAAGCCAAAAGTGGAATAATAATAGACACAATAATAAAGAACCTGAGGATAACAATAGTGTGGATGCTACTAATCAAAAGTGCTTCCATGATTCCTTTGTCTACAGATGGAACTGTCTTAAAACCCTTTGAGTTTCTGTACATTCTGTACTCAGACCTACATTAATGTCCACATGGAAACAGCCAGAGGCACCAATCGTATCCTAGATGTGTGAGTGCAAAGAGTAATGCCAGTCAAAGTGGGTTATTTCTTCCTTTCTTGTCATGAGGCTGCAGGCCTGCAGCTGTGCTGTACCGGCGGATTAAACGGATGTTACATAAGCAGTGACCTGCCAGTGCTGGCCTACAGATCCGGGCGGCTTAACAGTGCGGCTTACCTCCGCAAATGACTCAATTCGACGTTAAACTGACAACTCACATAACGTTGTCAGTAAAACAACCATCTGTGTCCTCTCCTCTATACATTATATTTATGCCACAGAAGTGTCATAACACACAGATTCTGTGAACCGTGGTCTGCAATTCTCGCTCACATTCACAGATATTTAACCTGGTAGAACATAAAAAAAATAACCTTTCAACCCATTTGGGCAATTAGTTTTAAAAAACAATTAGATAATGTGACACTTTCATATTTTTTCCATTTTCACTGTAGTTACCTTTACTCTGGTGACAGAACAGTGAAAAACCAGACACGCATTTTTATCATCTGAATTAACAGCCGTCACAGGCGCCTCATTACATAGTTTCTACCAGACAATTCGCTGCTGCTTTCTGATTCAGTCATAATGCAGAATAAACACAAACATGCTCCTCTTTGTGCGGAATTTGGCTCGCTCTTCCTACCTTGGCTTGGTTTATGATAAGCCCCACGAAAGTTGACACCAGCACCGAGCCGGACATGCTGCCTTTCCTCCGCATCTCCTGCTTGAGGAACGGGAAAGCGGCGGCCGGCGGCTCCTCGGGCACGGTCACCGTGTAAGACTGTCGCATGCTCGGCATGCTGGCGGCGGGGATGAAGTAGACCACCGGTGCGAGTTACTCAGACGACCGCGACACGTTTTTGACTGCAAGGTGGCCAAAAAATATAGCTGCGTCGCTCCGTTTCTGATAGGCTCCCTCTATCTGCTCTCATTCATTCACTCACTCATCAAACCTGTGGCTTTCCCTTTACATAAACCACTGCTATATAACCCTGCGGGCAGCTCTGAATGACGAGACAACCGCGTCTGGCTGCTGTATCAGTACAGGCAGGAGCACGCGAGTAGGCTAATAAATATATATTGTGTTGTTCCCACTCTGCGCTCACGGTCGGAGGCCCCGCCCCCTCTGGCTCGGTAAAAGTCGGCCTACAACCAACGTCACCGACCGCCCACAGCCGCGATGCCGACGTCACGAGTCCCGCATGCCCCGCGCTGCTGTCTGAAGGACTGCGCTGTGGTCCAAGGAGAACACTCATCTCCATAATGATCAGGGCAGACAACTAATGCTTTACATGTAACGACACCATTTACCAGCTGCAGTGCCAAAGGATGAAAATAACTGCAGGAATGTCACTCATGTCACTGCTGTACACATTTAACAACAAGGATGTACGTTTTTCTGATCTAAATTACAATTCCTCGCTCCCAAAAAGGCCCTTTAATGACGTTCCGGTGATTCACCAGGAACAAAAAAAGGGTTTTAGTGGTAATTGCTATAGTATCAACTGTCACAATAAAGGGACTAAAATAAACGGCTGCTATTTTAGATTTTAGCAGCATTTCCCACGTCCAGGCAGGCTGTTGCTTGCATCAAAGGGCAAAATCAACAACACGTATCCTTCATCCACTCTCTGAGAAACAAAGGATTCTTAAACTGCAGTTTATGAATGATTTTAAGACACAGATAATAATTAAACATTTCAAACATGCATTACTACATTTCTGGCTATTAGGGGATGGCGGAAAAAAGCTGTTAATGCAAAATGTGCATGTCACTGAGAAAATATGGCCAAGTTGTTATTACTATATTATACTAGCAGTACCTTACAGACCAAGTGTATTATGAACGTTTGGAAACAGCTGCCTACATAGCAGGAATAATATATTAAAGTTGAAAGTCAGGCAACCAAAAGAAAGAGCTGAAAGATCACAAACTGCTCCATAAAACTCTGGGGAAGTCCAGAGTTGGGTGATTATTATTTGCCATTTGATGTATTATTATTACTATAAAATTCTCAACAACGGAGGGGCTTTTAGGCTGAGTTTACTTGGAACTGAGTTTTAAAGAATCTAAAAAAAATAAAAGTAGTGACTGTTGAAGAGCGCACTGATTACTTGTTTACAGGGTTTTCATTTCATTGCTAGAACAAGCTCATCGTTCTTTCTAAATACAGCTTGTTGATTGCTAGATAACCTGGAAGCAAAATGTGGAAAACAAGCAAGTGTTACATAATTGTTTATTAATTCCATGGCCATGGTTAGGTGATACCCAAAGAGTGATTAAGTCAAACTGAGCCAGACACACCTGGCAATGTGCTGTTACATCTATTTAGGGTAAATAAGATTTTATTTTCAGTCCAAACTATAATCGCTGGCGTAAGCATTTGTACCGCTGGTGGTTACATGAGGCTTTCTGCAAGCACCTGATGATTTGATCTGTTCTCAGATAGCCATTTTTTTGGCAAAAGCTTCTAAACTGCAGCAGCTAATGAGTAAGACCAGAATGTGCTGTACTGAATCTCCTACTTACGGGTAAAATAATTAATCAAAACACCAAGCTGGTAATACTATAGAAAAAAAAAAAGGCTGTTATCCTGCATTCTACAATCTCTAATCACAAAGGTAGAAGGGAAGTTTTTTTCCTTTACACTGGTATTGGCCATATCATTGCAACACACATTTTAGACTTGTCAGAGGGGGTTTGGGATTGAAATGCAGAGCAGGTTTACGGTCAAGTGATCTTAGCTGAACAAATGTGTAGTGTGAAAAGAAAACAACATGTCCTTAGCAGCAATACCATTCCCCAGGCTCAAGCCTGTGTACACAACAAATAGTGCAAGAAGCACATTCCATCACCGGGCTAAACGTGTGTGTGTGTGTGTGTGTGTGTGTGTGTGTGTGTGTGTGTGTGTGTGTGTGTTCATGTTTGAATGGATTTATTCTTGAGGTGGAAAAATACAATTTGAGACAAGGGGGCAAAGAGTCAGTATTTGTTTTCTGATATCTGATGGAAGGAGCTGAGCAGTCTGGTAGAAAAATGGGACAAAGCAGTCTCTGAGCACTGTTATCTAGGAGAAGTCACATCACAATTACCTGAGGATATGGATTCTATTCCCTTATCTAAATTAGGCACGTTAGACTGACAATTTTTCACTCAAACATTTTTTTAAATTTAACCTAAATGCAACAGTTTCCTTTTGAGGGGCCCTCATGCTATATACCTACAAGGTACAGAGCATTCTCTAATTTGCTTTCTTGCTGACGCTTAATGCTGACATCATGTCGTTCATACAATGCGGGAGAGTTCAGGAGCATATGTGGGAGAGCTTGAGAACAGAACGAAGCCTTCTGTGTCTCAGTTTCAATACAGAATAAAGTCTCCTGTACAACAAGATCATAAAGCTATTGATGTGGCTGACTGATTTTTTTAGCTGGTTAGATGTTAATTGGCCTATCATTTAGACATGTGGGTCTTACTCAGGGCTTTTTAAAAAATCTGACATTGTTGACTCCATCTTAGACAAAATTTGTGACAACTGATGCACATTATACGCTTGAATGTAAAAAAAAGTGTATCATGTGTTCAGATTTGATTGACATGTGACCCCTTAAGCCCACTTGGGAGGCATATCTTTAACATGAAAATCTTCGGGTCTAAATTAATAGAATTGAATAGTATTATAATGTACTACACACTGTACCAAAATAACGCTACATAATAAAACATACTCTACTGTGTGTTACACCGCAGTATTACATGCTGTGCCACAGCAATACACACTGTAGTGCAGAAACACACGATAAACTATAAACTACAGCATTATACACTGTATTGCAGTATTATATATACATTAGTACGTACATAGTACTACAGTAGTACACAGTAGAGACCAATTGATATATCGGTTCAGTCGATACTATCGGCCAATATTGGCCTGTCACAAACTATAAATCTGTATTGGCTTGTATATTATCAATATCAGCCAATATAAAAAAAAAATCGGTTTTAAAGAACACATTGCAGAAACAGATGGGGCAATTTATGCTAAATTTCTAGTGAAAGATGGTTTCAGTGCTTTGCTGTCATTTAGGTCGGCCAAAGTCCATTGTTAATCTGTAAAACATTCTGCCTTCGTTGCATATCTTGGTTACAAATATTTGATAACCTTATTTGAGGGATCATTGTGAAAAATTTGTATGTATCAGCAAATGTTGGATATTGGAACTATTTTACTCCCTTATATTGGTATCAGCTCCAAGAGTTTCATATTGGTCAGGCCCTAAAACACAGTGTACTATAGTATTTTGCACAGTATTACACACCGTAATGCAGTAATACACATTGCACTGCAGAAAAACACAGAACACTGCAAAAACACACACTATAATACCACATTATATACTGTACTGCAGTATTATACAGAGTACCCCAGTAACACACATTGTACTGCAGAAACACATGCTCTACTGCAGTAATACACACTGTACTGCAGTACTTCATGCTGTATTTCAATGATACACACTGCACTGTAGTGAAGGAAATACAATTTGCATTCTTTTGGTGAAGTCAAAGTAAGTCAAAGTGCATTTACATTTTTTTTTCTAGATTTACTGTTTTTTCACATTTCATGAGAAAGTGTTCCATACTGATGTCAGATGATGACAAAAAGGCAAATCCCACAGAAGACTGTAAATAGTGATAAAAAGTCATGAAAACATCTACTGAGTTGAGTTTTTGTATTGCCACAGTCATTAATGAACTGACATTGTCAGCCATTTAGGCCAAGACCACGTAAAAAAACAAAGTGTGTTCATGCTTCATCTGCAGTAATACAAATGTTGTATCAGACTGTGGTGGTGGTGGAAGAAAAACTGACCCACAAAACAGAGCTTTTGATTTATTGGTTAACCATCATCAACCCTTGAGGTTTGTGTAGTGGCCCGAAATGGGTTAGATAAGAGTCCTAAGCCGTTGGCTAGACTGATTGTCCACAACATGGTTCAGTCGCTGCATTCGAGACATTCCTTCGCATTGTTTAGGTGACTGATAATAAGTTCTACCAGGCAAAAATGACCTGATAGTAAATCGTGTTTTCCTAGCTGACATTTAGTATGTGTTTAGGATCCTCCTGAAGAATTGTATGATGTCAAAATGGACATCTGTGCTGCTGCACAGCTCACTGTCATATGACCTGGATAAGCAGCTAGAATATGGAAGGATGGATATCACTGACCTCAAAGCCCAGGAAAACAGAGGTTTGCTGATAAGAGTATTGGATCAGAGCTTAAAATTCTGGTATTGTGACAATACTTATTCTATTCACTATGTAGATTCTCAGTTATCCAGGTCATGGTAGTCAAGTCAAGACAACAGCTTTAGTGTTATGTTAAAAAATTGCTGTCCTGACAGACATGTCACACACTGACCTACAAACCCAATCAAGCAGACTCATAACTGAATTATAGCTGTAAGCAGTGATGAACGGGCCCTCATAACCTGATGCCTGGCGTGGTGTGACGCAACTGCAGCAAGCCAGACAAGATGCACAGAACAGGGTGACCCCCTTACTGTACCACTGTGCTAAAACTTGTGAGTGTTCAACCATCCACTTCCCCCCAACAATACCTGAGTGTTTTATGGAGAATTACTGTAGCGCCATGGCCACACCATTCAACAAAAACCCATAACTCACAAAGCCTCATTAAGGTCTAACGGCTTGTCAGAGCACCCATCAGGTGGTTCTGACAACCTGCTAACAACAGTACATAAAAAAAAAAAACTTGACATTTCCTGTTGCCACTAGGTGCCACGGTGTTCTTCATAGAATACTGTCATATAGATTCGCTCAAGGCCACAATGTCCCATATTGGATAACAGTCTGTGATTTGAAATTACATTCAAAATGGTGTACTTCGTGTTCATTTTAGATCAAGGATCCAAGACATTGTTTTGTATGTCTAGGGATGTTGCAGTCTACCAATTTTCATAGTTCTATGTCAAAAAGGCAATGTAGATTTGTCAAACTCAAACACACTCATGCAGGTCCAGTCAGTATTTCCCAAACTAAAGGATTACAAAGCAATCTATAAACTAATAAATAAAAATGGGGAATTGTAATATTATATATCATTTAGGTCTGGGATCCAGTACACAGTGTGAAAGCATAGTACATACATAGGAGTGTATAAATAACACAAAAAGTCTTCAGTCATTTCCATTTCTGTCTGTTCTCACTTTGTCTGAGATGGCAGCCATGCACCTTAAATGCTGGTTTTCACTTGCAATAAAACAAATAATGAATATGTCCAGGCAAAGTCATGCTGGAGGAAACTTTTATATATTTTTCAGAATTGTTAGCTATAATATCATGTCAACCTGAGACTGAACGTATAATAATAGTACAATTACATCACATCTCCTATAAGGTCAGAACCATGTATTTCATTTGATCATGGTACAAAATTAATTCAAAGTGGCCTGCTGATTTCTATATGTGTAGAATAAAAGTTTTGCAAAATGCAGACCACAGTATACGTGGCTAACAGTTTTATTTACTCCTATATACTGTCAATTAGCTGTGAATATTTGGTTTGTTGCTTCATGTTTTGATGCAACCTTAATGGTAACATTGTCAAGCTCAAAGGGGCGTGGGTTAAAGACTGGATATGCCAATATTGTTTTGTACTCACAGAAGCTGCAGGCATCACCGGAGTCGAGCTGTGCTCCTTTTTAGGTTCCATACAGTGCTGACAAATTGTTTTCCTTCATTAATTTAGAGTTTCTCAACTTTTTGTAATGGAGGGCACGTTTATGATCGTTAGCACATTTCTGAAGAACACCTTCTCAAAGGAATGACTATAAATTCTAAATGTTTGCAACTGAAGGCACATTTATAATTGCCTAAACATTTTTGAGGATGACCTTCCAAAATGAATGACAAGAAATTGTAACAGGAACGGGTTTCACGAAAATCAACAGACAAAATACCTAAATTTGCTATAATCAGGATTGTGTGTCTGTTTGTTGCTTTGATGTTTGCTTTGATGTCCATCCCAGCATCATCAGGCAAAGGCAGGGTACACCCTGGACAAGTCGCTAGCTCATCACAGGGCCGACATACACAGACCATCAAACATTCAAACTCACATTCACACCTACAGGCAATTTAGATTAACCAATCAGCCTAAGCCCCTGTTTAAATATTTTTTGACTGTGGGATGAAGCCGGAGTACCCAGAGAGAAGCTTTAATAAAGCTTTAACAAAGAACTAGTCTTAAAGCTGGGGTATGTTGTTTATTTTTGGCGTCACTGGGAAAAAAGTTCCACAATAATCTTTGAGAATATTGTCATTCAATTGATCTGAAATAAGATTAGACTTCTGCACATCCTCTCAGCTCTTCATTCAGGCTTTACTAAAATTTACCCCTTGATGGTACTTTTCAGTCAAGCCCCGGTCATTTTATTGAGAGGGTGTTCTTATTGGCCGTTCTACAAGGGCAGATGCACCTGCATCACCCCACAGATGGTGAAAGGCTGATACAAAGGCAGATATCCCAGCAGGAAATTTACTCTTCCAGCATTATGAACAACTGCACAAATGGCAACGTGAGCTAAGAAACGAAGACCGGAACGTCAGATCAACTGTCCATGAACCCATCTAAAGGGCTCTGCGACTGTTTAAAGGGTGGAGCGGAGCTCCAAAGTAGAGACAGGAAGGGGAAGGGCAGCAGAGTTGCTTCCACAGTGTGTCATGCTTGATTCCCAGAGCTTACAAAGTCATTCTACAGAACTGACATCATCACATTCACTGCAAACAAGGAAAACTGGACTAGAACAGAAGAAAAAAAATAGACCAGCCAAAAAACAACTGGGTCAACAATCAGGTTGGAGTTGTGTTGAATAAAACTTTGGAATGAGATGTAATTGTTTACAGAAATTGCAGTTTTTTGCTATGCAATCCATTGTTCCCCTTGAAATTAAAATGCAAATTAAAATGCAAACTTTTTGAGTTTCGCTGACGAAACAATACTTGGTCTAATATGGCCTGTATCTTATTGTGGTAAATGCTAGCTAAATTTCAAACTAGGGCTGGGCAATATGGCCTATAAATAATACTTCAATATTTTTAGGCTGTATATACACAATATATATCGCAATATTTCAAAATCTCTAAAGCGCTTAATAATTGTGCGATTCAACATTTTTATGCATAAAATGACCCCACTTTGATGATTCTACCAGTCTCTGCAACATCAAAGGGGGAAAACACAATCAAGCTAAATTTATTATTGATTTTAGACATTATCATTAATTTGCACACATAAGATTTTGACAAATGGAAATAAATAAAAGCATTATGTAAGCCTACATACTAATCCAAATCCAAACCACTGACACATGTCAGTCACAGTCTTGCAGGTCCAGTTTTGAACACCCCCCACAAACACACCCATAAAGCTCAGTACCTGAACCGACTAGTTATCTGCAATATTTTATCCACCTTCCAAGACCCATTATTTTAAGCCCCGTCACCCAACCTGTGGCCGGTGATTAAACACACAGGATGTGAGAGTTGTCGCGGGGCTGCAATGCCTTTGCAGTTTTCAATGTGTTTCCTCAGGAATGACGAGCCTATCTCACGGCTGTCAAATGCTAACACTTTTTTATACTGTTTAACATCAGCAAATCAACTGTCGTTATTCTAACAGCCTGTTATCACACATCACTTCTCCCAAACGTCTAACTTGACCTGGACTCGTGGCTGAACGGTGAAAACTTGCATCGGCTCTTAACTGTTTTCACTAAGTCAAGCTCTCCCGCCGCTCCTCATGACACAAAACCACGCATGTGCCCAGGAGAACTTTGTTGATGGGTGGGGGAGCATACTGTCTGCTGTCTGCATCAGGAGAGAGCGAGAGAAGCGAAACTCCAAAGTGAATCTCATGCAGACGGCTTTAAACATTAACGTCACACGTGGAAGTATACTCGATATATCGCCCTTCCCTAGTTCAAACCTTAGACAGATAGACAAATTGATCTTTAATAATCCTAAATAGAAAATTCTTAAAATACTCCTGTAGAAAAGACAAAGCTGAGTCGTTCCCCTGTCTTCAGTACTTCTACTTGTATTTCCATTGTACTAAATTAACAATTATTCTGTAATTGTCAGTGGTGGATTCTCTTGCTTCAACTGTCCAAATATTCACTACAACACCGTACCATTATAAAAACAAGAAAAAAGAAACTATCAAACTAGTGAAGTGGTTTCTGCAGACTGGGGTTTAAAACATTTTTATTGTTGATGCACAGCCTTATGTGAACAGGGTGATTAAGTCTGTCTGGAATAACTGAAGCTTGGGGTTAATTAATAGTACAAATAGCCCAGGTGGTGGCATCAATTCGAAGCCCTGTACTCCTCAGTCTTTGCATGACGGCTAAGTACCTAATTACCTGGTAGTTTAAATGAGAATATAGATCAAGTTCAAGCTTGTGTAGGTTATGTTAATCACCAGGAGACTTGTATGAACTAAAAGGAGCACTATAGAATATATACAACTGTTTTAATTTCAGTGAATCCATATACTAGTCATTCACCATGTACAAGGCTGACTTAATTAAACATTAATATTTTTAGTACAGTAATAACACTGATGTCTTCAGTTGGAGGTTTTTCAGTTGCCCTGTGCTCCTAGAATAAATACACACACAGGTGGTTTTGAAGAATTTGCATGATTTAACCTCTTCTCTGCACTGTGTGAGTGTGGCCGGACTCTGAGCAGTGCATGGTACCCAATGACCTCATATTATTCCCAGTATAGTCATGCCCACTATGAACCTGAGCAGATGTCTACTTGGCCAAAATAACTGAAAATGGCTCTTTTTTCAAATGAAACTAGTACTGAAACAAGTCAGGTTTTTGATCATCACATCAATCTGACACACAGAAATATTATTAAGCTAAAATAGGCTTATAGTAACTACATGCTCTACTTCAAGTGGTGCTCATCAAGCATTCTGATGCAACATAAGCATAACTTTAAGTTAGAGTGCATGTTAATAATTACTTTATTAAAGAACAAATATTACAATAGTCATGATGCATAACCAATCTCACTTTAAATTGAGACTTCTTTATGTCCCATAAAGTCCAATAATATAGAGACTATGTATTTGAGCCACTATCTAAAAATATTTTCGCATTTTAAGAGATATTCCCAGTTGAACATAATTGGGATACACAGGCAACACTTTTCAAGTAAAGGTTTACCACAAGTCGCCTTAATTCTCTTTTCTAGTCCTCCTCCCTCCTATCACCACACACCCCCTTCCTCCCCCCTCGACACTCTCCTCCACTTGTGTAAGGGGTCATCTGGACTAATCCTGATGTGATGTGGGTCAGTTGTGCTTTCTTACTCACACAGAGGAAACACAGATCATTAATGCTGACCGTAGAGATGAGGCCAGTGGCCTGCAGACACAGCTCACCATAGCCACGTAGCTTCTTTTAAAAGGTCTAAGGTAGCTGATTTGCTGGGTTAGAAGAGGTCAGGTATCCATGTTTAGAGCTTCCTAGGCACATGACCCTGAAACTACTGAAGTACACTAGAATAATGACCTCTGGTTTGTATATGATGTGTTTTAATTATAAGTGTCACTTTTGAGCTTAAACAGCCGATCAAGGAACATGTTTCAGGCACATGAGAGAGTGTTAAACATCTGATATATTATTGGAAACAAGGACTTTAAGGGCAGAGAAATCAACTTGAACAATGGTGGCCCCATATGGTAAAAAAAAATGAACCTACACAGCATTTTGAGGTTTTTACCATGTCTGTGAAATTAAAGATGAAACCAGCATGCTTCACTGGTGACCGCTTCACTGGTGACTCGACCTTGTTCAGCACCTGGATACTGATCCCTCTGGACAGCACATCCTCAATAATAACCAACATGTGCATGTACAGAGTGCATTCTCTTACCGTGGTGTCCCTTGTGGGGGAGTCCGACAACCCAATACTGCTCGTCTCCCATGTGGAAGAGCTGTATGCTCTGCTGCTGCCGCTGTTGCCAAAGGCCTCATGGGTGGAGCTCCGCGAGAGGGTCTCCTGAGTAGAGCTCCGCGACAGGCCTGAGTAGCCTGGACGGGAGCTGGTGCCATAGGAGTTGGCCACATCGCTGGTCCGACTGCGGTAGCTCCGCAGGGCACTAGTGGAAGAAGATGGGCTGGAGGAGGAGGAGGAGGAGGACATGTCATTGAGGCCCAGAGAGGCCAAATCCCTGCTCAAGTCACTCTGGGACACAGATTTTCGTCGACTGAGTGAGATGCTTGAGGCCATCGGTGAAGAGGAGAGGTAGCTGGACTGGGCCGAAGATGACGAGTATGAGCTGTAGCCGGTGTATGCCGAGCCCCCACTCAGCCCTGATCCTCCACAGCTCTTAACAGGTGTCCTGCTGAGGCTCTCACTCCGCCGGCTGCTGCTACTCCCAAGGATGTCAGTGCGGGGGATGGTTCGACCCCGGTCACGATCCGGGTCTGACGAGGTGCTGTAGTTGCGGCTGCGGGCAGCGGAGCTGCTAAGGTAGCTGGAGGAGGAGTAACCTGAAGAAGAGGTAGTGGAGGATGTAGGGGACTTGTAGGAGGACAGCCTGTCCCGCTCACCATACGAGCTAAGGCCTGGGGTCAGGGAGGAGCTGAAGGAGCTGTAGTGGCTGGTGTAAGAGGGGCCAGCATAGCGCTTGGCGGTGGAGGAGACACGGGACATGCTTCTGCTGCTGTCTTCTCAGCCACAGGGAGGAAAAGCCTGTGAAAGTCTGCATCGACTGCAGCCACAGAAAGCAGACAAGTTCATCATTAGTTCATCAGCGACAAACAAATCAATATTTAAACTTAGTGTAGGCAGCATTTTGGACATCATTTATTCCTGCTTCATCTTCGTTATCAAATCACCTGCAAAAATTTGAAACTTCCATTAGTCCAATAATTTAGCAAAGTGAATGATTCCTTCAACTGTCAACAAAGCTGATGTTATTTCTGAGGTGCACAATGCAATAGTGAGTCAAAATAGAAGTGAAATGTCTCCACTGCATTAGCTCAACTTTTACAGCAACAATTTATTTCTCACTCAGGCACCCCCTAATGGTATTATCATAAAAGATACCACTGCTAAGTCTCTTTGTCTTTCAAACCCATATTATTGGCTTTTAATGCAGACTTACTGTTAAAAATATGTAGTTTACTGCAGCTAATGCAGTGAAAGATGGCACTGGTCCCACTTCACTAACACTGTGTCCCATGTGGCAGTAGTGCTCCAATATAATAACTGTATTAAAAAGATTATCATTACTACTGATCAGCCCGATGTGAAATAAAATGTATGATGTTCTTTGACTTGTTACTTATTTACTTTGCATTGTCTTTTGTGGAACAAATGTGTGTAACTGAAATGAACTGGTTACAAGCAGAGGTGTGTGGATGTTTAGTGCTTTAGTCAATGTTGCTTTTTTATTGTACATCTAATATCTTCTGTGTCGGAGCGTGGAAAGTATGGCTTCCATTACTTGTTAGGCTGGAGCCTCTCAAAGCCAACAGACATTGGTTGGTATTCACAGGCTGAGTTGTACTTCCTGTGATCATTATTATTTCAATCAAAAGTGGCTTCATTGTTAAAGACTGGGATAAATAATTACAAAAATGATTGCGTATATATGGCTGTCTGTGACCTAAAAACCTGCCTGCTCAAGATGTATCTCTACAGGCTTTTAAGGTCGAGGCTGGTTGCCCAGAGTTTTCCAAGCATAGCAGAGAGATAGCTGCAACATGGATACAATAACATAAACCCACACGACACAACTTTGAGGAGCACGGTATGAAATCCAGCTGAGACAGATCTGTAGTGACTCAATTAGTACTCGCTAGCATGCCGGCTGATACTCTATTCAGACGTGATCTAATGCTGAATGAAGGCACATCATCCTATACTGGGCTTTAACTACCACTCAAATGGAAAACACGTGGAACCACCGTCTTATACCAACTCTAAATTCTAAATTCAAAGAGTTAAACATGAATGTGGAAGAGAATCTGGTAGAATCATGCTGGCTGTTAGAGGCAAGGACAGTGTGTTTCTGTGGCAGCTTGAAGCTGAGAGAAGCTCTTGTTCACATACACAGCAGCATCTAAATAAATAAAAGCATGTACTGTTGCGATTCGTAATGAGTTCATTGACAGAGAGAGGCTCCTATTTCTTTAATCTGTCTCTCTCCCCTCTTCTCTCTCTCTCACTGCTCCTTCTCCGCTCTCACTGTCGGCACTCTGCCTTCTCTGCAAGTGCAGCTACTTCCCCTCTGTATAATTTCCCCTTCTTATGGGCCAATATTGCTTTTTCCCTCTGCATCTTTTGGCCTCTCTCTGTCTCTGTGACCACAGGCCTATCAATAATTCAGCATATGGATCTGGAGAAGGCAGTGAGGCAGCAGGATGGAGACAGGCCAACACACACTGCTAGCCAAAACACACAGAGGCAGACCATGCCAGTCGGTGGAGTACTGCTTAGCCAGGCAGGTTAACTGTACCAAGGAGCTGGCCTTACTTTCAGCCAGCCATGCAGCCTTAGTTGGGGTTTGAGGTGTGTTTCTTTAATCTGCCTGCAGTGGTGTTCAGGGTTATTTCACACTGTGCAGGGTAAGATTTCCAAAGCCTGTTTCCTAACATCACACCAGGTGCTCTGACAGGATTATGCCAGGATGTGAATTTCCTCTCCACCACCACCATTGTCAGTTATTGGAGGCTAAAAATTGACCACATATGAATACTGTGGCAGGTAGCTGAACTGGGTTTGGACAAACAACTTGTGTGATGATTTTAATCATCCTGGCAGACAAGACAAATAAGGCCCAAACTAAAGAAGGTCAGTACATGAATTCACAAATCTTGATTTGGACACTAACCCTGTAGTGTCTGTAAGTCTGTAGCTTTCTGCATTATAGCGCCACTCACTGGTTAAGGAAAGCAATGACAGTCCATTGTGCTTAAAGCTGTGATTCACAGGGTTTTAATTTTCATTATCGATGTACATGATTCATACAGCTATTAAGTTTAGAATTCAAGCACTTTTCAATTACTTTTAAGGAACTGAAATGTCCAGACTCTTACAGCTTTCATTGTTACATCTAAATTTTTGTAGATAGATAAAAAAACAATTGCAAAATTTACAATTCATTTAAACCCACAGCAAATCATGTGTATTGTCACTTCATTTACTTCATTTCACTCTATGTTTTGATCAGGATTTTTAAAGTTAATGATTGATTAACCCATTAGACTAACAAATACCTTACAGCAAAAATGGGAACATTAATTTAACATTAATTAACATGTGTTACCTCATGGAACAATCCTGTCGCATCAATTCTCAAGAATTTGGCAGACACGGATAACTGATAATAAAATTGCTGTTATGGTCGATAGTCAACATTTATTGGTGTTGATATGATCCCTATAAAAATATGTTTCTATGATAATCAACTTTTTATAAACACTGTAACATTTGTAATCAATGACAATGCGAAAAATGTCCAGAGATCAGATAATTCCTCCACCTACATTATACATCAACGCATACGCATACTTTGCTTGGCCAAACAAAAAACACACCCAGAAACACGCAAACACACAAGCATTTTCTTCTTGTTCTAATTTGGCAGTTGGCAAATAGATTTTTAGTGCATTTGTGCCACCTTCTGAAACAGAGGCTGTGTCACATACACACGGAACAGCAGCCACACTAAAATAATCATTGGTTGTTCCCATCGGGCCAGTTTTGCTTATCAGACGATAACTATTTTTGACCACCTCCCGAAGATGGCCTGATAAATCAATAGTAAAACTTTTTAGGGTCACCATAGCTTATAAAGTTATCCTTAAAATAACATTTGTTATGTCAATAATGTACATGTCAATAACGCTTTAATGTAGTCTTTCAAATCCCCAGACTATTTACGTTTATATTTATTTGAATTTAATTTTGTTTCATTTTATGTATTAGGAACAAAAATATTTCTGTGTCTTAGGAGCCTAAAACCTTAATGGAACGTGGGAAGTCAGAATACTGGAGGATCTGTATTCCTTTACAAAACTGTCTATAAGCCCTGATATATAGCTGGTGTAACTATGTTTTCAATTTCACAGCTACACATAGGGCTGGGCAATATACACTGTTATCATGTTATATTGTGATATGCCTTAAGTGATGTCTTTTTTGGTTTTTAAAAGCTACATTAGAATGAAATGGCAAGTATTCTATCTCTTAAAATATTTACCTGCACCCACTTAA
>KV751403.1:1006403-1019867 GCA_001698575.1 Mola mola
ACTGCTCAACCCCCGTGCACAATACCTAATTGTGAACAACAAAGAAAAAGTCTTACCAAACTGAAGTCTATGCTTTTCCTCATCTTATTTTTGGCTCTTGTGATATTTTGGAGCTCTACAACCATCAAATATTTCAACCCTAGACAGCACCACCTTGACCTTGGCTAAACCTTTCCCTCACCTAACTACTTTATGCGTGTCCTTCTCCACACAGCTGTGTCGCAGCCTAAGACCCCGGGTGGCTGAGTGGAACAAGCTCGGGCTCGCCTGGTGGGCGAGCTGTTGAGAGTGAAGTGCGAGCAGCAAGTCACACCAGTGGGAGTTAACACCACACAACACGGACACACAGGATTGATAAAATGATACCAAACAATGGATTTTACATCTTAGAGAAGACTTCTCCACGGAAACAACACACGCACGAGTGCATGCCACACACACACACACACACACAACTGTACTCTGGTTACTCTGCATGTTCGGCCTCCCCTGAGGTTGTGTTAAGCAGTGGTTACCATAGCTACCATGGCAATGAGCTGCATTTGTTTGCCTACTACCAACATATAAAGGACTTAAAAGTAGCAGCAGAGCCTATTCATGAGCCAATACTGACTTACTAGGAAGCTCGTTTTCCTTAATTTTCTTTAAAATCACAGAGAAAACTAATTAAAAAAAAACTCAACTAGGAGAGTTCAATGGAAAATACAGAGTGAAAGTAAACCATTCTGTTGGTTGTTGCACTGCCAACCTTTTACTTAGTCTGTATTAAGAGAGCTATCAACAGACACCACATTAGGACAGTGGAAGAGAGGATTTAGCAGCTGACTGCTGGTAATCCGTCGCAGGGAACTGGAGAGATGAGGTTTCACTTACTGAGCAGGTTCCAGGAAGCCGAGCTAAAAACTTGACTTCATGAACCTCTCTTTCACTGCCTGGAACTGGATTTAAAGCCAAGAAAAAAAAAAGAACAACTAGGAAAATAAAAACAGTGGTTGAAGTTAAGACTCATGCTGCTGGAAACTTTTAGAGTTTTACTTTTCAATCCACAGGTCCCCTCATCTTTCACAGAGTTGAACATCCACAGAGACAACACTTACCTAGGTACCTGAAGATGTTGATCATTCTTGATTTTAACGCTGCACTATTCAATATTTTGATCATAAGAAAGATAGAAATGTGTGTAACCTGACCCGGCAGTTGTCCTCAGCTCAACAGAACATTTCAGCATCTTTAAGATCATTATTTTGGTTTCAAATAAATATACTGGATTTGTATTGACCCATGGGCCTCTATGTGGCAGAAGAAATATGAATTAAAAAGTTTGAGGACTTTGTGTGTATTCTAAAATATGGTAAGCATTTCACAAACTCCAATCACAACTGCATCTCGAATGTCCAAGAAACAGTGATAACTACAAAAAAGCACCCAGAGAGCGCAAATATCCATCAAGGCCAAATAATCCCCTCCCACATGGCGGAAAATCTGCTCATATTGCATTTCAGCTTTCCACGAGTGAGTGTGGTGTTAGTTTTTGTCTTGGGCATTCCTAAATGCATTTTTTTGTGTTTGTGCTTGATGTGTGACAAATGAACTTCAGAGCCAGCTGGCTCTGGCTATGTGATGGATGCAGGGATTAGCTACAAAATGACACCATTTAAACCTCTTTATGTACATTCCTTCTGGAGAAATCCCCCCAAAAATTGTTTGACCTTTCAGTGAGCTTCACCTTTTACCTAGAAAGGTCATAAAGTTTAACGTCTGTAGCCAGTGTGAAATGGCACCAGCTAGACCTTTGCATGTCAATTCATTCAGGCGTTATATCCCAAAAAATGCTTCTTGACCCTTCAGTGGCCTTGACCTTTGACCATGAAAGCCCAAATTTTAAGCATTTTGAGCCAGTGCTATCAGCTACAAAATGACACCAGTTGGACCTATATGTCAATTCTGTCTGGAGTTATGGCAAAATAACCGTTCTTTTGACCATTCAGTGACTTTGACCTTTTACTTTTGGCCACCAAAAGTTGGATGAAGATACACCTTTAATGAAAATTTAATCAAAATGCATCTGTAACTTTTATTAGTTTTAGAGTTATTGTATCCATAACCTCCTTGGCCAAAGTAACAATTATATCAATCATATACTGTATATTAATTTCTTCCAATTATTGTAGTTACGATGTAAATTCTCTTACTGATTGTAATTGGGCCTATTAGCTAGTTGGAATGTGCTTCTCCTGAAAATTCTTCATAATAAAGAGTCAGAATTCTTACGGTCCATATTGCCCCCCCCAGGTCAACCTTTTAGACCACGGAGATAATTGAGTCGTGTGTGATGACGCAGAACAGCAGAGCGTCTTTGCCTCGGGGTACCATGTAGCAGGAGTGTAACGTCAGCACTGCTGTTCTCTGGTGATTTTTGACTGAGAGCAACATCTCTGGTGAGTGAATGTGCGTATGTGTGTGGACAAGCGCCGCACTACAGGAAATGGATAGATAATCTCAGCTGAGTCAGTGCTGCTTCGAGGCAAGACGTGTATTTTATAATCAAAATTCAGTTTTATTTTATCCTATATGAAGGCATCCACACCTCTCACTCTGTTTTTCAAAATAAGGCAGACTAATAATAATAATAATAAGTTAGATCTTTACTGTGTTAGGTCTCGCGTCAATATGTGAAAAGTGTGTGAATGTGAAAAATTATTTGAGCACACCAGTTCAAATGACTACTGAGTTCTGACATGAAGACTGTCACAATTTGGCATTTTTAGCTGCTGATGACCCTGCAAAATGCTGTCCAAACTCAGCCTAGGATTGTCTGTGAGAGAGAAAACTCCAAATAGAGCTCTTGCAGTTCCAACAAATCTAACAGAGGGACATCTAGTCTCTACAAAATCAGATCACAGTCTGATTGGATTACATTAATCTAAAAATTAAAGTGACCAATTTAAGTTAAATAATGTGTCAAAGTCAGTAGGGTACACCTGGTATTTGTGTGCAAGATATATTTAATTGACATTGTATGTCGTGTGTTACTCTGTAAAATTTTCACATGGAATGGTCAGATAATATTAGAGGGCTTGAATCAAAGCCAAAAAAAAGCATGTTTGGACTGAAAACATTTGGCAGTTTTGCAGATTTGCTCCACTTTCCTGGTTGAATAACGAGTCTCCTCAAATCATGTGCAACTAACTGGCTTTGAGGTACATTTTTTCACTTGGTGGGTAGGCCAGAGGTGTTACCAAACCAGCATCAATGAAAAAAAATAAACTGTCAGATCAACTCCTCCCCAAATCGTTTTTTTTCGATTTAATGAAATTGTTTCATCCTCCTACTATCATCAATAAGGTGGCCTTGTTTGCATAAATGATATACAATATGAGCAGGAAAGTAACAACTAGAAGTGAATTTATGGTCACAATAGTATCTTTGCAATGGTAATACATCAGTACCATTTCATATACTAATGTCCAAAGAAAAAGAAGTAAAAATTTAGGTATATTAATGTATCATGATGCATATTTAACTGTGAATATAGTGTATCGCCACATCCCTTATATATTTCTATTTATTTTTTATAGTAGTCCTGAAGGCAGCACCACAACTTCATATTTGTTTCTGGAAAAAACAGCCAAGGTACATGGAGGTAAGTACATGGAGATCAGCTAGCAGACCAGCAGGAGCAAGCCAACAGACCCTTGATGGGACATTGAATAAAGAACTAAGTGGTTCAAAAAAAGCAAAGTGAATCATAGTTAATTGTCCATTTCTATCCACGACGACCTCTACCCATGCATCATGGTAGAACATCATCATCAGAACATCAGTCGCAGGTAATGTAAGTAAAATGGTTGTTGCTGCCCAATTAGTGCACTGGAAATATGACTCATGATATACTGTTCCTAGGAGTGTATGATTTAACTTTTGCTTTTCTTTAGGACAGAAAAGAAAACTGCAATGATAAATAATTTCGAATTTGAATAGAAATAGAATCGGGACCCAAGTATGGTGATACAATTGAATCGGGACAAAATCATATTGTCCCAGCGCTACCAGTTATAGAGTCACTTTAAAATGAAACGTGTTAGCAAACAGTTCACAATGCACTTTGACACTTGTGTGACCTTATCTATGACACCATGGGACATTGTACTGTTATAATATAATCCATAATAACTGAAGCATATAAACAAATATGACATAATGTGTCTTATAGGGAATAATGTTAGAATTTATCATGGGTGTTATTAAGAGATCTCTGAGCGCTGCAGGGTTTGGCTTAGTCTTACAGGCGGCTATATATACCCTGAAATGTGAGCGGATGAGAGACTGCTGGTGTCTCTGAGGGCCACACTGACCCCTCTGCCCTCCCTTTCTGCCCATTAGAACAAGTTGCCAAGCTGTTTCTTATTAGAACAAGGCTTGACTTCTTGGCTATTCTAACAAGCCATACTTGGGCCCTGTCCAGCCTTCCCTAGCTACTGGTTAGACGTGAAACAACACTTCTGTCTTGCCCTCAGCCAAGTCAAGAGTGCTGCAGTACAGAGCTGTATATAATGCATTATTTACAGCTAGATACAAAGAGAGAAAGGAAATGAACCAGAGGAATGCACAGTGCTGGTACAACAATATATACAGCATAAAACAAAACCATAGCAGTGGCAATAAAAACATCTGGTTCATGAAAATGCTATGAAATAAGAGATTAAGTATTCATGGCTTTTCTCATCCAAGCCCCTTAAGCAATGCTTGATAAATCTCTGACTGTAACATCACCTTTCACTTCCCAACACTCAACATAGTTTAGAAAGAAGTCACACCCTGAGACGACTATATTTACTGGTTGCAAGTGAGGGAAATACGTTTTTTTTTCAGGAGGGTGTATACTCATCTGTAGTTTCTCCTCAAACAAAATTCCATTCAGAATTTCTACCTACTACGAAAATAAGAAGAGCAGTTGTTCAGAATTTATCTCGACCACCATCTGTTGGTGACTCACAGGAGAGGCCATAAACGCGGCAGTGACCTCAGAGCAGACTGAATCTGCAGGCTATGGTGATTGATGCTCTCGCTGCTGTAGCCGGCTGGCATCATTCTTTATTCATTGCGCTAATCATTTGGTCAATTAGATAACATTATTGTTTGAAATGCCTATCAATCACTGCCACTCCAGTGACTGATGCCCACGGACGTATTAGACACAGAAAAGTGGTTTAAATTGACCAGAGGTGAGAGTTTTCGTGATGATTTCATTGAACACAGAGGATTCCTTTCTATTTGCAAATAGTCAATCACCTGCAACATTGTAACTAACCCGATTTCAATAATGGTATCACTTTTTGGACTTTTATTTACTATCATATTAATGTTATGGAACATTACTTAATTAGTATCAATTATTAGCCTGGTAATGGGAAAATGTGCTATTGGATGACAATGAAATCAATGGCAAATAAGGAAGAGGAGAAAGGTCCTGAGTTGTAACACAACAAATGTTAAAAGAGCGATGGAATATAAAATCATCAATCTTTGCTTACCCCTACAGCCTTAGTGTGTACAGAAACTACGCATATGAACTTCTTTTTGAAGTACAAACATGTGAAATTACTGTCTCCTTTTATTTTTCCTGTCATATTTTATTTTTAAAAAATTTCAATAACTGAATATTATGAAGCTTGATACAAACTTGACACATTCCCATAAATGAACAGTGACATAAGAAACGTTTTATTAATAAAGATGGTACAGTTGATGCTGAATTAGATTGGGTGTGATTTGGAGGTGATGTTTTGTTTTTTTAATCGCCCTTATAATGTTTTATATGTAGACATTATCAAAAATAAAAAATCCTGATATGGATTCCTTTATTTTAACAGCTATAATAAAAAGCAGGACATTTTCATCAACTTGTCACCAACAACATGGTGACTAATATATTCTTACTGACACTATTCATGCAATTTGTTTTTAATTATCTGCTGACATACAAGAGCATCGATGTCTCTTACATTTGAATGATATTGTATCACCGTCTCACCTCCATCTGGTACAGAACTCTGCAGCAAAGTCTTTAACAAAAACTTGACAAACGTCACAGATGACCTCAGTTTTAGCTTTTTCGCTTTAAGGCTCGAATCTATGTTATTTTTCACACACACGGTCCTACATCAAATCAAATCAAATTGTCCTACATGTCCTGTGACCTCTAGGAGGAGTTTGAGATAATCAAAGCAAGGGCGTCTGATGGTTGCTTCTCAAATCTACCTAGTCTCAAATTCACTAGAGACACTGTTAAAGATCTGAATATGCTGCCACCACTTTACAACAGATGCAATGCATTGCAGTTTTGGTGGATATGTGTTGGATAACATATCAAACAAACCGTTAAATGTTGTTTTTACAATTTTTTCCAATGTTATTATCATCATTAAAACCTTTCAGCAGGTGCAATTTAAACGTCCTATTAGTGTCATGGTCTAGATGAAGCGTCACCTTTCCATTTTAGTCATTTCTGTGAGTCACTAGTAAGCTGCTAAAATATAATACATTAGTTACTCGTATAGCATTTTCTGTCTCATTTTCATAAAAGCGCGAGTCAACTCAGCTGAAGTACATCTGAACCATGCAATCTTCGACATAAAGAGCAAACTGGGAACTTCTGTGTGTGTGTGTGTGTGTGTGAGTGAAATAGTTACCTGCTGTGTTTGTAGCGGTGTGTGTCAGTCCCTGCAGACTATGATGGTGCCAGGGCAGCTCATGCTACTGTTGCTACCCCGCAGTGCACAAACAGGTTTTATGACACTGATCACTCCTGTGGAAAGACAAAAATTTTACATTCCGAAAACCATTCAACACGCCCGACAAAATAGTCACTGAATCAACAATCTGTCGTAATAGAAGATACCAAATGCTGCATGTAAGAAATATGTTTGTTTCTTTGCCTAACAGATGATCAATGTCTCCCTGATCTTCTCTGCCTGAGTCTCTCAGCAAATTGTTTTATTCTGTAGCAGAAACGCTCAGCATAAAGTGGGTATTAAGGCCACAGAGCAACATTTATCTGGATGTCGTGTCCAAACATGCAAGCTTGACGATGTATCCTTCGGCGTGTCTTATCTAATCCGGAAAAGTTGCTAAATTCTAAAGCTATGGAGCAGAGAAAGTTGACTCTTCCACCACTTGTTTCAAAGTCACATTTTGCCACTAGCTACATATTCTCACAGACTGTTATAAACTTTAAAAATACCACCTGGTGATAAGCTCTACCCCAGAGAGCTGTTAAATAAAGTTAAAGAACCGTATGCCCTGTCTTCTACCATTTTTTCCTTGGGAAGACGTACCCTACTGAGCCAGCAGCTCACAAAGTAGACTGTCGAGCAGGTCCCTAAAAGAAGAAACGGGATGAGGAGTGGTGGTTAAGTTGGTTTTTCAAGTTCACCCTCGATGTTCTGAGCGGCCAGGCCAATAGACTGACAGCAATGGGATGCAACTTGGGAGGCGCTGGCCCCAGAATGTGAGAGGAGAGCATGAGCAGAGCGATCCAGAATGTCACAGATCAAGTTACAGGGCCGGTAAATATAGCAGACGCCTATGACCTCCACAGGTCACTCGACACTCAGTGGAATTCCAATTTGCTCTTACAGGACTAGCATTAAGGCTTTTTATACGGCAGGCTGCTTGAGCATCAAGTGTGCCATGCTGCTTTAGCCACCAGATTGGCTGCTTTCACAGGAATTTGAGCATCAAGTGAGTGAAGCTTCAGTGGTAAATGGTTCATTCACAGTTCCTCCAGTAATACTGATGCTGCACATGGAATGGCACAGATACAGTATACACCCAAGACTATGAGTTGCTCAATTTTAATGGCACTAGTTATATTCAGCACAGATTTATCAGCTCAATATCGATATCGGGTGATATGGTGGAGGCTGACTGGCATCGGTTTATCAGTAAATAAGGTGGCATTTACCGATGCTAGTGGCCGATGATGTTGCGTCTCATTTATTTTAACCTAGCTACACCTGCTTTCCTACACCTTGCTGTGGCTTTTAAGACCTGCTTTAGAAGTTGTTAACATGTTATACAGTATTGATTATTGCTAACGTTAAATCAAACACTTCTAGAGACAATATATCATGAATCATATTTCCAAAAACAATACACATCACCCGTTAGCCAAATTTTGTTCTCAAAAATTGTAGACAATGTGACGCTGGATATGATGCTGTGTCATCAATGTAGGGACAATGAGTGCGTTTAAAAAAGTTTTAAATCCTTTTCAGATGTGTAAAACAGTTAATCAAGTGTGCAACAATCTCCCCCCAAAAAAAAATCACAATTTTTGCATGACTCTATTTTTCCCCACCCCAAGAGGACACACGTGATGACTGAATTAAGCAGTACACGTCAAAGCTGATGTCTGCCTTTGTTCTGCAATCCACCAATGACAATCTCCAAAAAAAATCAGTTCAGACAGGCCAGGTCTTCTACATAGAAAACCTAATGAACCAATCCTAATGTAGGGGGTGGGGCTTAATGAAACAATATCTAACACTGACATAGAGTGTTTAAAATAGGTACTGCAGTCCGAGTTAATCCTCCTTAGACTCAAAGCACGCTGACGTTTCAGAAGTGCAGAACAAGACTGAAACTCTTTGGAAAATGTCACAGGACGAGTCCTACAACGTGAGTTGCTCATCTAATTTCTACATTTGCAATGTTCATTGACTTGTATCGAAACCATTTCGCTCTTTTGTTTCCATCGCTGCAACACCTGTGTGTTTGCTGTGATAACTGGTTCCTTTTCTGGCAACCTGCTCTGGTTAAAACAAAACAGACCATTCTGGACTGGAATCAAACCATACGCAGGAAATACTGGCTGCTGCGTTAGCGTCACCGGAGCTACTATCTCAACATTGCATGATTCCTTGATTTCTGATGACATATTAAGGTAATTTCATTATTTTATACAGTAAAATTATAAATTCTTAAATATTGTTCCTTTAACTGTGTAGATCAGTCATTTTCATAAAATCTCCTTTTTGTTTAATTAACAACAAAAGAATATTAAATAACAAAAGCAAAATTTTAAGATGTTGGTATTGATTTGTGGCCACACTGTCATTTAAAATCAGTATCTGCCCAGAATGTTCTTATAAGTGCGTCCTCAGCGTTCAGCTTTCAGAAGTACTTAAGCATGTAATTCAGTGTTTTTCTTCCACATCAAAAATCTTACTCTAACTTAAGGCCACGCATGCTGGCCTTATAACGCAGCATGAAAAAGTAAATTGCCCGATAGTCACCAATCACCCCCCAGCGCAGAAGGACAGCTGACGTGTGTGCGCAGAACAATGGAAGAAGACGGACGGTGGTGAGGTGGTAGATCGTCACACGACACTGGCACAAGAGCCATGGTTGGTGCACTGCAGTGCAGCCGTGTGCACCGTGCGGCTCCCATCACACCGACGCAAATATCGCCGCAATCGAGCGACTCCCTGCGCACAGCGTGGTCCCACACGTGTTAGATAACCGCTCGGACCCCGGGAGCCCTGACGAGACCCGGGGGTCCGCGAAGGGGGCGGGGAGGGGGCTGAAACAGCGGAAACTTACCGTCCCCGGAGTCCACTGCACCGGCAGCGAGCGTGGAAGGCTCGAAACGGCGCATATTAATTAACCTGCGCTCGTACTCGGTCGACGTCGCCCCAGTGCCGAGCTACGCTGCTAGCTAACCCGGGAGACGCGTTCGTGTCGGGGCTAACGCCGGTGTGTCCGGCGTCCTGCGGTTAGTCGGCGAGCAGTGGCTCATAGCGAAACAACACACATTTCATTTTCATACATTTATTTATTCAAACTTGCGAGGACGCCGCCTCCGTCGACCCCCATAAAAAGCTGAACTTTTAGTTTCCCTCCCCCGGGAAACACACACCCGTCGGACATGTCATTAAACTCGAAATTACACTGATTAGGTGGTTCGGCGGCTCGATGGGAGACGCGTTATGGTGGTGTTTCCATGGCCGGGGGCTGACCGGGCGTCGTGTGAGAGAAGAGAACCTATGCGGGTTGAGTTTCTGTACGGTGGCCAACTGGATTCACTCACCCCACAGTTGGAGATCATCCCGATCAAAACGGGTACGGAAACGCCCCCCCGAAAAAAGTATCTTCGTGGCCGGTTTGTACCGGTTTCCACACTATAACTTAGGCTGCCGCGAAGGACGGCCGGTACCGTCGGGATGGAGACTCCACCGCCGGCTTTAGTCGAGGCAGCGCTGGTATTCGACCATATCTTCGGTCCCCGGTGCAGTTGTAGAGTTCAGCGAACGTGTAACGGTTCTTCTCTCTTTAACGGTGACGTCGGTCTGGCAGCGGAGCTCGCTCCCGATTGGTTCGTACCTCTGCCCGAGTGTCACCAGCCAGAGACAGCGACCCGCCCCCTACGCCGTCGCCATGGCGATGAACGTAAACATCAGAGAATTCTTTCATTGAAAAAAAACCCAAAAATGCTGCGTTCAAGCGAGGGAAAGATGGCTTCTTGTTGTCAATAATCGTTCCTTTGGGATTCTGTTGAGGCCTTATTGTGGTGCATATGAACAAATAATGCCAACTTCACACTACAGCTGTTTTATAAAGACAAAATGATGCCTAAAGGCAAACACCTGTCGCATTAAATGTTGAGTATTCAGTAATTTTACTATAGTCGTCAGTCGTCGTATAGTCGTTTAATATAGTCAGCCATTGTTTATTCAAAACTGATTGAGCAATAATCTCTTTTACAGCAATGCCCTAACTTTACATTCACAGGTGCTAAATAACCATGATAACATGGTAGTAAGAGAGAAGAAGCTATCAATCCCAAATAACAGCAGATTCACAATAAGGGCAAACACAATAGCAAAAAAATGGTCCAGCATAATCTCGCACAACAACAAAGCAATAAATTAAGAATAAAGGAGCGCAAAGGATAAAACAACAGCATTTAGCATAGAGAAAAAAAAAGTCAGAAAAATAAATACTAAATTAAAAAGAAAATCAAAGTAAAAGCATTTTTTACATAAAAAAAGGTAAAAAAAAAAAATACTTGTGATATAAAGAATATGGAGGCTAACACATATGTAATTGTTCATTTATTTAGTGTCACCAGAGTACAGTTACATTTGTTTCACACATATTAGCATATCTCATAAAAGAATATCACGGAGGTTTTTTTTTATTGCAACTTAAAAAAAATTAAATTTTTGCATTCTAGATTTGAGATATAGAAACTGAAATATTTTAAGCTTTTTTTATTTTAATTTCATCATGATTATGTCTTACAGACATGGTGAAATGTTTGAATATTTTGAGAAGCTTTTATTTAGCTTTAGGGCATAATCATCAAAATTAAAATAGTAAAATGCTTAAAATGTTTCACTTTATGTGTAATCTAGAATTTAATAAATGTTCACTTTTTTTAAACTAATGGAAAATAACTGAGCTGCACTAGTACTTATCTGTTAAAACAGTAGACATTTCTGCAGTGCTGTGTATGTGTAATAATTAAAGAACTACAAAATTAAAATACCAATACATAAATTAAGCATTACTTTGTTGTAACTTGTGATGTTTTGAATTGATTGGCTTTCAGTAACTGCGCTACTGGTTTGTTGCGCTACAAAGTGAAGGAGATCTCGTAATGTCTGAGAACAGTTCTTTGAAGTAGTGTTCAAGTGACTGCATCGAAGTGAACGAGTCTTAAATTCATTCGGCAGTGCGGCCATCTGTAGCATGAAACCTTGACATCCTTCCACAGCTGCTGCAGTGAATGAAACAAAATGTCACACACCAAGGAGGGAGACTGTCCTTTATTTATTACCATTCAGTGCTGCATCATCTCAACGTAATACAAGAGAGGTGACTCATTCTGTTCCATTTAACTGTTCCATGAACAGTCCAGAGGTGAGTGAAGTGATTAGCTTAAATACTGGCGTGTAACTCTAACCTGGAAGGAAACCTGCACATTTATTCCAACCAAAATTTCCATAAAAGACCATAATGCCCTCTGATATAAGTCAATATGAGTGCTGGAGCACTCTTTCTGATAACCTTGTCTTACTTATTCATCTAGAGAGGCAATTATCTCTTTAGTTTCACACGTTTCCATTCAAACAGGATATGCTGTAACAAAGCTGCCAGATGTCCAGAATTGGGTGTTGCATATTTATCTAAGCAAATGAAAGATGGAGCTTTTCAATGTATGATTACCCACATCCCCGGTTTCAGCCGGCATACCTACAGTAGAGCTTTGGAGGCTTCATGTTATTTAAACAGGCCTCATTTTTGAGAGGCAATGCGTTAAATTAACAATTTTTGCACAATCACATTTGCCTTTTGCAATTAGCATTAGTTTGGAGAAATAAAGGAGGGCTTACTTGGTTACACCTCATTAATTTTAAAGGACCAGGATCCCGCGTGGTTGCCATGGCAAAGAAAATCCAGTATATGACTCCCTTCAAGAACTACAACCTGACAGACACAGACACAGACACAGAAACAGATATACACACACATGCACGCACGCACGCACGCACGCACACACGCACACACGCACACACACACAGAATACTGTATAACATGTTAAATACTGCAGTTTGGAGGGGCTGAGAGGCAGATTGTTTTATTTGGACAGAGCTATACTTGTTATTTCCCATGATGCTTAACTATGCTAATCTAAATTGAGTAGTATCATTCCCGTCTAGAAAGGACTAAAATGATATCAAAAATGACATTTATGGTCAACACTGAGAGCAGTTAAAGTAACTGGCAGCAAATTAAGACTTTAACAAAAGTGCCACATTGTAGTGAAACTAAAGAGAATGTAATGCATTCTGGTCTATTGATACTGCGGGTGGCATTCTTATCTCCACCATGATCCACGTCTCCCTGTAAAACTGTTGGGAGACGGATAAAAGGTGGCTCTCAAAGACCTCACAGTAGGATTCATTTGACTGATACCAACACCTGATGTTTACTGTTTATAGCTATTTGGTAATCAAATAGAATTAACACAGTGCCGATAGGTGTTAAGGGGGATAGTATTTTTCAAAAGTCCTGAGAATACAATATTATTCAGCCTGTTAAGGATGAAAAGTCAGACAAGAACTTTTGTTTTGGTGTAGTTCTTCTCACTGGTTTGACTGGACTGTACCAATTAGCATTTCCATCATTTGCCAGCCCATCAAATCTGATGCAACCACACCCACTCATTCAGGACGCAGCAGATTATCTGATTTAACAAGAAAAACAAGATCTCTTAAGAAATAATAACTAAGGATGAATCTTCCTAACATTAATTTTTTTATTGGTCATTAATCTTTAATATCACAGGCAAATATTTAAACGCTAGAGTCAAGTTTTCACGGCTTTCATGAATAAGTAGCCTTATCCAATATTTTCGTCTTTTGTAATATTATGTAATATTAATATTTTTGTTAA
>KV751403.1:1019884-1030350 GCA_001698575.1 Mola mola
CAATATTCTTAGAAAAAAAAACCCAAACAAAACAAAAAAACAGGACAACAATAAATTAACAAGACTTCACATATTGTTTGGACTTAATATAAAACAAAGTTCCAACAAGTTCATAATTCCATAACTTTAAGTAGGCATAGTGATCACTCTCCTCGCAAAAACATACAGTAATGTGCATGCCAAACAAAACACATGACCCATTCTGTAAACAATACCAAAGCACATGTCCTCACTGCAAACACACCTCACACTGATCAGCACGGACACTATAACTCAAAATTAAAGTTGCGGTGCTGCTGCTTCTCTCCGTGCTGGATTCTATGGCTGTGAGTCACGCTTGCCAACATTTAATAAGCACTACTGTGACAAAAAGGGGAAAAACTGGTCCCAGGATTACAACTCTTCTCATTCCACCTTCATGCTCACTATAATTACACCTTCTAGCATTCAAGTATGGCAGTTGTGGTATAAAAGTGGTTAATTATGACAGCGAGGAGGGAAATATTGTTGCATGTACATATTTCAGATAGTCATACATCTGGAGGGTAAAAACACTGTTTAAAAAGAGGCCATGGATCACTGCATTAAGTGGAAGAACTGAGGGTGCAGGCCGACTACATGTTTGTCTCCAAACAGCCACTTTGTGAATATTTAATTATGCGGCTTGATGTATCGGTGGTGCCCGTTGCCGTAAACACTGCGCACTGTCAGGAATCCCCAACTCTGATGAACTGCTTGCTATAAGAAAAATCAATAGCACCAAGCATCAAACATCAGTGTTCCTCTTATACAAGGTGGAGGCTACAGAATAAAATCAATACATGGTGTGTATAATAATAATCTAATGAGCTATCTTTGGTTGAAGTATGTGCATGATGGAGTGAAATGGAGAATAGACTAATAAAGCACAGCTGTAGGCAGGAATATTTCAATGAATAATGGCTTTTAAAGGATTTTAAAAAGTGCGCACACATGCACTAACCTGGTATCAGTGTCTGTTGAGGGAAAACTGCTGACTGTATTCCTAAAAATTGGAGAATTAACTGTAAAGAGCAAGCAATAAAGATTGTTAGCAATTAATTGGAGAAATCGAAATGGAATGCTACCTTCTTAAAAGCATAAAAAAAGGAATTGAAAACCGATAAGGACAAAAACTACTTAAATCACACAAACAACATGTGACGATTTGATACAACCAGAATGCTACTATGAGGACACAATTCAAAGAACTCCAGAATTTTTTTATCCCAACTTCTCGTCAGACTTATAAGGTCAAAACCTTCACAAACTGTCTATTTTTGAAAATCAAAGCCAGTACTGAGTTCTGACATGAGGACAATTTTATCCTTGATAAGCTTATACACTTCAACGACACTGGACAAGATGAAACATCAGAAATTTATTTAATTTTTCAACCACTAACTACACTCAAAATGTTATTGCAAGTGTGTGGTAACATGGAGTAAATACCAAAGTATTGTCCAATCCATCTGATTGCCATGTCACGTAATAGATACTTCATACTTTATCTGGTCACGTCTGGGCTGCAACATCAGTGAATCTACTCCATTCACTGTATAACCTTTTCAAGATAGCATCCAAACTCAATACTAGTTCTTAACTTCAAAATAAAATGTATTTCTGAAGTGTAAACTCTAAAAGACAAATAGGGCTCAGGTTAATAAAATGCTGGAGTTCTCCATTAATGGCAACCTTATCCTGCACCCTTAAAAGTTCAAAAAGGAAGTTGAGTATAGCTAATGGATGGAAAGATGGATAAATATAGTCACACCTGCACTTACATGTTTTTAACAGATACACTGTGCCATTAGTTCCGATACAGAGTGTGCATGAGAGGGGGAGAGAGATTGTCTTCTGGGTGTGCTTGTCTGTGTGTGTCGCATCATTTGTTTCTCCTCACAGAGAGACATCGTGTAGCGACGTTAATGCAACAGCGGTGTACTTCTCTACGTTCACACTGTGAGGCCTGTAGGGGGCAGCACATAACACAACAGCAGCTTGGATGTGCATTCTTGAGTGTATCCGCGTGTGCAGTAAGTGCTCTGTGATAAGGTACCATCAAATCCTGGTCAGTACTAAAGGAAAACCTCCACCTAAACATTCATTCCTCATCCATCCATCCATTAACTTTCGACTTCCCCAGGACCACTTCACATTAGCAGCAAGCTAACCAAAATATTTTAGTCCAGATGATGGCAATGCTTCCCAACTCCTGGGGGATTATGAGATATTCCCAAACCCGATGACCATATGGTTACTGAGTCTGGCCTGGGGTCTCCTCCTAGATGTATGTGCCTGGAAAGCCTCCAAAGAAAGGTGTCCATGAGGATCCCGATGTAATAACTGATCCAAGACAAGTGGCTCCTTTCGATACAAAGGAGCAACAGCTCTACTGTAGGCTCACTCTCATATCCTAGATCTTTATTATCTCTAATGCTAATGCTATGCCAAGCCACGCAATAGAGGAAACTCACTTTATATCTGCAATCACATTGTTTCACTACCAAAGTCTCCATGAGTGAAGAACACAGAAAGCTCTGCCTCCAAGTTGAGCTTTCTGCTCACTATGATTTAGAGCGACGGCAATAACCTACCCTTACCCTTGTCCATGAATAAGACCTGAACATATCCGGACTCCTGCATGTGGGGTTGAGTCTGACTCTCAACCCAGATGGAGCTATCCACACTTTTCTAGCAGGAAACCATGACCTGCAAAGGTTCTCAACCTGGCTGATCGCAACACCTGCACAAATACACAGCTCTCTCTCTCGCTCATTACGTAAGAACTGGATAAGTGGCAGCAATGGCCAAAGACGACATAATGCCCCGGACACTATCCCAAGTCCACAAAACACGTAAAAAACAGAATAAAAGAAACAGCAACCCTTAAAAAGTCTTTACATTCCTCGACACTATATACTATATATCTATTAGGGGTGAGGAAAAAATTTTGCAATTTTTTAATGGATGGTTTAAAAATCTTCACCCCAGAATCACAATATTCCTATTTTTACGGTAGTGCAGACAGCAATGACATGGTGCCAATTCCATGTCTGGGAAAAAACAGCCAGGGTGAGCCGACGGCAGGAAAGGCAGAGCTATACATGACCAAAGCAATATGCAAACTCTATGTTTATTCGTCTTCCAGTTTTCTAACGGTACTAGTTAACAAGCAGAGACAGCGAAATGGAGCAATTTACTTAAAAAAAATATTCTGGTGCACATGTTATGTACCACTTTTCTATAACGCTGAAATAAAAGTCAGACTGACTGACTGCTATGTGAAGCAAATTGTTCTAACAATAAATTGTCTCTAGAAATGCATGACTTAACTTGTGTTTCTCCTTTAAGTAGGAAGGGAAAATCTTAATACTTGTGAAATCTGGATACACGAGTATCTCGATACAATCGAAGTGCGAGAAAAGCATATCGTCCCAGAGCTAATTTCAATACACTAATTTAAGAGCATTTTGTCATAAAGTGGTGTAATTTTCCTTTTTGTACAACAAATTTCCCCTGACTCATCTACTTTATTTCAAATCCCTCCCCCAGTGACAATATGTTGGACTTCTAACTAGAATTTTTGCTTTAACTTACTTTATACTTGAATGTTTGACTTAACAGAACTAGCTTCACATTAACCTGCTGAAGGAGGAACACATCTCTGTAGTCACGTCAAACCTCACTTTGAGATTCTGGCAACTAGTTTGGAGGCCAATCCTGACATAGGGCTCAAAAATGTGCCTGAAGGACACTTAAACTGCGAACAGACTTCCAGTGAAGACGATCCCCGGGTTTTCAGTGAGGGATAAAGAGTAAATATATTTAAGTAATTCTGACTTGGAGAAGGATGGTGTTTGTCTGTCTGTCTCCCTCCAGGTCTCTCGCTGCTTCTCAACCCAACTGGTCAAGGCAGATTGAAGCTTTCTTAGAGCCAGTTTCTTCTCTGAGGTATCTGCCCTCTTTAAAGGAAGTTTTTCCTTGCCACTCGTTTCTGAGGGAATTTTCAGCCTCTCTTAATTAATGACTAAATGAATAGATCGTAAAAGAGTTTTGTACTAAACCTGCTCTATATGTTACGTGACTTTTGCTGCAAACCGACAGTATATAAATACAACTGACTCAGTTTGAAACATTGCCAGCATCTTATATAATCCCAAATCTGCTTTGTAGAATAAATTTAGTTGCTGATTGTCATTACGGGCTCGAAATAGAACCTCATAGCCATTTTGCTGAATGTGAAATACCATCTTACAGCTTTGGAAATTATAGGCTAAGTACACCAAAAAAAAAGAAAAAACACCACTGAACAACAAAATTGACTTAAAGATGACAATTCCATCAAGAGCCCCTGCATTAAACTGTGTTTTAAGCATTAGTGACTGCTTCCTGATATCGTTCCCGTCTTGCTAATGGGTGCAACACAGCCTCACAGCCTAATCAGGGCAGCTTTAGTGACACGGGGCTAAGCCAAGATACTTACCTATGCATGTGCTATGGTTACAAGCCACGTACTAAGAGATAGAGGTGCTCTGCTAGTATAGCTGTGCCCTCCCTTTTGAGTTAAGCTGTTATCTGTTTGCGAGTGGCTCTCTCGACCTGTTCTGCAGTGTGACAGATGTGTCCACTAAGTCCAGTGAATACCCTCATATAAAGCTAAAATAAATACTTAAAAGTTCCCTCCAGACTGGATGCATTTCAAGCCAGAGCCTCCCAGCCGCTCACTGCACAATCTTCATGAAGCTGCTTGTCGTTTTCCTTTGTCCCATAAGCATTTCCCACTTAATTTTGGTCGGTTAACCGATCAAGAAATAAACCAATTAATCAGTCAGTCACCCTAATCAGCTGGTCGGACACCAGCTTTTCACTTGGCCTTGGGCACCACCATTAACTCATCACCGTCTTGAATGCCATAGGAGTGCAGAACCCGGGTGTTGTACTTCATTTCCTCCGGACCGAAGGCGCTGCACTTGTCGATGTAGTAGAGCCTCATGCTGCTTGTGGACAACTGGACCACCGTTGTCAGCTGCTTCTTCAGTTCAGCCACTGTCTGGTCCAAACGGATTTTCAACTGAGCAAAAGGCAAACAGTTTCTATTTCATTTACAGCATTACATGTCAGGGATACTTAAAGCTAACAGTAGGGCCTCGCTGGTCAGGGGCAGTGAACGATTGTTACTGCCATGATATTCTATTGTGAAGTAAGTGCTACACATAGTGCTGTAAAAACCATTGATGAAGTGGCGGTACTTCCAGATATGAGCGCTGCCATCTTGCCCTGGTGATGTAATTTGGAAGCAGTATCTGGGCATTGGTGACCAGGTAGCGGACCAGGTAGCGGACCAGGTAGCGGAACCATGGTATTGAATTCCCGCCAAGCATAAACCTTCCGAGACGTCACCCATTTGTTTCTGAACCACCTGTTTTGCAGCTTCAAGACTTGTGTTATGAGTGAAGCCATGTTGGGTGGTTGGTTTCAAAGGTTACTTTTTGACAGGAGAGGAGGCCTGAGGGGCTAATCTGACTGACAAACTGTGGACATGTGCGCCCACCTGCATGCGCAATGACACACAAGCACTTTGACTCATGGTTCCATTTGCTGTGATTAGCATTATCTCTATAGATGCAAAAAAAAAAAAAAAGTTTAAACCAACTGTCTCTATGTACAGATTGAAGTTTAAACCCTTTTAGTTCTTCAGTTGGGGAATATAACGGCTGATTTCCAACTACGGTATGTATGTACTACTGTGTGTCACTGTCTGTCTACCGCTCTGACTACATATAAAACAAGTTGGGACCCGCCCCCCGCTTGATTGACAGTCAAAACCTGTCAATAAACCCCATGCTGGAATTTAGCAACAATGTAAGTTTAAGGCACTTTCGTATTGGCTTCATTTTTGAGTTCTGGATGCTTCGTCCATGTTCTATATACAGTTTGTGATTCCTTAACATAAGCTTGTGCAGTATTTCACCTATGCTGCAGCCCACCACTAGTGGGCAGTCGAGATGCTTCACCTTTGTGCAGCTCTTATGTCATCAATCTTTATATACAGTAACTGACGAAAAGTAAAACTAGATTTTGATATTTCTGTGTTACAAGCCACCTCTCTTTTGATTGGGGAACACTGGCTTGCTACCTAAAATCACACATTGGAGCCGTATTATGACGCTGTCTTTCAGTGTAAATAAACAAAAGTGGTGTAGAGAAGGGTCTTTGTTGTGGCAGCACTGCACAGTCTCTGTGTGAACAGGGCTGTGAGCCTAAAATCAACATTAGCGGTGCCTACTGGATAGGAAGCGTTAGCATTACCCATAAATTTGGGTAGCCTCTCATTTGGATAGACATTATTTTGGTTGCCCATCCCAACGTAAGAAATTCTTCAGTTAGAACAGTTCTTTACTAGCTAAAGGATTTAGGCTTTCTTATGTGTCGATTAATACCAAAAATCCTAAATGAGGTAAACTGAACTGACATAGGATTTTCGATAAGGATGTTTCTAGAATGAGGCTCCTGGGCTCTTAATTATTCTACTTCTGAGAAATGCTCAGAACAATACCCCACACACCTGTTCCACTTTTCCCTCACAGTGAACCTCCACCTGGGCACGGCAGCGGGGTCGGAGGTCAATCTCAGCGAGCGGTTCCAGCCTCCCGTATTTGGTTATTAGGGAATGGTATCTGAGCAGGCGTGAAATTTCATGTTGTGTTGTCAGTCTCCGCAGCGTACACAGATACAGTGTAGGACAAAAAACTAACATTGTAGACAGTGAGTGCAGGCCACCTGTAAGGCAGCTCCTCTTCAGGGTAGTCTAAATAGTAACGGATGAAGAACCTCTCTGCGTCCTCTCTCTCACTATCAGTCACAGCACTGCCATTTAGCAGCGATATCGAAGGTAGCCTGGGGCAAAGCACATACATAATGTTTTATACAAATATACCAGAATAAGACCGTCAGATGTGAAAAACTCTGTGGGGTTAGGAGGAAATAAAGCCACCTGTTTAGGTGGTTCTATTGGCCGATGTCACTGCGTAAACTCACTGTGCTATTATGAGGCTGCGTCGCTCCTCGTTGGTGTACGCCTGCAGTAAGGGGATGCCCTGCAGCCGCACCTCCTCCAGCTTAGGGAAGAAGTTCAGCCTCTCAATGTCACCCCAGTGTTTGAGACCTGACAACACACACACGAGTCAGGGTTCAAACAATTGAGCAAATTAATGAGTACTGGAAAACAATACTCCATGTGAGTGTTAATAGCAGGTATTATTGTCCCGGGGAGGGAAAAGGAGAAATAATGGCCCTGAGACTGAGATTTTCAGTTTTTCTCTGTGCTCCTCTTGTTGGTTTATCATTCATTACCACATTGTTTTGATTGTTTCCATAAAGCTCTCTGGATGCAATAGTTGTATTTGTTGTATTTCTGGGCGACTTTGTAAAACACCCTCCTGATGAGGAAGAAGTTCAAAACAGACATACATCTGTCTGAATAACACTGGTTAAAAACATAAAAACTGGAGCTGCAACGTTTAATCGGCCCAAAGTAAATTAATCGACAACTATTTTGATTGGATAATTGTTTCAGTCTCAGTTCCAGTGAAAAATATCAAAACATTTGTCGCTTTCATCTTCTTAAAAACAAAATTTGCTGCTTTTCTTTGTCATTTCTGGCAGTAATATGAAGAGTGTTTGGGTTTTTAACTCCTGTTTGAAGTGAAAAAGCAATTTGAAGACACTACTTAAGGCTCTGAAACAATGTAATGAGCATTTTTCCACTTTTTTAGAGTAAATAATTAACTGATTAATCAATGCCATAATTTCTAGCTCTGAAAAAAAAATGCTAAGAAACTGCACTGGTAATCAGAGAAGGTTCCTCAGCTTGTAAAGAGTCAAAACAAGTCTTAAGAACTTAACGAAAACAAACAGGACCTTTTCCCGAGCCGTATTGGAGATACGACAAGGTGATGCACTGAAATTGGTTTGAACACACCTCTGTATCTTGTTATTATCTCTTGCGCTCTCAACAGAACTCTAAAAATAGGTTCACCACTAATGCTGCCCAAAATGGAAACAATTCCTGAGATAGAATCTGACGTGGAGGGAAAACTGTTGTAATGTGCTACAAATAACACAAAGCTTTCAAGATACTGTGACATTTTTCATTGTGCTAATTTTATCAGCTGGTATGAAGTCTTTGAAGACAGGCTAATACTGTCAGCAGCCGGAAAAACTGAAAACCAGGAGCTACTCTGAGTAGAAGTAAACCACCACGGGACACCAAAACACCCATTTAGCATGTCTTAACAAACTCTCAGTTCCACTGACCCGAGTTGTTCAGGTTAATGGTGCGCAGGCTGGGGAAAAGCCGCTGCAGGATGTCATTGCTGTCCTGAATGGAGGCTAAGTTGTTGTTGGCCATGATGAGCGTGTCCAGGCTAGGGAACATGGATCCGAACTTGCGTACCTCGGCCCAGTCCTTAAGGCTGTTGTCGGTGATGTGAAGCAGGCGCAAGGTGGGGCAGGCCACGCTGGAGGCACTCACACTACTGTACTCATTAAGGCACAGGAACAACTCCTCCAGCCTACAGGACATCAAGAACGAAGGGTGGAAGGTGACAACAGCATTAGTAGTAACGGTTGAATGCATCAGTGGCGTTTACGTTCAGTGATCAAAAGTATCATGTACCTTTATGAATTTAACAAAAGCATTGGCTTTCCCAAGGAAATGACCAGTGCCAGAAGTGTTGAAAACTTGAAACAAGAGGAAAATAAGAGGAAATAAAACAGCCAAAATGATTATCTTCTGATGGATAATCAATGGATAACCTTTGATCAAAGCACATTCGTCCATATCATGTTGTTCCTGAGCTTAACCTTGAGCTTCCGTTTTTGCACTTGCACCCATTACCTCAGTCTGCTTCTGGCAGAATGTGTCTCCTTACACGATGCAATGAAGCAACATGCAGCTGTTACAGGAAGACAATTGGAGATGGCTGTTTTGGCTCTGTGATAGCCAACCACTGGGCTCCAGACTTAGTTCTTTGCTTTTTGGCATGATGAAATTACTCCTCACCAAGGACCAAGTAACGCCTCCCAGTCAGGCCTTCAGATGCCGCTAAACCTTTTTATTTTGTGTCCATTTAGTGGAGTTCAACGCAGATTGATTGCTCAGGTGTGTTTTGAAAGGTAGGTATTTCAATTTGTTAGCTGTCTTTTGCAAAATTCCCATGGAGGGCTAATAATTATGACCACACCAATATTTAGTGCATTTGCTATACTGCAAAGTTGAAATGGAATAAAATGTAAAGAAAAGCAAGGAGTTTAATTGCAAAACAATTGCAAGACAACATGTCAACATGAAATGTTGAAAGTGACAAACGTCCTTGGTATTTGAAAATGATGTCATCAGTGGTAACAAAAAATTGGAAAAGGAAAAGGTGTGAAATGTTGAAAGAACACAGCTGGTGGAACATCTCACAGTTAATGAAGTGACCTGACAACGGGTTGGTAACATGAAGATGGGGTTGGGGTTCACCGTTCTGTCAAAGACTGCTCTTGCAAACAGTGCAACAATTTGAGATCAACCTTTCTCATTGGAAAAGAATGAGGATTTCATTGTCCACACGATAACAATATATGCAGGTTTCGGAGCAACATATGCTGTAGAGTAGCCAAGTAGACGCCTTTTTCAGGAAAGGCCTTGCTTATTTCCTCAAAACGATGCCAAAAACAGCATGACTCCTCAGTACAAGAGTCCAGGTGCTAAACTTTCCTGTCTGCTGTCCCGACTTGTCAGCGATATAAAGCACGACACAGGAGATCATGAACTGTCAAGCAGATGAAATCCTACATCAAGTATGAATAGGAAAACATTCAAGTGTCAAAATTACAGAAACTAGTTTCCTCAGTTCCCATAAACCTAAAGAGTGATTAAATATGAGTGCAAGAGAAGTGCTGTAACAGTAGTAAACAGTCACAGCTTGTTTTTGAAACATGGTGCTGACATTAAATTCTACACGAGGTTACGATTTTTAAACGCAATGAATTTTTTTCCGTTTCAACATTTGAAATTACTTTTTGCTATTTTCAATAAAATACAGGATTTTAATATTTTGCAACTCATCCGTTTGAAATTTTGTAGTAATTAGCAACGAATTCTTGAGTTCTGACTAAAAATGTGTTTTGTGAGCTCACACTGGCCTTTGAATGCTAAAATATAATAACTGCTTAGAGTAAACTGACCCTTGACAGCAAACTGTGCTGAATTAAAGTAAGTGCCAGCATTATTCAACAAGAGGCAGACTTGTGTGTCAGCCTCAATAAAATGCAAAAAAATGGGAAATAGAGCGGCTGTGATAAACTATTTTCCTTACTCAGGCATCTCCCTGGTGAGCAGCAGCACGGCCTCCCAGGACACTTGAGTGTTATTGAGGACAAGCCGTCGGACTCGGGGG
>KV751404.1:0-11545 GCA_001698575.1 Mola mola
CTGCATTCTGTTCTGCTCCTTTTCGAAGGGGTAAAGGGAGGATTTAGATCATATCATATTTTAGTAAAATATGATACGATGTTGAGAAAATTGTAAATTTGTTTTGTAATTCTCTTTTAAAATCTGTAAATCCAAAAATTACTTCCTTCATGCAATGTGCAAAATCATCCAAAAGGAAACTGTATTTTTTAGCAGATTTTTCGTAGACTTTAATAGACTTTTTAATAGACTTCGAGTGTGTTCACAAGTCTTGACTAAACGGAAAACAGTCTCTGGATGTATGTTAAAAAAATGGAGGTTATATCAATGTATATATCAATATATTTATTAATCTTACCAAAACCGACCGGACAGGATAACAACTATGGATTTTCTTAAAATAAATCCCTTGAACTTTCACCAGTATTTCAGATGGACTTTAAATTCTCAGCTGTAACTCATCATTGTGTTACTCAAGTAGTGCATTCTCTCCTACATGATTTAACTGCTTATGTGTTGGTGTGTGTGTATGCATGTATGCAATAGGTTTCTGTGGAGTTTATTCCACCCTCCGCTGAACCAGGAGATACAACCACCCTGCAGGTGACAGCAGAGCCGCACTCTTTGTGTGGTGTGAGCGCTGTTGACAAGAGCGTACTCCTCCAGGAGCCCGGGAAGACTGGACGCAGACAAGATAAATGCTGGGATCTGCTACAGCAAGATGCACTACGTTTCTTTTTGTCTTTTTGTCTCCAGTCAACTGAACAAAGAGTAAAGAAGCAACTATAAGCTTAGCAAAGAGTCACTATAAGGTCAGAAGGAGGTTGTAGAACAAATTTATGCTTTCAATCTAGCACATAGGCGCTCTGCTGTCTAAAGTGAAAATCTTTTCATTTTCCATCTCAACTGACTTGAATTTTAATGAATCTTTTAACGTTTTGTATTAACGTGAATCCTGTGGGATCAGATCACAAATGTCAGGTCGCACCAGGCGTGTGCATCTTGAAAGATCATTTGTGACGAGATGGCTGCAGAATCAGATTCTTAGGCCAATTACCGATCATTCTCTGCGTATCTGGGATGGATTTGTGGAGGCAGAAAGCTAGTATTCCTGACGGTCCTTTTCCCAGCAACATTTTCTTCCTCCTCACAGGATATATAAACTATAATCCCTCTAGAAGTTACTGGGTTTGACGACCTCCAAAGGGAGGCGTCCAGGAGGCATCCTAATCAGATGTCTAAACCACCTCAGCAAGCTGCTCTAATTCGGGGGAGTAGTGGCATCTACTCTGTGTCCAGCTCTACATTTTCAAAATGGATAATTTAACGCAATGCCTGTCTGGGCCCCTCCCAGGTGACGTCCAGATTTAGCTCCATATGCTGCTGCATTCTGGATTAGTCGAAGAGTCTTTAGGGATTTACTAGGGCAACCTGAAAATAGAGAATTACAGTAATCCAGCCTGGAATTTACAAATGCATGGACCAGTTTTTCTGCATTTTGATGAGACAGGATATGCCAGATTTTACAATATGACAATAGTCATATTTCAGCAGGTGTCTTGGTGGGAGTAATGCAAAGGTTAGGGTAGCACACTACTCTGCAGATAAAAATTGTAAAGAAACAAATTACTTTCAAATAGAAGTACAGTAATTAACAGTAACATGCAATATATGTGGTAACTTACCCAACATTGGGCCCAAATACCTATTTAAACAGCTGCCAAATTTTGGCAGGTAGGACCCATATAGTGACACTTCAGACACAGCAACCACACAGTGTTCTGGTAATTTGCAATTTGACATCTCTATGGTATATCAGAAACCATACAGTACATTTTCCTCACTCAAAGTTGCACGTTTTAAGGGTCGCTTGAATATAGCTGTTAAAAAATGCTAGAAATCATCTGCTGTTTATCTTGGCAGATTGAGCCCAAACATGTAATTTGCATTACAGTGAACCAAAGAGAGAAATCCATTGTAAATTGTTCTGGGCTCAGCAGACATTAGTCAGTTAGGCAGTCTTTTAGAGGCTGAAAATCCTCTCAAGGCGTCTCTGGTAAATTCAGAACCGTATCGAGCCATCTGCTTGTGTTTGGACCACTCCTACATGTTGTTAGTATAAGACTCATTGTATGTGCTGAGGAATAGTTTGGAAGAAAGACCAACGCTTCCAGAATAAAGAGATCTAGTGTCCAAATAAATGGGACATTTTATCATGTTGCTAACTTCCAAATGTTCGTAACGATCGGCTCAAATGTTGTCGTTGAGATTTTTGACATAATGTTTTTTGTTTGACGGTAAACAGTATACAACACGTTTTTGTGGACCAAGTCGAAAGTGAGACTGTGTTTCTTTAACAGGTCTCTGTGATTCCAGCCGACTCCTCTGACTACACCCTCACCAACCTGTCTTCTCACTACAACATATGTTTTTCTCCCAATGACCACCAAACCTTCCGCTGGACCATGGTGCCCTCAGTTTTAGGTAAGTGTTGTGGTAGGATGTTCTGTCAACACTTTCAAAGATTTCTAAAATGATTATTCTACATTTTAAGAAACAAAAGTAGACTTCGAACTTTGCTTGTTTTTCTATGATTCATATTTAAGTGGGTAGGCATTACATTTTGCTTCACTGTGCAGCACCACAAACTGACACAATTTCACCAGAAGCCGAACATGTCAGTCATCCATCCTCACATGGTTTGTCTTCTTTATAGGTGTTTTGAACGTAACTGACCGCTACGGCTCAGGGATCTCATGTGGGATGTATTGATTCGTTTGGCAGAAGGCATGTCGATACGGTCACACGATCGCTCAGAGTCAGGGTATGAAGTAAAAGGATCAAGCAGTATCACAAGGCCACTCTCCCAAAAGGAACAAAACGTACAGTTGATGATGATGTAAACTCAAATGAAATCATTGTCTGTTTCTTTCACTGTCAGGCTGAGGGAACCGAGATGACAAACACCTACAACTGGCTGCTCTGCTCAAAAGGTCAGTCTGGTTCGGATCGTGAGTTTTCCTGTCAACAGAGATGCTGCCCTGCTCTGCTCGTGTGTGTGTGTGTGTGTGTGTGTGTGTGTGTGTGTGTTTGAGATACATGTGTTGTTGGGGGGTTGGGGTGGTTGCACCTCTTTGATTGTGCTGTTTTCTCTGTTTCTACACCCAGGAGAGGCTTTGACAGAGGATATAGATCTACAACTTCCTGAAAATGTGATCCTTGGATCGGCCCAAGCTTCAGTATCACTGCTGGGTATTCTGTTTCAGGATGGATAACTCTTACAATTTGTTTTGAAGCAAAACAAGTTAACGGTAGCCATTTTGGCAGAAATGTCGCAAGAGTTGAGGAGGGCACATTTGTCCCTTGAATCTGAAGTTCAAAGGTAGGCTCAGCTGCTCATCTCATTTCATGCAGGTGACATCATGGGCCGAGCCCTGAAGAACCTGGAAGGGCTCCTGAAGATGCCATATGGATGGGGGGAGCAGAACATGGCGCTCCTGGCCACCGATATCTTCATCCTCCATTACCTGAAAATCACACAGCAGCTGACTCCAGCCATCAAGGAGAAGGCCATCGAATTCCTGACCAGTGGTGAGTCTCTTCTGAATGCATATCTGCCCTGATGAACAATGCTCGGTCGCCTCTATCACCAGTGTATGGACATGTGTGTGAATGGGTGAATGGTGGCTTGTGTTGTTAGATGCTTTGAGTGGTCGAAAAGTTTAGACAGGCACTGCATTTCTATAAATATTTCATTCATTCAACCTTTATCTAAACATCAAGGAATCATTGAGGACATGCAACTGATTTCAGTTACGTCAAGAGCATAACAGGATGGTACATTTGGCATTCAAGTATGCACAAGAAATTAATTAATAATTAATTCCAACTGAAACTGCTTCCAGATGGTCACACAGTTGAATATTAGAGGTGTCCAAGACTTAAAACTTACATAGTCGAATCCGGCTGGTCCAGTCTTGCCCATCGTTGACTGATAGGCCAATCATTTATTTATCCATTTACTTGCTAATTAAAATTTTTTTAATTTGCAGTTTTGGCTTTGCTTTCTTTCCACGCCAATCAAAAGAGCTGAGAAAAACAATTAAAATTTTAAAAGTCTTTTGGTGGTGACTTTAAATACCATATCTCTCCCTTTGTGAATGCGTGTTTTGCCTTCAACATTTGTCACTGCTGTTCTTTTGGGCTCTGTGTAAACTGGCTTGAGTTCTGTATTAACTCTATTTTGTTGTTTTTCTCTTCTCTGTGTGGTGGTAACAAATCATGTCTTTTCAATGAGGGAAGGGCGGCAGAAGGGAAGCGGTGTCGAAGATGAATTTTCATCAGATTTTACTCAGCTTCTCTGTGTTTTGTGTGTAGAACTGCTTCTATGTCATGCTGTTGCTTTTCGACACCGCTTCCCTTCTGCTGCCCTTCCCTCACTGAAATGAGTGGCAGCACGTTACGGAACAGCGCTGTCAAAATCCCACTATGTAGTTGAAAAATAAATCCCAGCGTTGATGCTGTTTTGACGATGCCGCAAAATTGGTTCCTTCCCACCGTGGTGATTTATTCACGTTCACAGAAGAGATTAATCAAAAGAACATGAGTTACCTTCAGTAATTTACTAAAAAATGTTATTAATGTGGTGATATTTACCCCAAAGTAGGCTATATATCATTACTCATTGGGAGAAACCAAATAATCTATATAAAATTAGTCATACAGCACCCCTATATAGCCAGACTGGAATGATCCTTGTTTCATAATTTTACTTTGCGAAGATTGGACTGTGAGATTGGCCTTGAATCGGACTCCCTATATGAAATCCCTGAATGTTCGACTTTTCAGGTTCACCCCTGCTGAATATATTATAACAAATAATCAAATATGTAGTATAAGTTAAAAAAAAGAAGGATTGATGGTGTGTGAGTGTTAAAAATGTCATAACCTTTTTGCATGCTGTTTATTGTCATCCAGGCTATCACAAGCAGCTGAACTACAAGCACAGAGATGGTTACTTACTGCACCTTTCCAGATGGAGAGCGAAACACCTGGTGAGAACATCACACGGACGCCGGCCCAAAGAACAGCGCATTATATAATCTTCACCACTGAGATTTTGTGTTGTTACGTGGTCATTAATGGTGTCGTACAATTACCTTGTTGTGCTGTCTGACCTTGTTTATTTCATTCGCAGGTTGACTGCCTGTGTGCTGAGATCCTTTGTCAAAGCTGAGTTGTTCATCTCCATTGACCCGGAAAACATTAAAGAGACCACGACTTGGTTGGAGAATAAACAAAAACCAAATGGCTGTTTTAAGCAGTTAGGGAAGCTCTTTGACAACAGGATTAAGGTAACTGGAAGGTCAAAGTTAAAGTGGTGTCACACGATTCGATGACACCCTGGATTTTGGAGATAGTCATGCCTTTTACTGGCGCGGCTTCTCTTCGGGGTGGTGTGTCCGATGAAGTGACGCTCACCGCTTATGTCGCCGCCTCCTTGATGACCAGAAGTGCTTTCTGTGAGGTCATAGTTTTACAGTTAAGGCAAAACATTTTGTGTGTTATTTTTTTCCAAATGAAGATGTGAAAGGATTTTATATTTATATTTCTGTGACATCTTTCAAGGCTCTTTGACTCAAAGCGCTGTGCAACGTTTGTCACAGTCATCCATTGACACACATTCATTCAGGGCTGGAAGTGTGGCGTCTGAGTCGGGAGTGAGGACTCCAGTCATACACTGATCATGCAGGGGTCAGGAACGGAAACGCTGATCCTTTGTCCCCGTCTTAAGAAATAACCTGTTTGTATTTCTCTCAGCCCTACCTAAGATGCGATCACCCTGCGAGTTCACTCTAAAATGATTTCCTTTGATTGATCTTTTATGATATTTGACATAAATTCTGGCGGCCAGCAGATGGTGAGCTAGCGCCTTGAAATCAGTATTATTATTAATAATAATAATTCTCTAAAAACTAATTCCCCTGTTCTGACTTACGTGTGGACTGAATATTTGTCTAACACATTGTGAGGCTGCCTAAACAACTGCCTTGTATTATAAATGCAGCTGATAATGCACCCGACCACGGACATAACTCAGAATCGGTTTTGCCAAAATTCTTGTTATCAGAGTCATATGATACGCTTTACTATTGTGATTTTTTTAATTAAATACATTTGTTATTACCTCTAGTATTCACTGTTTCCTATATCCTTTATTTGACTCCAATATAAACAAACTTTTGAAAAGAATAAGATTTCTAACGGATTTCTCTCACTAAGATTAATATAACAGCACCACAAGAACCGACCCGGCTCTTCTTTTGGACCCACCGCTGCACTTTCACTGTCTCTGCGTTTACCTCTGTATTTATGTAAAGCATTTCTTCAGCATGACAGCTGCAGAACGAGCAACGCATCTGTGACTGCTACTTCCTTTTCCTGCAGATTGACAAGGGTGTCCCATCATTTTGACTCTTTTACTGCCCCCCCCCACAGCTACAAGTCTAACTGGATTTGCAGTGGCACTAATTAGTGGTAGTGGGTGGGGAGAGGTTTGGGATTGACAGCCTCAAAGTCTGGGAGTCTTTGAGGGGGGGCAGTAGGATTGGACCATAGTTTATTCTGGCCACAAGGCTTTAATATTTAATCTTAACAAGGTTTTAGGTGGACATAATTAGTGGAACTTGAATAAAAGTAAAAAAGAAACCCCAAAAAATGACCCACGAATATTGGAGACATTTTAATCAACAGTTAATTAATGAAATTTAAAATTAGAAATATGAAGGCGAGTTTTTTTTTTCTTTTTTTAAGAACATATACATTATGTATATTGAGTTCAGCAAGTCCTTATTCAAGCATCAGCACCATTTGTAATGACTCCACCACCCCCAGTCACACTGATATTCCACACATTCCTAGAGACACTGGCAGAAGAGGTGGAGACGCAGCCATTTTCAATTATGGCCTGTAAGCCCAAACCAAATTAAAACATCGCATTATCATAGCATAGCAGTAACACTCTCCTCCTTTAGCAGGCTTAAATTGTTGCACGTTGACTTGTCTGTACGCCTGCGGAGCCTGCCACTTCCGTCTCCACAGTGGGCATGGCATTGCATGGCTCTATTTCTCAAAAGGTCTTGTCATGTTGTTGGACACCCTGAGTCAGAATTTCAGCCTGTGAATAATAAAGTTTTAACTTGCAGCCATTGCAGTGTAACGAATAACGGCTAAGACTATTTACTGGACCACTTCCAAAACTTTAGTTAAGTATCTCACGGACATCAAAATAAATAAAAGTACCGCTGAGTTTTACAAATAACAAAACTCATTGGCCGTTTACAGAGATGACATTTTCCATCCACTCACATAAATTCTTGCTCTTGCTAATGTGTTGCAATCAGGCCAATGTTGTTTTTGCCACAAACCAGCACATTTTAGCTACTCTTCTTTCTATTATTAGTTTCTGAACCAGCAGGATCTCAAAAGAGTGATCATGGACACTGTAGCAGTCACATCAATTGATTCATGATTTATTTCCATCTAGTGGCTAGCTGGAAGTACTGGCGCTATTATTATAACCATAACCATAACCATAACCCTCACTGAGACAAAAGATTTGTCTCAATGTGCAAACATTTCTTCAATCTGATCAACATAACTCTGAATAGAGAGTCCAACTTGAAGGTTTACACAGAAGCTAAATAAAGTCTTCTGAATATGAGGTACTATCATGTGTCAAGCTTTAGTTCAAATGAATTCTGCTGATATTTGTTAAAAGGTTTGCTCAGTTCGTCCCTATTTGTTTTATTCCTTGAGATGGTCTTTACAGCCTGCCTGGGGTGTATGCCTGGGCTCTGAAAAAGGACCAAAAATTTCCCGTAGGTGTGAATGTGAGTGTGGATGGTTGTTTGTCTCTATGTGTCAGCCCTGTGATGGACTGGCGACTTGTCCAGGGTGACCCCGCCTTCGCCCGAAGATGCTGAAATGGGCTCCCCTACCTCGCCCTGCTCTTTGCAAAATTTGAAGAATGTATTAAGTTTTCTTTAGAAAATAAATCCAATAAAAGCCTACAGTAAAGCTGAACTTAGTGTTGGTTTGTATTTTGAATTAGCTTTGAATGGACTCTCGGGTGCAAGGGGCCTCCTCAGCACACGTCAAGCTAAAGTTGTAGGAACCTGTGACGGACAGTCGTCCCATTATGACTCGTCCTTCAGTAAGAACATCCAGGCTCTAGGCTTCATCATATCACCTTAGAGAGATATATTATAATTACTTTTAATTCCTATTCCCAAGATATGCTAACAAAAATACACTATTTTCACCTGGGTACAAGTTTTCTTCCCTATTAACCCAATATATCAACCCAGGCTACGTCAGGAGAATGTAAAAAGGAAAAAAAAAGATGCATGATGTGAAATTTAGGGGATTAGGTTGAAAAAAAATCTCCTCTCTGTCGTTAAATGACCTTTGACCTTACCCAATTTCAATAAAATAATGAATAATAAATACTAACAAAAAATCTTATTGGGAAAAACGCCAATTTTTGTGGCTAATGGAGATTCGTTCGCTTTAAAAATGTCATTAATTTCCCAAATTGTCCAAACCTGTCGACTAAAATTTGCTTATCTCCAATATTTGTCGGGGCTGTACAAAAAAAAAAGTCACAGTAATAAAGTCAAAAATTAACGGGAGAAACTCGTTATCTCACAAGAAAAAAAAGTCATCATTTATAATATAGATGTATCATTACGAGATTTTAGGAAGAAATAAACAACACAGTTATTTTTATTTCAATATGGTTCTAAAATGCCCATACGAGTATGGGAAGATGCAAATTTAAGGTGGATTATTGCATTTTCATTCAAATCTCTATTCAAATATCCCACATATATGTTGAAAATTATAATGGCATTGTAGATTTCCATTTCCATTTTAATAAAGCCCCTTATAGGCTTCAGTAGATGATAATGAATATACAGTAATAAGATCATATTTTATTCATAACCCGACGTTGTTGTTTGACCCAACTAATCAAAAGTTGCACTGGTCTTTGTTTTTCGATGACCATCAACAGCTGACCAGGCAGAACTTCACGTTCTGATGTAAACAGTCCATTAAGGCAAGGGGACACATGGGAATTAACCGATAAACAAATTATACCCCATCAAACACATGTGAATTTTTCAGCTCATAGTTTTTGGCATTACACTTATTATTGCATCACTGAACATCATTTTATTGAAGTTTTATGATTATATTTTCACACAGAGCAGATTTGACTCTTTAGCCCAGGCAGACTCATGTTTCGATGTGTTTGGAAGCAACGTGGACTGTGTGCACTTTGGTTGAGGATCCTGGCTGCATCTCAGAATTTCTGGAACACCAGGTGCACGTTGTCACCATGGTCAACCTGGCAGCAAAGACCTGTGAACGTGAATGAAAGGCATAGATCAGTGGAGGCATTATTAGTAACACTAACGGGTGAGTAATGATAAAAGGTGCGGTCGACACTCATCCCTGCCAGCGTTTCACTCACTGATTGGCTTGACTTCTTTTGTGGCGGAATTGTAGAGAATCGCATCCCAGTAAGTGTTTTCTCCACTTTTTTCCCCCACCACTTCCACCAGATACGGGCCGCTGCTGTAGAGCTCTTTGATTTCAAAACAGAGGGACCGCGTCACCTAATGACACCTGAGCCCAAATTCCTAAACTTCAAGGGTCTAAAATCCCACTATATGAGTCCATTTACAGCAGCTCTACAAGGCTACACATGCAGAGGTGCAGGGCAAACCAAATTTTTTCCCAGCTGCAAGTCTCAGAATGTCATTGTAAGGTAACATGGAGTAGATCACCTACAGTGTGTCTGTGACTCAATAACGCTAAAGATGCTGTATAAACCAAATGTGTGTATGTGGCCCGTGCTACCTTTCTTTACTTCCTGATGGAGACGGTGCACCCCGGACACAACCCTAAACGTTTCCAAAAAGGTTTTCAGATGGCCGTAAAGACGAGCATATTCATGTAGATTTACGCCATGTCACCAGATACTTGAAGTAACTACAATGCCGACCCGCTGCAAGGCCTGTCATCCGTAGATCCACGTTTCTCTGTGAAGGAGGAAATGTAGCTGCGCTTTCAGACCGGTTCGTCAAAGAAAACATGCTCACGGAAGAATATTTCCACATGCTTCAAAATGTGTCTGTGGAGGTACTTTAATAACATGAGAAACTTAAAAGGCGACACGTCGGTGTTTACGTTAGTTTTACAGTACAGTTTAGGGATGAGTTCTCCAAAAAAGGCAGGTTTCCAAAGAGAATGGCTGAACACGCATGATTTCACGACAAAAGCAACAGAAAGATTATCAGTACGCCACAAATAAAATGCAACTTATACTTCCAGTTTAAATTACTTCTCTTTGGTTGGTCTCCAATTGCTCAGTTTCCTTGTAATGTGCAGTTCAGATACACACAGTATATATATATATTCAAATGTAATAATAATCATAATCATAAAAAAACCTAACAAAAACACAAAACCTCAGATAATAGCAATAGCACCAAAAATGACTGCCTCTGTGACATTACCGGATGTAGTATGAAGACAAATGTGTAACGATACAGTAATTCACCTATTTTGCTTAAATACTTTGTGTAGTTGCATAATTTCATATATGCTTATAACAGCCAACTAAAGGTAATACAATACGGTATAAAATGATTAAGGCTGAACAATTGTATTCAAACTAAGATTTGAAAGGTTTTAGATTCTATTCTGGAAGTACAAAAATAACTAACTTCAGTAAAATCATCATAAAAGCTCACTTTACAACATGTTACAAAGCAGCTCTAGTCCAAACAACGATTTGATTTTCACACACGGGTAGTAAACGTTTCGGGCAAAAACTTTTTTTTTTTTTTTGTTGTTGTTGTTTTATTGGTCACCCGAGTCGAGTTATTTGACGAAAAATATAAAGAGCGAAAACCAGCTGCTTCCATCTCGTTTTCGCTCTTTCAGGCACATCAATTGTTTCCCAGTGCAACCCTCTGTTTTTTGTTTTTGTTTGTTTGTCTTTCAATAAAAGAGCAATGTAAACACCCTGCGCACATTTGATTTTCCTAATGGGTTTGGTTTTGCAGACCAAACTCCAAACGCTCCGGAACTGACAGCACGGCAGCACGCGGTGTGAAATAAACATGCACGTCATGTCCTCCTCAGAGCGTTTCCGCCTTGCAGGAATGTGGCTCATCTGTCCGAGGTAAAACAGGTAAATGTTGACTTATTAGGTGAATGCTCACTGCTCTGCGTCATCAGTCACTGCCCTCTGCAGCTTTTTCTTTTCGCAGCGCTGCCAATACGATGAAAGGGACCAGGTGTGGAGTGGCACGGTGAAGGAAACTTGAGATTGGGTGGAGCCTATCGCTCTGACTTGACCTTGTAGCGGAGGACAAGGTAGGTGGCCAGCCGGAAGATGACGAAGAAAACGCCCAGGACGCTGAAATCTATGTAAAGCTTTGCGTCCTCCACATCCAACAACTGCAGCACCTCTTCAGGCCGTTGGAACTTG
>KV751404.1:13752-73593 GCA_001698575.1 Mola mola
CCCAGCAGAACATTGGATTGTACCAAGATAGTCATTGTTATTCACTTCATTTGTGAGCGGTTCTAATGTTGTGGCTGATTGGTGTAACATTCATCACAGCTTCATTAATGGTTTCGCTGCACTACCGACTCGGTTTGTCTGAGTAGTCGAGCGACATATACGTATAATGTACATATTAAGTTTGAATGACACAATGCAACATACAACTTAATAATATAGTTAGTATATTTTGGGGCAAGAAAACCCATTTATTTTTGCTGAATGTAGCTTTCCTACTTTGAAAAACAGTAAAAACTACTTGAACTTTCAGCCAAAAGTAGTTAAACTTGCATAAAATCTGTTACAGAACCAGGCAGTGCCTGGAATTTCCACTAGAGGACAGTGGTGTGTTTGAGTGAGCGCGGCTGCCCCTCCACCACTGTCAGCTCACCTGGAATGGTATATCAGCCATGGTCTTTGCCAGGTAGTAGGCTTTCAGACTGTACCAGTAGTTCAGATGCTCCCGCAGAAACACAGACATCTCCAGAGGAACTAACAGATGGCACAAAAGAGCATTCACATACATCCATCAACTCATAATATACGGGATTTTGACATTTTTAACAACAAGAGGGGGAAGACAAGCCAGTTCCCCTCCCTCAGTCGCACTTACAGGTCAACACGGTTGGCATCAGTGCTCCAAACATGAGGAAGAGCATTGAGAAGAAGAGGAACCCGGTGTTGTTAAAGACCTTGCTGGCGTCGTTGCCGATGTTAAGATACAGCAAGCCTATTAACACGCCTATGGCAATGTGGGAAATCAGTCTGAGGTGGGTCAAAACCTGAGAATAGAACAGAAATAGGAAATAAAAAACAAACGCTCGCTCTTGTTCACCGTGCATTTAGAACCAGTGCACAGAAACAAATGTCACCCACCTGGTCTCGACATATAGTAATGAAGGTTCTCTTGAAGAGGATGCAGAACTGCGTCAGTGTGCTCGTGGCAAAAGTGTGGCTCTCTACGAGTCTCGTATCCTGGGGTAAACAGAGTCAGAATGATCTGACAACACTGACAAATGATGACACACTACAGCCCAAAATATCTGATTCAACTATCACAGGAAAGTTCTTTTTTTTTTTTTTTTGTCAATTTTTTCCAAAAATTAAACTTTCATAGACTCTATGTTCCTTACAAGTCAAAAGCAAACGGGTGTGTCCCTGTAGGTATCGACTCTATGTTACCACACACACGCAACAAGATTTTGAGCAAAGCTGGTTGTAAAAAACAGAGCCTGACTGACAGATTCCCGGTGTTATGACTTGCTGTTGTAAAATACAGCCATGTCAAGGTCCTAATGAGGTCCCAGGTGCTAATTTAAAAAAAAAAAAAAAAAGTATGACATTGAATTGCTGCTCGTCAGACAACAGCTAGCAGAGAAAAAAAAAGACCGTAATGGAGAAAGCTACGACCAAAAGAAAGAGGACAGTGCAAGAGGCTGTACAAGAGCCGACATAGTGGTTGGTAACTGGAAGCTGGAAACTGTGGAAGTTGAAGGGGCTGAAAAGTGACGCCATGGTCCCTGAAGTGTTGCTGGACAGGTCCGATCCAATTGTTTTACTTTTAATTGGGTGTTAGTTTTCTGGAGTATGCAGCTGCTCTGCTGAGTCTGTGTAGCTGCACGTAGTCAACATGAAGGCAATGGATGTTCATGAGCTCTGGGGGTGGGTGGGCGTTTCCGTAACACCCAAAAAGTGCCAGGATATTTGCAAAACAAAAAACCCGGTGTGTACTCCCCACTACAATACAATGATTTGTCAATGATAAAGGTGGTGATTCTGAGATACTGGATACATTTCATGTACCTCATATCACGATGTGAAAATGAAGAAACACATTAACAAATCATGAAGTAACCCTTGACCAATAAATCCCAGTTTGCGCTAAGCTAAGATAACCAGTTGCAGGCAACATTGGACTTATCTTCAGTAAATATCTGTGCACTTCCTTGCAGTGCTTATCACATGTACATAATATCAACTCCTGAGGGTCTGGGGCTCCAGGACCATAGCCCACTGTGCCCAGTTGGTAATCCAGTGTTGACTCCTGCTATTACGCACCATTTGGCACTTAGTTGCACAGACCGAGGGGCCATTGTTTTCACATGGGTTCTTCTTCTCCTCTAATGCACACATTCCACCTTGGACTGCCTCAAACAGCACAGGGTTCAAGTCTCCGTACTCTCCTGAGGCCACTTCGATGACTGCACCGGAACCAGAAAGACAAAGAATTAGAACGGTTCAGATCCTGTAAACACACGAACAAATGTGAGGCGGACTTACCGAAGTCTGCAGGGTTGTGATAGGTAGGACAGTAAAGGCCCAGAGTCTTCAGGTAGGGGATGAGGTACGAGACTGTGCCTTTGTAGATACACTGTCCCTGACTGAGAATGTAAAGCTGCGAGGGAATGAAATAGGTCAAGGTAAATGACAGCTCAAAAGCTTCCCCACTGACAGAAAGTGACATTGAAAAAGCCAGAATCTGTGTTGTCTTGACAAGGAATGAAAAAGTACAAAATATTGAAAATTGTAAGGAATAAACTCCAGACTTAAACCAGTGCCTTCGACAAGGGCAATGACTGGAAGTTTAACCTCACGTGCATGTTGTGATGGTGGGAGAGAAAACGCAAGCATAGGGAGAGCCTGGGAATCATGGAAACCCCTGTCGGGACATGGGGCCCGACTTGTAAGGGGGGGGGGGGCCCATGGAGGTCAGCACTAATCATAATGTCCCTAAATATAAAAAAATAGAACCAAATTTTGTGTTCTTCATGAAAATAATCGCAGTGCTACTAAAAAAAAAAAAAAAAAATGACAAAAGAGGATTAGGGGCAGGCATGAGAAAATGTCGAGACTAATGTTGAGATACAACTTTGTGAAAGAAGTCGAGATGTTGGCAATTCAAAGTTGATGTTTAAACAGCGTCTACAATATGCCTGGTATAGATAAACAGGTGAAACTGTCATTCAGAATCAGTTTTAGCAACAAATAAATTCTTCCTCTTTTAGCTCATAAGCATCGCCTCAGAGAATTCGTCCAGTTAGGTGAGCTGTATTCTGCTTCAGGTTAGCGTTCCTGTGGATGCTTACAGTATTGGTGAACACCACAACTCCTCACAAAATAAATGAACTTCCTCATTTATTGAAAGAGTGCTACCTTGTCAAACATCTCAAACAGTTTGGCACTGGGTTGGTGGATGGTGCAGATGATGGTGCGTCCTCCCAGCGCCAGAGAACGCATTAGTGAGACCACCTGGTAGCAGGAAGCGCTGTCTAAGCCGCTGAACAGAGACAGAAATATACAGGAGGGACAACATTAATGAGCGGCTGGGATGTTAATGAGGAGAGGACATAACAACGAGTAAATGTGTGTATGAAATGGAATAATTCACTTCGTTTGTCCTTCGTGAATGTCGAGAATGTCTGAGGAGCTCTGTCAGCAACAGAAACATTCATTGCACACGGTATCTTTACAATCACCGAGTCAAAAACACACATTAATCCATGTTACCAGACATGTGCAGCAACATTTTGAGCACTGCTAGTTGTCATTGCCCTGTGCTGTTGCACTGTGTAGCCTTGTCGAGCTCATCGGTCCGAGCATCCAAACTCTCGATCGAGTAATTTTCAAAAAAAGATGTGTTTTGTGAAGTTTTAGTCCCTCTAAGTTCAGGAAATAGTGCATAGGTTTCAAAAACACGGAAGTTCTCCTTTACACTTTGTATTTTGTTTGTATAATCGGAATGAAAACTGTGTAAAAATGCTAATGCACTGGAATGTTTCGGTTAATGAGGTTAGAGGTGCTGGCAGGCAAATTTTTTTACCTTTGAACAGAACCAGTTTTATTGTTCCCAGAATTTGTGCAAAGGAAAGCCACATTTAGCATGAAAAAAATGAACCGTTACAGGCCAATTTAGTATTGTTGCAACTCACTTGATTTCACATTTGTATAAGTCATTGATGCTAACCCTGGACTCACCAAGTTAAATGTTATGATCTGGGAAAATGAGGCCAAAATATTGCCAACAGTGACCCATTTTTTTCTAACATTTCTGACAGATTATTAACCCCATTTTGTTGGTGGGGGTGAAACCAAAATTTAGCCCAAGAGTTTTGATTTCTCGTGAAAATAATGTTTTATTTTTTCTTATTTTATTACCAGAGCAAATCCGTCTAATCAACTGGTTTCTTTTTAACAACGTTGCCATGGAAATGAAACATGAATGAAAATCAACACTGAAAGTGTTAACAATTACTTCAAGTCGACAAAAATACAATTTTAGGTTTAATTGCCCTAAATCTAAGAAGCCGGTACACCTAAAGACACAGTAATGGTGCAGGTGCGCTGCAGCAGTAATTGCTAAAGGATAATTTCCCATTCTTTCCTCCCATACATTGACTGTCTGAGAGCTTTAGGGTCCAAGAGCATCCAAATGTTGGTGCTTGTCAGATGGCACCAGTGTAATTAGGGGTATAATTGTTCACGTTTCAGGAGTCATTCTGACGGCGTATGTCCAGCTGTCACAAGATGCCAGATGGGCTGTCCAGACAGACTAAAACTGCTGGAGGGCTTCCCACAATATCAGAATTTGAATCCCCTGTTCACATTGACAATCTGTCCATTAACTAATGACTTTGGCAAAGTGTACGGAACAGAAAGTTTGACAATAGCACTAGTTTTCAAAGATCTAAATCTGTTAGACGAGAGCAGCTCTGTGCTAAACATTTGGAATGTAAAACAGGACCATCAGGACCATGTTTGACCTGGTGGGCTCATCGAAGAACATGATGGGAGGATTGTTGACCAGTTCCAGGGCGATGGCCAGCCTCTTACACTGACCACCTGACAGCGAGCTGGTGCGCGTGTGAGCGCAATCGAGGAGGCCCAGTGCAGTCAGAATCTCATTCACCTGCGCACAAAGGTCAAAGAGAGAGAGACGGGATTACCGAGCCTGCTGGCAGCGTGCACGTGCAATGACCACATGGTAGGATAGGATATGAACCCCGTCAGCGTCCAGATTCCTGGAGCACCGGAGTCGACGCCGGTGATTCTCGCCAATCGATGTCCTTGTCGTTGGTTTATCGTGCAAGCACTGTTTCATTTTATGTTACCTGTGTTTTATTTAATGATGATATCTTATTCTTATCTTAACTCAGAGTTATTGCCAATTTATGTCCATAGGGATTGTTGATTATATATACATTTGTGTACAGCACTTTGGTCAAAGTTGTTTAAAAGGTGCAGTGTGTTGAATTTAGAACTGCAGTTCTCCTATGTGTTTGGAGAGGGAGGAGTCAGCGACACAGCCCTCTTTTGATTGCATTCTACTACCTTACCACTAGATGCTGCTAATTTTCACGCACTGGACCTTTACATGTGCTATTATAGAAATAAACCTGATTGGACTTGCTGTGCCATAACAACCTAGCAATTTCACATTAAAACCCATCTTTTCCATATTCTAGGGAGGGAGACGTCTTTCAGTCTTTATGTTACGTTTTTTAGGGTAATTTTAATAGCCAAAATGATTTGTAGGAATATATATGTTTAGGTTGGGCTAGTTAGAGGTCCATTAGCTGCCAGCCACAACGCAGCGGCTGCATCTCTCCTCTGCCATTTTCATGCTCTGGATGTGTCCTGTTCTCAACTGTAAATCCCAAATTTACTGGAAATAACTTGCACACAAGACTTTAAATTTAGTACCTGACGGTTTTGAATATGCCAGACACAAAATAGTTGTGTCTTCACTGTTTTTAGGGTGATTAACTAAGAGTCGTTTCCAATGCATGTTTATGTAGAGTCAGCAAGTTTGGATTCACAGTGCACGATTCCACCTGCTGTGTGTTCATTGGCTATTGGCGCAAAAAAAAACACATTCCCTGGTCTTGGTTTTTTCATGCTGAAGGCACATCTTCAAGAAACTAGTCCAGTTGCCTTCAGCTGAAAAAAAACAAGACTACCATGACCTGGATGACTGAGAATCTTCACAGACAACACATTCCCTGCTTCACTATCCGACTGTGTCCAGAGCCTGTTTGGAAAAAACACAGTTTGATACACTCAGACTCATGTCAGGAGGCACCTGAGCGCCTCACACACCTGTTGTGTTTCCCAGGCCTGGGACATGACATACATGATATTTTCTGTGTAGATGTTGAGCTCACCAGTTTTTTCTTCACATCCAGACTTTCATCCAGCTTTAAGTTGGCTGAAACCTGCAGCAGGTAAGAAAAGAGGCGTCAGGTGTTTAACATCAGCGCAGGGGGAACGGAGAGCGGCATAAGACCAACAAAGGGGCCTTTCTTATTTTGCGATCACACCGAAGAGAAAATTCTACCATCATTGCCGCAGAGATTCAGAAAACTCTCTCACCATCATGGCCTCTCGCGCAGTGAGGTGTGGCAGCAGCATGTCTTCCTGCATGATGTAGCAGGACATTTTCCTGAACGTCCGCAGGTCCCGGGGTTTCCCATTTACCAGGACCTGACCCTTCATCCCTGTGTGTCTGAGCAACAGGCGGGACGCACACACACACACACACACACACACACACACACACACACACACTGGGCGGTTCAACGGGATAGACGGACTGAAAATGTGACACGTAAACACATGTAACACAGCAGTTCTGTCAGCCTTCGTTTCCATGTCACAGCATCCTGATGTGATTATTCTCTCTTTCCAAAACATTTGACTTTGAGTGTAAACTGAAGGGGATTCTCACCTGTATCCAGCCAGAATGTTCATTAGGGTGGATTTCCCGGCCCCCGACGGCCCCATGATCCCTATCAGCTCCCGACTGGAGAACCTCCCCGACAGGCACTTCAGTAAGGCTTTGAAACCTGGAGACGACCGAGGCAACGCTGTTGATGGCGCTGAAACCATTTCAGGGGGTCAAATCCTCACCTTTGAATGTGTGTTTCTATTCTAAACCTCGCGGTCACAAGTGCAAACGCCTCTTCTAATTCAAAAATTCAAAGCGATGAACTTTGAACTCTATGGTCATTTAGATTTTTATTAATATAAAAACTTTTTCAAAGTTGTTCTTTTAAACCTCTCAGAAAGTATAAATTCTTTTGAAAACTTCTATTTGTGGATTTGCATCGTGAATATTTAAAACAGAAAATATTTGTGTTTGCAACAGAAACCTTGTTAACTTATATGACGAGATGTGACCATTTCAGTCTGAAATTCTGGTTCCAATTCTGATTTAGTGAAATATTTCTCAATAACAACGATATTACTGATAAAGCCATCAGTGAAAACAGACTCTGAGCTGTGCAGCATCAAAAGCTGAGCTCAGCCCAGCAACAAGGAGCGACAGCCTCCGTCCTCTCAGAGCCGGACGCTCATCAGTCCTCAGGCCTGAATGTGGTTTGCTCTCTCACTGCATGCTGGGAAAGGCTCCTGCAGCCATGACCAAGGTAATGGACGTTCCATTACTGCCACGCGATGAAGTTTAACTAACACTGACGTCTCGAAACGTCTCAGCGTTAATCATCGCTTCATTTACGCTGTAAAAATGATAAAGCTGAGAAAACTCAAAATTTCAATTTCCAGTGTTGAGTTTAGAGCCCAACAAAAGATCATAATTTTTGAAAATCAACTAATAGTATTTTGTTTTTTTTTGTTTTTTTTTCCACCAAGTTGAGAGTTGGAGTTGTGATCGGTTTACACACTTTCACATCTTTGTTTGACTTGAGTTGAATAAAATGATATATATACAGCATAAAATGACAAGTGATCTAAAATCAGAATTTGAGGTTTAACTTGAAGTTCGTGACTTCTGGGAGTCCAGCATGAAGTGCCTTTACTGCAGTTCCACCTTATTTTCTGTGTATTTTTAAGTGGTCCTACTTCTCCTCCGATAGCAGCAATTGTTCCTCTGGCTGAAGAATGTTTCTTTTGAGTCAATATCTTGCTTAATTTAATAAAAAGACATTTGTGTAGACGTGCTCGTAAGGGGGCGGAGTTATGGACCAGTTGTAATTAAATTGCCCTTCATTCCAGCTCTGTTATGAATGACAATGCAGGTTCAGGACCAGTGTGACGAACCAAACTTAACTGTCGGAGCTCATCAGATCCTGTCTGACTCTACTGTTGCAAACTGAAAACAAATGTTTCACCGTCTCTCCTGCACACACTCTCCGTATATTGTTTTTTACTGGTTTTATGGTTCGGTTATTTCTTGGTCTTGTTGATTTTTTTTTTTTTTTTTGTGGTTTACTTGTGTTTAATATGATTTCAGGACTTCTGACTCACTTTACAAATTTCATCTGCACGATTTGCTGCTTTTTTTTTTTCTGTGTTTCTACTATGCAAAAAAAAAAAAAAATCATAAAATGATCTGCAGATCCTTGTTTACAAATATAAGGGTACATGCCAATTATATAAGTCATCAATAAGTCAAATGAATTTCTCCGTCTAATGCTCTAATCTTAGCTGTTTTTTTTTTTTGTTGGCCTCTGTCTTAGATACTTATTTGTATGGACTTGTTTAAACCTGTCAATTCATTGTTCTTTTGCATCTCAGAAGATTTTACTGCATTTCACCGGGAAGATTGAACACTAACAATATTATACTAACAGATTGTAACAGGTTTAATTCTGATATTAACATACATTTAAGGGCTAAAACATTGTATTTATGTGACTCACCTCCTCAGCTGTTGCTGGTTTTTTATTTATTCATTATTTTGGATATTACATGGTGAAATGAGTGCAAACCCCCTTTGAAACCACAGGCAGGAAATTACAGACAACAGACCCAGTCTGGGACTTGTTGTGTGAAAAGAGACTTTTTGAAACCTTTGACTCTGAGCACAACAGTAACCCCCCCGCCCTCCGCCTCTTCGTCTCCTTTCATTATTGATGACCTAAACGGTCTCAGATGATGCAGCACTTACCGGAAACCTCAGAGAGTATCAAACGCCAGCACTCGCTGTACACTTAACATCAGACTCATGAATCGACTACAGCTCGTTTACAGCTCATAACTCACAATCTCAGGCTTGTACATCACTGAGACACTTCCGCTTTGGCTGGAACACAAACTGTTTCTCTGGCTGCTTTCTGTTACTACTGAACACGCAGCTCTACTGCTAGTGTGAAGGTGATTGTTAAGAACTGGACCCAACATACAGTCTATCTCTCTCAGTCTGCAGGGGTCAGAAGCCTGAGGATGGAGAGGGAGAGCTTGTTTGTCCCGACAGTCTGGACCAGGGACAAATATGAATCATTTCTATGATGATGTCAAATTTGCTCAGGAAATCAAACCCCAATTTGGATGCTTCTTATTTAAAAACTTCCGACCGTCGCAGCGTTTGGAGGTCAGAAAGAATGAACGTTTGCAACCAGGCTGTCCTCATTCATTCATTTCCTCTTGCAAAAACAAACGTACTGTTTGAGAAAAACCTGTGTAAGTCTTCACCAAGTTTGGTTTCATGTGAGAAATCCACTTGTTCATGCCCCTTTGTGGTCTATAACTACACCACTAAACTTTTATAACAGGACTGCAACATTTAAATGTGCTCCATATTGAAGAAATTACAAAAAGAAATTGCCAACACAAGGTTTTGTGAATTCACTCATGGATGAATAAGGAATTTATCCGTTGCCTGAGTGATTATTATTTATTTTACATATTAAGAATGATGATGATTTTTCAATCATGGCCACAGACAAGAAAAGACGTCCAACATAAAGGCTAACTGGTTGATTTGGCAAATGCACGTCTCGTTATTTGAACACGTCCGGTAAAGAGCAGCTCGCGGCTTTTATATGTGCTGTCAGGCACGTTAATGCACGAAACAGTCTCACTGGATTGCAAGACACCACCACAGGTCCAAGAAAGAATTATAGCAGCAAAAACGAATGACATTAGTATCTAATATTTCCAGCAACACTACTATCAGGCCAAATTAGGTCACGTTTACACCTAAAATGTATGAAGTGCAATCTGTTCTCAAGAATGATAATAAAACCACAGCTGACTGCCCAGCTTTCAGGTTAAAAAAGGCTTTGATCTGCATTAATTACAATCACACAAAGGTATTAAATGCATAGCTACTGTATTTGTATTTGTATGTGTGAAATCCATGGACCTCGATGATTCTGTCTGTCTCCATAGGTGGGGAAATGACAATGTAGACATGAAAGAGAAGAAATTAGCGTTTTCTACACTAACTATGGGATCATGCAGCACTCACTGCTCAGTCAGAGAAAGGTTTCGGTCGGCTGCAGAGGGAAGAGCTGCTGCAACGCCAAACACAAGTGAATTATGTGCTGGGCCGGACAGAAGCAGCAGAGCAAGGCTGACAAAAGCATTCGCATCTTAGGAGCAGCTGAAAAACGGCAGATTACATTTTAAGAGGGCATAATATCTTATTTTGATAGCAGCATTTAATCCATTTGGACCAATTGCATTTGCAAAATACAGGACGGCGACATTATTCAAAGACTCAATAATGTTATACTGCAAGTTACAGCAGCAATATAAACAGTGACAGTGACATCTTAAAGCTGCCGTGTCAGACCCGCAGCTCATTAATGAGTGAACTCACCAAGAAGTTCACACCAAACCTCACATGGCGCATACTTCTGTTCATCTTACATCATCACAATAAACTAAAGATTTGAAGCAACAATTCATTTAAAATTGTGGCCAACCAAACTTTGGTTGACTTTGCCCCCACATAGGCTACCATTATGGGAACAAAATATTAAACATTATCAAACTACTAATGATCTGAAAGTGAAGTGGTCAGCGAATTAAAGTGTGGGATAAGAATGGCCACCAGGCAGGTATGTGTCTGTGAAACTGCAGTGGTGGGTCAGGAAGAAGGGCCAGGTTGGGTTTGTTGTAGTGTGACTGATAGAAGTCTTATCATTTTCAAAGGTTTAGGTGAGTTGCAGTAAACTCTGGATTACAGAGTGTATGGGGTTGAAAATGTTAAGACAGTGAAGAGTGTCACATGATTCTTGGATAACTTTTTTTTGTTTTTATCCAAACCTGAACATGAATACTGACAAAACCCATTAGGTTGGGGCGGATGCTTATGAGAACAGGAGGTCTTTTTGTTGGTATTTTGGGGAGAATAAGTAAAGAGTGTTGAGTTGTATAAGTAGTAGGTAGGTATATCAGCAAAAGGTTTAGCTGAATGTATAACACAGGAGCCTGTTTGTGAAAGTAACCTTTCCCCCTTACACACTGGCTTTCATCTGACATTGCTTTACATTCACAAGTGTGGGCGACATGAGGATGCAGCACTCCTGACCTTTGACCTACGACCTTCAAAATCTAATTAGGTCAACCTTGAGTCAGAGTGGACGTTTGTGCAAAGTTTCCATGAAAGCGTACTTGAGATATCGCTATCAAGAAAAGGGCCGGACTGACGGACAACCTGAAAACATGATGCCTCAGGTCCTGGCGCTCACTGGCGCAGAGGAATAATAAAACACAGGCTTTATAGTCAACATTACACCATGCTACAGGCCGCTATAAAAGCCGGGAAATAAGGTAGTATTTTAAAAGTAATACAAAGATATGGCCCCGTGTCTTTGTAAAGCCAGTACCCCGATGCCTTTACAAACTGGCTAAAACAACTGGCTTATGGAAAATGTCTGCAGAACGACAGCATGTTTACCTCTCCTCCTCCAGCAGGGTCCCTCCTGGATGGTGTAGGACAGGTCAATGAACTCCAGGTCCACGGCCGTGCGTTTGGGCAGGTGGGAGAAACTCTGCGCTTCTGTGATCTGGTTGTCGACCTTCTTCAGGTGGGCCAACATGGACGCGTCCTGCTGCTGCTGAGGCTGGCTTCCCCCGTTGCACATGATGGCCTCCTCCATGGGGAGACTAACAGAGTCGAGCTCCAGCGCCTTATTGTCCATACTCGCTCTCAGTCTGTGGGAGAACGGGGAAAGGAAAGGGGAGTACGAAGTGTGAACATAAGACTAAGAACAAACAACAGAAGTCAGCCATGTTTCATTACCGGCTGACAGATTTGGTGTCTTGCTCAAACATTCTGAGACAATTAAACAGCAGGGCACTTGAGCCAGTGAGCAGATTAACTTTATGATAAAGATAAAGGACAAGGGGACAGAAAACCCCCGACAACAATCTGAGACAGAGTAAGACACAGCCCAAAATGAAACCAAGACGAGATCGAGATGAAATTTTACATAAAACAGAGATACTTAGGTCATTTGGCCACACTTTGGAAACAAAGAGCCTGACGTCGAGCAGAAAACAGCCCTTTATGCCAATGGATAGGAACTAACTGAAATAGCAATTTTTGATCTGTAGGGGGCGGTCACTTACATCTAAATATGTTGTTTTTCAGCTGAAAACAGGGGTTCAGGGGTTTAGTTACTCTTTAATTCGCGGCTTTATCAAAAATTAGTTGTCACGAGCTATGTGGTTATTTAGTATATACAGTATATACTGTGGATATCTGTCATAGAATTGACAGAAAATGTAGTAAGCCTACAGTATATTGAGATTTCAAGCCCTAAAAGCAACAGCTTTTGAACGTAGTAAACAAAATACTAGGTCGCCAAAGAATATCCACTGGGGAACTCGCCAGAAGAAACAAAGCTACTTCTTGGTGTTACTTCTGTTGTGTTTGGACTTTCAATATGTGAAATATGTCTGAGGCGTGACTAAAGATGGACGACAAATCGCCTCCCAATGAAGCAAACGTAAAATATCTGCGACATGAGCGTTGCCATTGTGCTGGTGACATCATTTGGAGTCAGAGTCCGTCTATCGTGATGTTCCAGTCCACGTTTGATACAGTATTTTGGAGAAACAGAGCAGTCCATACCCTTTGTATTTAAGTCTTGGACATCGGATGCTGAGATGTTTGCCGCAGTATCATCTCGGCTCTCGGTTAAACTGTACTTGTTAATGTAACTGAAGCAAAAAAAACCAAACTGCTGATAAATGTAAATAAGTGTCCGGCACCAGTTAGATCCCCACATGGAGATGAGATAGCGGCTGTGGTGGCTGATGACTATCGGACTCTCAGACCTAATGGCTTCTGTGGTGATCTGGGTGGAGGGAGGCACGTGACAGCAGCATGAACAAACTAAAGGCGGAGACAGCGAAATATTTAAAAAGTTGTCTGGTCAGGCTACAGGATAGGACTCGACTGACAGGACGGCATGACTAACTCCAGACGAAAGCATGCACAGGAATGGTCTTTCTGACAGAACTTTCACTACTACGGCTTCAACGAGTCTGTTTGTTTTTAAGTATGTTGGTTAGCTGCATTACACAAAACTAACGGATTGGCATGAAATTTTTACCAGAGGTGGGTCTTCACCCAAAGCAGACCCCATTCAATTTTGGAGGAGGAGATCCACAACGGGATCTCGACCCGGGGAAAGGCCCTTTTTGAGGTTCTGGCTATTAAATTAAGAAAAGTTCAAAGCTCAAGAGTAGAAAAAATTAAGGGTAAACCAGCACATTGTCCCTAAATTGTCAAATTAAGATGAGATTGATTATAATCCAAGACTAAAATAGATTACTGAATATCTTCACACAAATCCAAATCCTTGACACGTTTTCAGGATCTAGGAATTCAAATATCACGCTAGCTTAACAATTAACAATACAACAACAATTTAACAATTTCCCTCGGGGATAAATAAAGTATTCTGAATCTGAATCTGAATGAATCTTTGTGCTGGACATATTTTGTGCAGTATGTTGGGGAATTGTTCAGCATTAGCAGATGTTTGCACCAGGATTACTATATGTAATTAGACATTCATTGACTGATTATTGGCTGACTATCAGATCTAATACTCAACATTTTCTAATAAGCACCATCAGTGTTGTATTTCATTCCAATTATTAATTAAGTGATTTAAAAACATTTAATACTTTGACTAATGCAGCATTAAATCTGCATCTCAAACAGTAGATACAGTAAGGAAATGTACTGTTACATTCCGTTACTGGTTAGATGAATTATTGTGATCCTAAGCTAAGTGACACCTTTAGCATCTGAGGTGGATAAGAGCAGATATTTATCACCACGTCTCTTGTTGACACAGATCCAGCGTCAAGCCTCTATGCAAGCAGTGTCATACAAAGGAAGTGAGCGGATTTTTTTTGACTCCCAACACGCGAGCAAGCACAGTTTAAGTCGGCTATTTTTAATGTATCGTCTCAACAACAGTGAAGCACCGCTGAGCGTCAGCGGTGCTTCACTGTCGGTAGACAGACAAATAAAGACGCAGGATGCTGTTTCCTCGAAGTGTGTCTGCAGAGTGCTGATGATGCAGAAACAGAGGAGAGTGTGGCTATGTGTGGGAAAACCCCATTTCCTGGTAAGCACAGACAGCTCGATATCACTTCTAAAGACATTTGCAGTCCTGTCTCTCATAGGTGTGAATAAACCATCATCTCATGTGGATTACACACTAGTATATTGTTGCCTGGATTAACATTCACACCTTTTTCGTATGGGAAGCAGTTTAATGTTCTTATTGAAAAACATAAAAAACATGAATTATTGTTAAGATGTCAGGAGAGGGCGTTTAAAGAAAAATACAAATTACTGTGACGGAGATCATTTTACAGATACAATATCTATGAATGTTCTGTATTTAGAACAAATATTTTAAAATTGAGTTTGATTGCAAGGTCTGTAACAAGTTTTCATTACCTGGTTATCTTCTTGAATAAACTAATAACTGTTCAAAATGAAAAAAAACATTAAAATAAGCACATATACAATTTCCGACAGGCTAAGGTCACATCACTGTCCAGTCATCAGTAAAAAACTCAAAGAGGTTCAACTACTGTCGGAGAAGACAGACACAGAAGTTCATTTCTGATTATTTTCAATGCAAAAAAAGATTTGAACAGTGACTTAAGTCAGTATATCAGTACAGCTCGACGATTTGTACTTGAAGTTTATAAATGGGAAGTTGACAATTCTTACAGCACCTTTCACCCATTCACCCATACGGGTGCCTAACTGACAATCTAAGGTTGGAGGTGCCTCCTGATTGAGTTCACTGCTACCCCTTCACACACACATTCACACTTGGTGGCTACGCCTTTCGGAGGCAATTTGGGATTCAGAATCTTGCCCAAGGACTTTGACACTGACTGCAGGGTGGTGCAGGATCAAACCGCTGATCCTCCTAGTGATTATGAGCTCAGCTTCAATGGAAATTTCTATATGTATCCTGGGAAAAGATAACTAAGGTAGGACCGACGTCAGACAAAATCCATTTCCATTGTCCTGGCAGGACTCTAAGCAGCAGAAATATGCAACCTCTCTTGTGATCGCGAGGTGATTAATGATCGTCGAAATGGAGATAGGTCTAATCTACTTTGTTCAATGTAGACCACTGTAAAAACGGTTCCCGACTCTTAGGTGGTACAGTAATTTGTCCTTTTTGAGACAGAAGTCTCATTTAATCACTCATGGGGTTTTTAATCCCCTCGGGGATTAAAATCAACTTTCTTTTCTACCCTTGATCTGTGTGGAACCAGAGGGGGCTGGAGTTGCCAGCTTGGGAAAAACTCTGCAGATTCAGGTACACCAGCAAGCACCAAGCCAAGCTATTGTATGGGAAAAGACTGCTCTTTTCTCGGTGTCCAATGGTACTGATACAAAGACAGGGACATGGAAAGACAGCTAACGTATGCCAGCATGTCACGAGTCAACCTGATTGGGACTCCTCTGGACCAGAAGGTAGGTTCCAGGGAGGTGAGCGAGGAGAAGCAGAGAACTCAGTGACCTGGGATCATACCACTTCAGATTATCTGCAGTACCACTGCAACACTTATATCTGACTCCGAGACTTGATGCCCAAATACAGCTGGATTAATGGCCCATTAAAGAATCCGATAAAGCCGTCAGTGCCCCAAAGCTAAACGAAGACATCAAAGTGAAGATACAAAGTCAAGCCAATGGCCTCGTTTAACTTCAATGAACTCGTAACAAAAGTCAAACCTACATATTTTCTGGTCCATCTGTCTCTGAAAATAAGATGAAAAACCGCTGCTTATGGGCACTACCATATGAAACCAGGATTCACTATGATTTAACCCTTTTACCATTGAGCCCTGGTCTAATCTAACCTTCGTGTTACAGAATACCTGAGAATATCTTCGTTCAAAAATAGTTGAGCATATTGAAAAACTGTTTCTTTAGTGCAGAGAAGCTTGGCATCAAGCCTATGTCCTAAATCTCGACCTAGAGTGAGTAGGTGTTTAACTTACAGCAGCTTCACATAACGGGAAAACAGCCGCCCTGGCTTCGGTTAAATATACCTGCAATATACCAGAAAGTTTGTAACGACAAGATGTTTCATTTTTTGAGTCTCTTCCTAGAAAGAGGGCTTCCTCAAGTGCTCGATAGTTTCAACCTCACTGCGACATACACTGTAATCTAAAAGACAAAGGTATCGATCTTCTCAACCAACTGCAAAAAAGTCTGAAAAAGCCCCCGCTGTCTATGCTTTGTGCCTTGAGTTTTCACAACAGTAAGGAGTGTGTTTCAGGGAAAAGCATCTGGACAACAGTGATCCACCGTAATCAGACATGATAGCGATACTTTGGCCGTTTATATGGCTGGCAGGGTGTGTGACGTCACGAGAACTGGATGACCCCGATTCTCACGAGCGATTTTTAATCCTTGTTGTTTGGGGATAGGGTTTTTCTGAGCTAACCAAACAGTGCCGCTGGTGTTAGCCCACGTTCCATGTCAAGTTACTAATAATGTCTGATGTGACTGATTGATGAAGATGCAGTGGAAGGGCAGGTAGTGATGCTGAGAAGTTCTGAATGTGGTGAAATCCTGTCAAGGTCCATTTTTTCATGTTCTGTATATGGAGGGAGTGCCAGAAATTTTTTGACAGTCAGATATGGGACTCGAATTACGAAAGGCATCGGATCTGGAGTCACTAATGAACCTAACCTGTTTGTCTTTGACTGATAGGTGAAAACCCACAGGCACAGAACATGATACCTCCACAGAGCGACGCCTAAACTGGAAACCGAACCCGGGACATTGTAGCTGCGGCGCGACGGTACTAATCACTGCACCAGCATTCACCTAACATCCTCAAAAAAGTCTTTTCGCACATTTTCAAGAAAGCCTGACCGATATATCAGTTGGCCAATTTTATCGGCCAATATATCGGTATAATAATACTGTGGGGGGGGAAGAGTTCCTTTAGGAGTCTCACTGATTCCCAGAAGTTATGTCAGACAGATGTTTTTATTTTCTCATTTATAAAGAACAGGAAAACGTGAATTATTTTAGCAGTTTGTAAAGGTTATAACCTCCCTACCTCAGAAGTGAAAAGGGGTTATTTATTTCTATAAAGACGAGACAAGAAAAAATGTAATATTTTGTCACAATAAAGGGACATTTTTTTCATGTAGAATTTGTCTTAAGTCTTATTTTGAAAAAACACAAATTAATGAGAACATTTTGGAAACTAGCATTGTGAGTTGAGTGAATCGTTAGATGCCTGTGAATTAATCAACAACACTAAACAACCTAATACATTGCTTTTTCCGCTGCTGTTCTAGGGGTTTAGATACTTCTTTAAGTCACTTACTTCTGCTTTCATTCAGGGGATCATCAACGTGAAGTTGTCATGTATGTGGTTATTTAAGCATTTTTTCATAGAAGTCACATCAAAATATTATATCTTGATACGTATCGTTACCGACACATGAAATGATCCATAATCTGATAGAAGGTTTTGCAGAGCTCTATAGAGTAAATTAGGATTTGACCTCTTGTGTCAGGCCTCAGGTATGTCAGGTCGTAAAAGTTATTGATTTGTTTATGGAAATGAAGAAGAAAAAAGAAAGAAACCGAGGCCGATTCAGATGGACAAGAAGTGTACAAATATAGTGTTATTTCAGGGCCATTTAAAAGTGCAACACTGACTTATGCAGCTGACGTTATATCCACTTGCAGGTTCATACGCAGTACGGCTGATACATTCCACACACACAGCTGAGTATCAATGAGGCCGTTCGCTCTGTGCAGGTAGAGGATAACGGAATGCTACCAGCTTCCACAGAAAAAGAAGAAGCCACACAAGGCTGCTGCAGCCTCTTGACACCGCGTGTGAGCTCCCAAGACTGTTCTTACATAACATGAGAGACCTGAACATAAGGACATTAGGATCAGCGCCAGGGAAGTGGGTTAGCCATGCTGCCCTCCCGTGACTTTGTAAGAACGAGAATTAATTCACTGAAAAAGGATTTCACAGGGGGAAAAAAAACCAAACTGTAAGCAATCATGTACATTCCAAGTCAGAGTTACAGCAGAGCCTCCAGCAGAGTCTCCAGAAGCTGCAGCAGCACTTTTTAACAATGAGACAGAAGCTGAGGTGGAGGGGGGCATCGGGCCTTCCGAGTTCCGAGAGCTCAAAGAGAAGGAACTAATTTAAACAGCCACAAACTGCTAAACAATTAAATTCTTAAAGAGAGAAATAAAGAGAAGACAGCAATAATCCACTCATCAGTTAATCTTCACCTTCTAGCTGCACGGAGCTGGTTCAGTGTTTCTTTTAAGAGGGGTCTTTCTGGGGGGGCTTTATTGACTGATTATTGACTTTATCACGCTAAATATTACAATATTCTCTTTGATCCCGTCCCGCTGCCGCTAAGTGTCGATGTTGTGTCGGCCATGTTTGTCTCCTGTGATAAATATCTTATATTACCCGCGATGCATAGCACCACAGGCTATCTGAGTCAGTCTTGAATCAGATACTAATAGACAGGCTTTAGACTGGCCGATTTAGTTCTAAGTCTGACTTAAACTCAAATGTCCAGAACTGGGTCTAATTTTATCCAACTGCTCCTTTGAAACATATTCGGAAATTATGAATCAAACGCTTTGAACAGTCGTTTAATTTTTCCTGCGTGAGCTTGACAATGGCCCTAATGTTAGAAAAGGTTCATTATTTGGGACGTTAGACACCGACTGATATATATTGGTCTATAATACAGTAGCTCATTGCAAGCATATCAGTAAGAGCGCACCCTATATATCAGCCGAGGAACGGAAAGAAATTAAACAGTGCAGTACAGAAATGTCAAGAATACACAAAAAGTTCAAGTATCAAATGTATTGTTAACATCAAAAATCCTGCATTGGTCATGTTATATTTTTTTATATCTTTTTCAGTGACACTTGTTTCGAATGTTAAAGGACGACTTTAACGGGTAATTTGACTCCTGTCAGTACTTATTACTTACTAATTTTAAATGAAGCAACCTCACCTAAATTTACAATTCTTCCGGCAATTCACTTTCCTTGAGGTATTTATTTAAACTGCCACTTCAATTTTACCATAGTTTAAGACTCATTCCTCAGTAAAATTTTTGCTTATCTTTTTGTTTTCTTTTTATAGAAAAGAAGATTATTTCAATCAATTATTTCAATTTCAAACAGCAAAGTAAATTAAATACGCAATAAAAGAGGAAATAAATGTTGAATTATGCTAGTACGTGTTGTTTAAGATTAGAATCATACTTAAAGGGCCACTTAATGTTTTTTTTTTTTTTTTTTTTGCAGCCCACGGAAATGACTTTGAACGTATAAGATCAGAGAATGAGCCAAGTTCGGACACGCTGCATCCCAGACACGAATAACATCATCTGATGTGTCTGCGAGATTTAAGGTGTGCAAGTCAGGGTCAGTCAAGCCTTCCTATGAGCCCAGAAGAATTAAACTAAAACATAAAGGCCCATACATTTTCTATTCAGGCTCAAACCAATATTTAGATGTATTCCAAAAATATGATTTCACTTTATCTTTCCAAAATATGTGCTATATTCTATCATTAATATGCTCTAATGTCTTGAATTTTTTTTTTTTTTTTTAAAAAGGACACATTGAGACATCAATGAACAAGAGACCAACTCAACTGCTTCATTAATACAAAGTCATTTTAAGTTAAACCAGCTGCATCGCCACACGGTGTAAACATTAAAGGTGCAGGTAGGCTGTTCCAGACGGCCCACACGTGAATTTAGGAGACAGTAATCCACTTGTTGAAGAGTGTGAGAAGCACTCAGACCTGCGGAACTTGTCATTAGCCTTGACGGTGTCGTGTGTCAGGGGACCGTCTGGACTGTGACACGTCCCCCTCCCTACCCGCACAAACAGATGGAGCCTGTCACATCAAAACTTGACTAAACGCGGATGGGTGGAGAGCTTACAGTGGCTGCTGTCGGCTGAAGCGTCGCTGTCCTCCGTCTGTCGGGATGCTGAGATCCTCCCCGGCTGCTGCATTCAGGACCCGACGCGGTCTGTCCCAGTCTGCCGCATCCGCGGCGCCGCGCAGGGAGGGCGGGTCGGGAGGGGAGGGGAGGGATCCTGATGGATGGTTGGGACGTGGGCGCTCACGTGGGGACTCCACTGTTTCATAGAAATGTGGATTTCTGCCTTTTACCATGTGTGACAAACGTTGGCTTATGTTGATGTAACTCGCATTTCTACACACTGTTAGTCCTCGACGCTTATTTCCCACCGGGTTCCAGAGTGTGCAAAGGAAACCCGGATTAAAGGGACAGACACCGAACTGATGCGAAGGCTCACTGAGTGTGGATCGATGTCAAATGTCCCTTTCACCACCTGCTGTGCTAAAAACCGCTGTCAAAAAAATAAAATTGTGACATCTTCAGTCCAAAGGAAAGTCTTACTATCAAGCACATTACCTGAATAAATAGTTTGGAATAAATTTGCATGAGTTTGTTTATGTTTTGTAAAAATTACAAAACAGTCAGCTGCAGGTAAATGGACAAAGGAAGGAAAAACAGTCATCACCTAAATTATGTTACTCGTGTAATATAAATTCCAGACTACATAACTTACAGATGAGAAATAGCTAAATATCCGCATGCAGTCTCCTGGGTCACGGTCGGCTTCCAGTCCTGCTCCTGCCATTTGTCGAACCCTTAAAACTAATTTCTGTTTTGTTAAATTACATATTTTATCTTTTTTTTTTTAAATAAAAGAAAAACCTTTGTGGCGTTAAAATGTCAATGAATGTGTTATTATTTATCCCCCCCACCATCTCCGCTCACTGCTCCACCCCTCAAGCTGGAGACCACCTACTCTGTCATCGTCTGGCCTTTAAACTAGTCTACTGTACGCTGCACGGTTCCAAACGCTGGAGTAATTCAGCCGCACGCGTTTGAACCAGACACGGATTCCCAGGTAGAAGAGGAGGAGCCTCTTGTGCAAGATCGACTACAAGCTGATGCGTAAGAATGGTTTAATGGTTTAATGTTTAGTGTCGACAACATTCAGGTTTCCTCGCTTTTCTACGCAGAAGAACCGGGCTAGAACTAGAAATCCTCAGCCATGATATGACTGCTTACTTCGATCATAATATGCATCACAGGAGATAAAAGAAAAAACAATAATTGAACCTAAAGAGTAATGAGTAAAACCACATACGTGCAAACGTGCAAAATGGCTAAATGACCTAAGATGCTGGCGAGCCGTCGGTCGCATTTTACATTTTCCATCAGCGCTTGGATTCTGCGCAGTTTAAGTGTGACATGTGCAAAGCATGCAGCGTCATGAGATGTGACAGAAATCCCCAGAAAAAGCCGGACATGTCAAGCTTCCGTGTTGTTTACTGGAGTCAGATTTAACCAGTGTTGCTTTAAAACCTGACTGGCATATTCAGTAGAGCTACGGTACCCGCCTGCCCGTGTGTCTGTGTCCACGTTTCATGTTCTGGCTGCTCTGACACATCCTGCGGAAGCAAGAGGCACTTTGAATTCCTTGGAGCCTTTGGGGATGTGACACACGTATGGAGACAAGCCGCAGCTTGTTAACCAACAGTCCATATCTCACAGACGGAGCGTACGGCTAAACATGAGCCCAACGTGTTGGCACCTGAAGAGAGACACAACACGGCACAGTGGCGACACACAGCACTAGAGGTGTGGTTAAAAAGTACATAAAAACAGGATGTTAGGTTGAAGATTAACTTTGGTAGAAGTGAAAGTCCACCATATACAAATACCACTTGAGTAAACATCTTAAAGTAGCTGATATTAAATGTACTGCATGCATCAAAAGTACATGTAAATGTACATACATTTACAAAATGTATAAAACATTTTATCTGTTCCACTCATGTGATTCCTCTGTTGACATAAATCCCTGAAGTTGCATCTTTATAAGAGAAATAATCTTGACTGAGTAAATGGCCGGACGTGTAACAAGGTGGTGTCAAAAAACACAAAATAACCAAAACAAATCAATGAATGAATAAATAAGAGACAGAGACATTTTTATTCATTTGAGCTCCTTTGCATATTAAACACCTCATTCACCTTCGGTTTGAGTCTGAAAAATAACTGTCCTTTAACAACGCTGAGGTTTAGATGAATTATTATGAAGTGCAGTGAGGAACCCTGCATGAAAACTGTGGCTACGTCCCAAAGTCTTTTAGATGTCCAGAGACACCTGCTGGTAAATGAGCTCACAACACGATGGGAGAATGTGTCATCAGGGTGTGCCAAGATTCAGCCGCTTTCTATCATCTCATCAGCTGGGGTTCTTCAGTCTCAGATTGTTCCCTTCTCTCTTTGAGAAGTTCAGTGGAAGTCGTTTTCCGAACAAACAGATGATTTTTTAAAATTTTCTGTCAATAACCGCAGTGATTTTCCTCCTTCGTCTCCAGTCACTTGGAGAGACCTCACCTGCGTTCTCGGCCAGCAAGTTCTTGGAACCCACTCAGTCTCCGTCCGACCACGGTCACCACACAACTGCTATTATTAGAACTGCTGTGAAATAATACATAGTTAAAACTCTCCTTGAATCTTCTGCGTCTGCACCTGGGTCCGAGTCAAAGAGGAAACCCCAACACTCACCGCTTTAACACACACCTCTAGAAACAATGATTTTTTTTCTCCTGACTGATTGTTTGGATCAATAATAAGTATATTTGTGTACGGGCCCCTGTTTTTCGGTGGGTTTTTAAGTGATTTTTCACTGCAGCATTCGCTCATTGTGGGTCATTTTAACTTTGTTTCACTTGGTTTTTTTCCACCAGTCAGCACCACATTTAATCTACTGCACCCGGTGTTCTCCAGGTGCCACATGAACTTGAAAAGATGTCATTTTCAAGCTTTGATAAGACAAAAATCTTCACTTAAAATGTGAGAAAAGCACTTGGTGACTTCATTCATTATTGGGTTAAATGATAATCCGACGTGGGCCGGTAAGTATCTCCACTACTGCTCTATTTCAAAGCCTCAAGCTGACGTTTGAGCTGACCTAATGGAAAACACTATCAGCTTTATCAAACTACGATGACCTATTAAAGCCGACCGTGCTGCTGCTGTGTGTAAACGGTGAGCTCTCAGTGTCCGACAGCCATGGTGACGACGCCTGCTCTGCTCCCCGCAGCAGTGCTGCTGCTGCTGCTGCCGCTGCTTCCTGCGACTCCAACTAAGAGTAAACTAGACAATAACTCCACACACTTCAGTCTGAATGACTTTGTTGGTCTGGACAACCGATGGCACCGCTCTGGTCTTTTCTGTCATGCAGCGTGTGATTCGGAGAATAGTTTAGCTCCCATTGAAGTGGTGGTGCAGAACAACATCCTCAACACCCTTCCCTTGAACTTCAGCACCGAGACGGTCTGCAGAGGGATCCTGCTGGGGTCGCTGAAGAGACTCAGCGCCTCCAATGGTGACTTCAAGTAAGACCATCATTTCTTTGTCTTCTTTCTCTCTTTAAATTTTACCTTGCGAGTGCAAAAGTTGCTTAGTGGTTCACTGTGTGCACAGCGGGGTCCTTCTACATGAACACCACTTGGGCTCAGACCCCAAGCGGACAAGAAGGTGCCCCGTGCAGGCGACACCGGCTGAGCCGAACCGTAAACGCTGAGCAGCTCTGATGAAACTCTGCACTGGGAAAAATGAGGAGTGAAATCTAGTTAAAAAAAAAAAGAGAAGCTCCAACCATTTTCCACACTATAAATATTACACAGGATATTCTCAAGTAAAATCTACTAGCAGTGAAGAATTGTTACCAAATGTTCTTAAGTAACTTTTACCTCCACTTTTCTGCCCTTGTCCGTAAATTTTATTTACAAATCTTTAAAAGTGTGAGGCGCGGGTGGTTTTGGGGGGATTATTAGTCATCCTGATGACTAATAAACTAATGAATGTTGTGAAAGTGCCATCTGTGATGCCCCCATGGTGACCTACATGAAAACATGTCATTAAGTGCCCTCCCTCAGTTTGCCTCTGACCCTCAGACATCCTGAGCTCTGAACTAGACCAGCCCCCACTGACGGGTGTCACGTTGCCGCAGACGCTCATAATATGTTCTCATGGACACACAAAGGCGGTTGAGTTGAATAAGACCAAAATAACCAGATCATTTTATAGCAAAATTTGAAAATTACATTTTTTTTTTCTTTGTTTTTTTTTGTGATCACATGGTCTGGGTGAATACTAAGTTCCCGATTGGCTGCAGGGTGTCCATTCATTCCTGATAATACACAGTCATAAAATGAAACTGTTCATCGTTTGAAATGTGCTGGCTGGAGACATCTCGTCATCAGCAATAAACTCCAAGAAAATGAATCTGAATATCACCAGTCTGTCCTTTTTAAAGCTCTTACACCCTCAGAAGGCTTCATCCCCGATGCAACCAGCACAGACCGTCTTCATTAAACAGGGACTCCTTTTGATTCGCTGCTCCAGTCAGCCTGATAACCACCAGCTGCTGGAAACATCCTGATCTGCAGAGCGCCAACTGTTTCGAAGTTGGTTTAATATTTCGTTTGTAACAGCTGGATTTACATGAATAGTTCCCCACTTTTGGTTTTCTTTTGTTTGCACTAACCTCCAAATTGCACAAGTGGACATCAGAAACGGCTCTGCGAGCTCTCCTTCGCCTCGCACATCTGCATCTGCTGCCAGGGGAAACCACGCTGCTCACTTGGCGGACTTCCATTGTCCTTCTCTTCGGTCCTGCAGGTTCACCTACACGGAGGATCCAAACTACGGCCCATACCTGGAGAGTGTCAACGGAGTTCCTGGAAATGATAAAGAGCACACATACTGGGAGCTCCTGGTCAAGCCTCACAATGGCAAAATCGAAAGACCTGATGTTGGTAAGTCCACTGTGACAATGCCCGTAATCTGTCTCATTTCCTGTTCTGGTTTTACAAACTGCAATACTCTATATCGATCCTGTTCACAGGTATCGGATGTTACATTCCAAATAAGAATGATCAAATCATTCTAAACTTCACAAAGTGGTGAAGATTCATTAATCATCACCGTGAGACCAGAAACACGACTGGATGTGATTTAACAGCAGTGTATCTGATAAGTGAATAAAGTAGTCCTCCGGGGGCTGTAAAAGTTTCAAAAGAAAATAAAATCATTGTGTTGCACGTTGTGTTCTGCTGCCTCTGAATACCGTTTGGTTTTTTTTTGATGGCTCTGCCATTGTGGCTGCCGTCTTTGAATACGGCGACCTCTGAAATTGGACTGACGTTCCTTTTTCATGCTAATAGTACACAGCTTATCACATGTAAAGTCTTCTAATGGCAACAATCACCGCACAACGGCGAGGTGATTTTGGCGCCATGGCAATACAGACGCTCTCCACCTGCAGCAGCCAGGGGCACCATGGGATACCTGGCTATCACCTGATCAAGGTTTTAGCCATCACAAACACATTTTATTACACATTTTATTTACATTAAACACATTGAAAATCTATGCTTGGTGTGTAAAACAAACAATAAACCAACCAAACAACCAACAACCAGCCACAAAACAAACAAGCAAACAAAGCAACCAACCACTTCTGATGTGAAAACATCATCGGTGGAGAGAATTTTGAATATTTACTCTGTTGACAGTTGCAAAAGAAAGTTGCACACAAGATATCATAGTTGTATCATTGTTTTTGTTTTTTGTTTTTTTTTAAGCCCATTAACCTTTGTCTTGTCGAAGTAACACACAGACTTGTGTACGGATTTTTGATCTGACACAGGTCTGAAGTAATGATATAATGAAGGCTGCAGCTTTTTGCTTCACACACATTATCTCGCAGGACGTCGTGCATCACGTGTGCCAGCAGGTGTTTATCACGCTGCGACCTTGGATGCCCCTCCCAAATAAACCTTAAAAAAAAGGAGCAATTAGAATTAGTGCCAGTGTTTGGTTTTCCACCATATTTCTGGAGCCACTTTGATGTCATCTGTTTATTGGTGCGTTGCATTGTGGGAGTCTTGTGACCAACGCTGCACATTCAGAAGTCAAGTGGGGTTGACTGACTTTGTGGCTTTCTTTTTTGTGTGTGCGTGTATACACACCGTACTGATAACCTGCTGGGTAGGAACTCAGGATTGAGGACGTGTGGTGGATCGCATTACATCAATTACCTCAAATTACCTCAATCACAAAAAAAATGCAGAAACGTCTGTACTTTTTTGTAACATTTCTGGCAGCACTGACACACCTCTCTAAAGTCAACACAAGTGCCAGTTCCTTTTTAATAGTGTTCCTGGCTCGAATGACTGAACAGGTGAGCCGGAGGAAGAATTCAAATGTCAAATCCTCAAATTGTATATTTGCTGAGAAAAGCAGTAAAATCTTAAACTTAAAGGAGAATTACAGTATTTTTCAACGTAAGTCTTATATGCCAATATATGAGGGTCAAAAACCTTTTATTTTTTGGAAAATTTTTAGCTTGACAAGGCTATATGATGCAACGGTGTGAGTGTTTGTGACTGAGTAATTGTAAACGTGCCGTAAAAAACAAATGTTTCGGCTTCCAATAAAATAAAAGTTATTGATATTTTTAGCCCTTAAAAATAGCTCTTTTGTGCATCCTTTACAATCTAATCAAATAGAATTGATATACTTGATTTGATATATTCCAGACTCATTTCACATAAAATAAAATGATATGATAAAATGATAATTATGGCCTACGGAAGAAAACAAACATGTCCCACAATATTTTACTGTATAAACTGTAAGCCAAGCCGCAAAAATGAAACACAAAAGACATTTTCAAAAGAAATATTTGACTTAATTTTGCTTATTTTCTAATCAATATAGCCAGTACACATGCCTGGTATAGGTGTGTACTTTGGCCATAGTATCAAAAGATGTCCCGTCAGCTGGGAAAACACCTGATGTCACCAACACAAAGAGATGCTTTATTTATCTCATACAAATTCTTTCAAAGCGTTTTCTACATCCGGATTTTCCTGCGGACCAGGAAGTGATTTGCACAAATCAGCAGAGAATGAAAGCAGGGGAAAAAAACTGACTCTCCCCTTGAAGAAATGATACCGTCTCCACTTGCTTCCCTGTGTTGCATCAACAGTCGTGTCCGTTATAAAAGCCGCTGCAGGGAACCGCTGATGTATCATCTTTGACTTCTGCTGAACGGAAGCACGACAATGGACCCTCAGACAGGTGAAGAAAATATTACTGATTGAAGGCTTTATCAAATATTTGTATCAGTGTTTCATTCAAAAATGACTTAAATTTTCTTCTTCCCATCTGTTTTTCTGCAGGAACTTTTGCCTGTGCATTTGAACTCACACTCACGATTAAGAATGTTGAGGAGCCAAAAATATGTTCCTTCAACGTTCCAGCAACAAAGGGTCAGACACTCCTTGAGGCCATGACATGTTATGGGAAAAACAATTGCAGTTTTAGGTACAGTATGTTGTTTGGTAAGATTTAGTTATAGTGCATAGTGTGTGTTCACCTCCCAATACTGCTTTATCATGTTTTAGATCGGTTTCACTCTCCTCTCCATAATTACAGCATTAAACACTGAGACCTTCGGGTTTTGTGCAGCTTTTGTGACGCTCTGCTGTCTCCTGCAGTTTTAAAACGAAGGATGTCCCCACCAGCGGTCCGTATGTGGTGGAGGTGAAAGGGGTAAAAAGTGGCGAAAACAAATTCTGGGAAGCGCTTCTCTTCAAAGAAGTGACTAAAGAAGTCATACCCCTCAGTAAGTTAAAGGCGCACAACACTGAACAGGCCGCACCGATCCTTCTTGCTGTTGGTTAAGACTGAAAGTGTTTGGTGTTAAATAAGCCTTGAGCTATCTATAGTTCTAGGAGCTCACTTAACTTCTTAAAAACAAAGCAGCCTTTTCCTCTGTCGCTGAGAGGCGCTGCCTCTGCCAAATGTGACTCTCAGGCTCTCGAAATCATCATATCTTTAAGATTTTTATTGTTTGCAACCTATGATGCACGTTTTTATTTACTTTCACAGGCCTTCGCTACCAGGTTTGCCCAGGCGACACTGTGTATCTGAGGTTTTCTTTATTCTGAGTTACAGTTTGATCATCATTCTACTGCCAGAATCCTCAAACAAACTGCACGCTGTCTGCGTTTCTTCCTAATAAATATGAATATAATCACCACGCTGCCTGTAATAAAGACTCTGATCTGCTCTGTGTGAAATGATGAAGCAGAAATCTTATTTGCAAGAATCCAACAATAAATGATGCAGACTCATTTTCTCTCTTTTCCACACTCATTCACATGAGAACACTTGCACAGGGAACCATAAATGCTTGAAATGCTTTAATGAAATCATTTGGACTGAAAGGAACTCAGTGATGTTCAGTCTTGCATTTGAATAAGCAAGCCAACATCTCTTCTTCATGGAATCTAAAGGAAGCAACTGATGCAAGTTTTACGGATCAAAAGTAATAACACGTGCAGCATTTAGAATAAAGATGATTCATTTTTAGCAGAAAATGGACTGATTAAAGTTGCTGAACATTGACATTGAAAACAAAAAAAGTGTAATTTGTTCCGATGAGGTTCACAGCGTAAGAATTTGCAGGGGATGACGTGTCCACTTGCCTTTATAAACGGTTCAAACCGGCACATCAGCCACTGCATGTTCAGCTGTGAATTGTAATTGACCAATAAAACACAGGAGCAATCAGGTATGTCAATGAAACACTTCAGTGGGAGTCTGGTCCCACTGTGATGTCCGGTGGCCGCTGGGTCTTCAGTACTGAGTGTATTTCAGGATGATGAGATCATTTTCTTTGGGGATGTAAACTCCGATACCTGCAAACAAGACCCAGGGAGTATTAAGAGTGAGAGGAGGAGAGTTTTCTGACAGCACGTTAAGCGACAGCAAGAAAGAGGCGTCTCCTAGGACTCACCAACTTCAAGTGTTTTTGTTACGTTTTGGCCTTGGCGCACCAGCAGCTGCCAGAAGGTTCGCTCCTTTTTACTTCCCTCTATACCGTTCACACTCTGCAGGAAGGGGCCATATTCTTGGAAATCAGTGTAGATGAACCTGCAGCAAACAGGGGAAGGACTCACGGTAGATATGGGCTATTTAAGGAAAATCATGTTGATTTTTCCTCTCTTATCTCTGCTAGGTTCCTCCGACTCCTTGCTTTTGGATTCTCTAACAACAACATTACCCAGAAGGCACAACAAAACTCAAAATGTAAGTAAATGAGAAATAAAAACAATAGTGGAAACACAAGACGGCCGCAAAAAAGACTCAGGAAGACTCATTAAATGTAAGTCATCAATTAGAACATTCAAGGGCATTTTGTGACATTCAGACAATATTTCCATTTAAAACACTCTAATAATGAACGAACCCTTTTTGACATGATGGGAAGAAGCACCTGGTGTGAGGCTATTACCAAAATGCCTGTGTACTGTATTATGAAGTTAGCCACTTGAATGAGCATGCTAATCAACTAGCTGCATCCTACAATAGTGATTCACTGAGTAAATATCATCTTTCCATCGCCTCAGACGGCTCTTGTCAAGTAAAAACATGGTTTGATGCTGAACTCAGGACAGTTCTTTTAGACAGGTATGTAACATCTAAATTTAGTTGATTATCAAAACATATCTTATGTAAAAATTATGACATAAAACATTAACAAATAGCAAATATTGGTTTAAATGATGTTGAAATAACATAATGGTTTGATGTTTTCTTGCTAAAACCTGCTAAAACAGTCAAGAAGCTGTAATGTGAACTATAGGCAGACACCACATGTGTAATAATAGTGTTGTTTTGTAGAAGTTGCCTTTTTTTTCACATCACCTCACGTAATGACCCTGGATTTGAGCTTTGTCACGTTTGATGTGTGTCAGCTCATTTTTTTTTCTAGATATCCACTTTGAGATTTGCCTGTGGAATCATTTGCCTTTTGCTCATAAATATCTGTTAAACCGTGTGTTTTGGGGTCCAAATGTAGTCTGGAGTGTCTCCTGGTGAAGGATTGTGTAGAATGTGACCTTGTGTAGTTTGAAGGAGTGAAATATTGCCCCCTGCTGGTCTGGCACATCCAGCTGGTAATTACAAGCTGCACCTTTAATGGTTTTCATCAGGTGCTGCAGTCCACCTGTTAGCAAGGTCAACCAGCCTGACGCAGTGATGGTGGAGAAAATATGATTCGTGAGGAGAAACTTGTGACCATCTTACGTGAAGTCGGTGGTGTAGTACAGGCGCCTCAGTCCACCCAGTAAGATTCCTCCGGAGCACACATAAGTGCTGTATGTCTTGTTGGGGGTGGGTGTTACAGAATCTGTCACCAGGACACTGAATGCAGTTTGAGCACACCCTGCAAAAAGGTTTATGTTAATAGAAAAGTGTGTACAAAACAGTTATTACAAGAAAAACATGCATGTAGCCAGGCCAACTGTCCAGGACGTACTGGGTTCAGCTCCATCCTTGTGTGAACCTTCAAAAATCCAACAGAGGGGAAAACATTAGAGCTCCTTTCATCAACCGAAATTTTCAACAACAGAAAGTGCTGTGAAGCTGAAGCTTACTTGCAGATTGAATCCCAGAAACCAGCAGCAGCAGCAGCACAAGCAGGGCTGCAGAGCACAGATTGGGCGTCTTCATTCTGACTCCTGAGTCTGAAAAGTTGCCTTCACCAGCACGAACACAAAATCGGTTTTAATGCTGGGTCAGAACAACAGAAGGAGCACAAACAGCTCTCTGTTTGTGAGAGAGGAACACTGCTGAGCAAGTGTCACTTTTCATCTGTTTGTTTGCCTTTAACAGTGTTTGCCTGTGAGTATTTCATGTTCTGTTACCTTATATCTATTTAAGGAGGTGTACATTTAACTATTCCATCGTTTGGTATTTGGTTTATCACTGCAACAAAAGTTGGAAACCCAGAAGTTTGAAGTTTTAATGGAAAAGGTAGGACAATGCTTGTCAATCAACAAAGCTCGACGGGGAAAACAAACTTCTGTCAGTTTTCTGTTTTGGTCATGGTGTTAAGCTATTTGCGGTTGTGTTTACCTCCCAACGTACCTCCCAGAAGAGAAGGCTGCAAAGGATCAAGGTGAGTCTAAATCTTATTTTTTCCACAGACTTTTCCTTAATTTTCATGTTATTTATTGATGCATGTCCAGGTATGGGCTTTATTTGGAGTTGTTTCTCTGCTGCTTGCTCATGAGAAGTGATTGACATGCTTTCAAACGCTACCTCGGTTCTATCTTGGAGCAAGGCGGGACCAGGGGAGCCAGAAGTTTTACTGTCTCATGCATTAGCGTCACGAAATAGCGATCACTTTATGCTGTTTTTTTAATATAGCTGTTCGACTGCAGCTTTAAAAGAGAGGAAGCTCTGCTGCTCTGAGCTGAGAATCGCGTCTTTTAGACCCCCAGCGTCTGGATAAGATAGGAGGAGTGCCTGACGTCAGTATGGACAGAGAGAGACGCAGCCATCCCAGCTACCAAAGCCAAAACCACAGAGAAACTTAGACGTCTTTTTCAGGATGCCTTTCCTCCTTATAGCAATTACTTTGTTGCTATCAATGTTCAAAATATATGTTTAACCTGTTCCTTTGTCGGTTTATCTTTAATCCATCAGTTTCTTAGATCAACTGTCAATTTGGGCTGCAAAACATGTTATTTAACATCACAATATTCGCTTTCACCAAAAAAAAACTATTGAAATCTTGGTGACATGATGTCAGGAACATATTTTCTTCCTCTCACCTGGAGAGAGATTTTCGTTCCCTTTATCTCTAATTAATTTTGCTTCTTGTGGTTTGAACATTTCCCTTGCTCGAATTGTGATTCCGACTATTTTACAATTAATTGCAAAGGCCGACTGTTACTCACTTTTCCTCTTCACTTTTGCCATTAACAGCTGATGTCAATGTGCTAATGCACACAGTTGTAACATGGAAGAAGTTTGTTTAAAATTGCATTTTACTCATCTTATCAGGAATTTTTGAGAGGTTTAAGAGCAGCTGAAGGGCTACATCTTCATGGAGCATCTAAAACATAGTGTTTTCATTAAAATAAACAAAAATACCTCAACTTCCACCTCAGGTGAATAACTCATATCAAATACAGCAAAATATCCCTATAAGATGTTTCAATTAGTGGAATTTTTGAGAGGTTTAAGAGCAGCTGAAGGGCTACATCTTCATGGAGCATCTAAAACATAGGGTTTTCATTAAAATAAACAAAAATAACTCAACTTCCACCTCAGGTGAATAACTCATATCAAATACAGCAAAATATCCCTATAAGATGTTTCAATTAGTAAGTTTCTAAGAGAAACGTATCATAAAAAATATACCTTCTTCAATGATTCCTTCCTTAGCACGAGTCGTCGTTAAGATCTGTTTAGAAGAGTCTTCCCGTTCGAATAGAACCTGGTAATGTTTTATAGCTGTCCTCGCATCCTATTGACACAACCAGTTATCACACTGCTGATCAATGTCAACACTCTAAAAATGTCACATGTGGAGTTAAAAAATAGAGCTCCACCTGCAATGACAAACATTGAGAAACACTAAATGTTCATCACAGTAAAACAATCAAATAAGAGGAAATTACGCTCCTATTATGACAACGCCTTGTTGATGTAACACCTACAGTCTGTGAGAAAGCACTGCGTCCTACTACAATGTCAAAACTCACATTACAGATCCTATGCTGAGGTAGTTTTACATAAAAAGTCACACAATTTATGTGGCTTTAAGAATTGAGCCCCATGCTGCCCATAGCTGGAGGCAATTTACTAGAGACCCAATTCCAAAAAAAGTCAGGATGTTGTGTAAAATGTGAATAAAAAACAGAATAAAGTGATTTCTTTTTGCAACTTAGTTTCAACCTATATTAACTGAACATAACGCAAAGACAACATATTCAATGTTATGATACTGAATCGATAACCTTTTTTATTTTGTGGGAAAAATACGCACATTTTAAATCTGATGCCTGCAACAGGTTCCAGAAAGGTTGGGACAGTGGCAAGAAAAGACTGGGAAAGGGGTGAAATGCTCTAAGAACACCTAGAACATTCCCCAGGTGAGCAGGTTCATTGGTAACAGGTGAGAGTAGCATGATTGGGTATAAAAGGAGCCTCCTGAAAGGCTCAGTCGTTCACAAGCAGCGATGGCTCGAGGTTCTCCACTTACTGAAAGACTGCATGTGCAAATCATCCAACAGTTCATGAACAGTGTTTGTCAATGTGCAACTGCAAGAAATTTTAGGGGTTTCATCATCTACAGCCCATAATGTCATCAAAAGATTCAGAGAACCCGGAGACAGGCTGGATGTTCCAGACCTTTGACCCCTCAGATGGCCAGACATTAAAAACAGGCATCATTCTGTGATGGATGTTACAACGTGAGCTAAAGAGGAAAAGGACCATCCAGGCTGTTTTCAACACACAATTCAAAAGCATCATCTGTGATGGTGTGGGTGTGTATTGGTGCCCATTGCATCATGGGTAACCTGCACATCTGTGAAGGCACCATTAATGCCGAGAGGTGCAGGCAGGTTTCAGAGCAGCGACGTGTTTTTCAGGGACGTCCTCACTTAGTTCAGCAAGATCATGAAGCCACATTCTGCAGAGTTACAACAGCGAGCAGGTACTAAACTGGCCTGCGTGCAGTCCAGACCTGTCTCCTGTTGAAAGTATACAACGCAAAATGAACAGAAGCACCCGACTGTTGAGCAATTTAAGATGTACCTCAAGCAAGAATGGGACAGAAATCCACTTTCAATACTCCAACAACTCGTCACCACAGGTCATGTGACTAAGGCAACAAAGGTCACATGACGGGACATGTTCATTTATCGTTTGTCAAATAGATGTAATGTGAAGAACAAATAGCATTGGCCAATGTTGGCTACAGGGAGAGGAGTCATGTTCTAATTCAAAGATTGCCGTCCAAGCCACATGAAAGCCCTCATTACACTTTTCCAGATTCATCCTACATTAATAACAGATAAGAAAATGTGGGAGTGAGAAAGGAGTGTTTCAAATTCTTACGCGATAAGTTATTGAACAAATTTTTGATCAACTTTGTCCGATGCAGTGATGATATTATGATATTACTTAATTGTGTAACTCATGTTATGACAATATTGGTCACTCACAATATTTCAAACTTATTTTGGCTAGCAAATGTGACTCACAATAAGTTGAAATGATGTCGAAAATAACATAATGGTTTGATGTTTTCTTGCTAAAACCTGCTGAAACAGTCAAGAAGCTGTAATGTGAACTATAGGCAGATACCAGATGTGTAATAATAGTGTTGTTTTATTGCAGTCATTCATGTTCTGGCACTGCCGTCAGTTAGAAGTTGCCTTTTTTTTCACATCACCTCACGTAATGACCCTGGATTTGAGCTTTGTCACGTTTGATGTGTGTCAGCTCATTTTTTTTTCTAGATATCCACTTTGAGATTTGCCTGTGGAATCATTTGCCTTCAATGATTCCTTCCTTAGCACGAGTCGTCGTTAAGATCTGTTTAGAAAAGTTTTCCTCTTCGAACAGATCCTGGTAATGTTTTATAGCTGTCCTCGCATCCTATTGACACAACCAGTTATCACACTGCTGATCAATGTCAACACTCTAAAAATGTCACATGTGGAGTTAAAAAATAGAGCTCCACCTGCAATGACAAACATTGAGAAACACTAAATGTTCATCACAGTAAAACAATCAAATAAGAGGAAATTACGCTCCTATTATGACAACGCCTTGTTGATGTAACACCTACAGTCTGTGAGAAAGCACTGCGTCCTACTACAATGTCAAAACTCACATTACAGATCCTATGCTGAGGTAGTTTTACATAAAAAGTCACACAATTTATGTGGCTTTAAGAATTGAGCCCCATGCTGCCCATAGCTGGAGGCAATTTACTAGAGACCCAATTCCAAAAAAAGTCAGGATGTTGTGTAAAATGTGAATAAAAAACAGAATAAAGTGATTTCTTTTTGCAACTTAGTTTCAACCTATATTAACTGAACATAACGCAAAGACAACATATTCAATGTTATGATACTGAATCGATAACCTTTTTTATTTTGTGGGAAAAATACGCACATTTTAAATCTGATGCCTGCAACAGGTTCCAGAAAGGTTGGGACAGTGGCAAGAAAAGACTGGGAAAGGGGTGAAATGCTCTAAGAACACCTAGAACATTCCCCAGGTGAGCAGGTTCATTGGTAACAGGTGAGAGTAGCATGATTGGGTATAAAAGGAGCCTCCTGAAAGGCTCAGTCGTTCACAAGCAGCGATGGCTCGAGGTTCTCCACTTACTGAAAGACTGCATGTGCAAATCATCCAACAGTTCATGAACAGTGTTTGTCAATGTGCAACTGCAAGAAATTTTAGGGGTTTCATCATCTACAGCCCATAATGTCATCAAAAGATTCAGAGAACCCGGAGACAGGCTGGATGTTCCAGACCTTTGACCCCTCAGATGGCCAGACATTAAAAACAGGCATCATTCTGTGATGGATGTTACAACGTGAGCTAAAGAGGAAAAGGACCATCCAGGCTGTTTTCAACACACAATTCAAAAGCATCATCTGTGATGGTGTGGGTGTGTATTGGTGCCCATTGCATCATGGGTAACCTGCACATCTGTGAAGGCACCATTAATGCCGAGAGGTGCAGGCAGGTTTCAGAGCAGCGACGTGTTTTTCAGGGACGTCCTCACTTAGTTCAGCAAGATCATGAAGCCACATTCTGCAGAGTTACAACAGCGAGCAGGTACTAAACTGGCCTGCGTGCAGTCCAGACCTGTCTCCTGTTGAAAGTATACAACGCAAAATGAACAGAAGCACCCGACTGTTGAGCAATTTAAGATGTACCTCAAGCAAGAATGGGACAAAACCCCACTTTCAATACTCCAACGAGTCGTGTCTTCAGAAGCTGTCTGAGCACTGATGGAACACAGCAGTAAACATCTTCTTGGATGTTGGAACATGTTGCAGAAATCAAATTCAGTGTGTTTGCGTATTTCCAGAGAAACAATAAAGTTCATTAGTTTGAACATTAAATATCTTGTCTTCGTGTTTTGATTCAATTGAAAATGGGTTAAAGAATTTGCAAATCACTGGAAATCGGCTTTGGCATGAGCGAAAGAAAGAAAGAAAGAAATGAGATGAAATGAAACAATCCTTGGCATTCGTAAAAGTTTTTTGTGTCTTTTCAGCCTCACATGTCCGTGTGTAAACATTAACCTTCAGTACGGGGGAATCAGATTGTGGTCAGAGGGGTCACCGCAGATTTTCAGATCATTTTGGGGGGGTTTTTTGTTGTTTTTTTACAGTTTACGGTGAAATCGGAGCAGGAGCTGCTCCAATTTTTTAGAGCTGATATTCATACATAAACAGTGGTGGAAAGTTAAAATTGAAAAGAAGTATATATACATACAATAAGCATAACAGTCGTGTGTATAGTTGTTTCATGGGCTGTGTATTTGGTTTTATGTGTTACATTCTAAACATGTAGTTGTCATGTTCTCCATCTTTACCATCACACTGTGTCAATTTTGGGCTTGTTTTTGAAGCAGAATGTAGCTTCTTCTGGTGGTATACATCTGACGAACCCTGATTTATTGGTGTCAGAATGCTGTGGGTCCCTCAGGACGGCAGCGGCACCGGGTCAGATCGCTCGGCCACCCCGGGGTCACTTAACCTCCCACTCACCTCCACAATTAAGAGGTTGGTTGTAACATTCGAACCGTCCCTGGAGGTGTGTGTGTGTGTGTGTGTGTGTGTGTGTGTGTGTGTGTGTGTGTCCAGCTGCGTCCCGTCAGGCCCGTGTGCCTGTTTTCACTGGCAGCATTGTCGAAAGGGCTATAGGATGTGACAACAATGTGATATTTGCTATTATCAGGAAATCAGCAAGTGGGGCGACAAAGTGTGTTGACTTTATGTGGAGGCACCCATGAGTCCCTCTGCTGAGGACAGCTGACCATGATGGCAACCAGGCAAAATGACATGTCTGGGGGTGGGGGCGTCGAGTTCTGGTGGATTTCATGTTGTTCTGAAAGTGCTGTGAAGCTGAAGCTTACTTGCAGATTGAATCCCAGAAACCAGCAGCTCTCTGTTTGTGAGAGAGGAACACTGCTGAGCAAGTGTCACTTTTCATCTGTTTGTTTGCCTTTAACAGTGTTTGCCTGTGAGTATTTCATGTTCTGTTACCTTATATCTATTTAAGGGGGTGTACATTTAACTATTCCATAATTTGGTATTTGGTTTATCACCGTAACGAAAGTTGGAAACCCAGAAGCTTGAAGTTTTAATGGAAAAGGTAGGACAATTCTTGTCAATCAACAAAGCTCGACGGGGAAAACAAACTTTTTGCAGTTTTCTGTTTTGGTCATGGTGTTAAGCTATTTGCAGTTGTGTTTACCTCCCAACGTACCTCCCAGAAGAGAAGGCTGAAAAGGATCAAGGTGGGTCTAAAACTTATTTTTTCCACAGACTTTTGAGAGCTGAGAACTGAAGACAGAGTTTCGCAGCTTCTGCTTGAGAGATTGCAATCGCTCAGCCTGGTAAAGATTCAAAAACTACCATAAGCAAAATATTTCAATTGACATCGTCAGCCTCTTGAAGGTGCAACTTGTAATCATCGACCACATGCTCAAAATACCTTTGTACATGTAGACACGGGATATGAATAATGCGATAAACCTCAAAAATGTGTAGTGAAATTAGCAAACCCTTACATCCAGACTCATCTCATAACACCAGTGTCAAGTGTTGTGAATACAACTATGCACAAATTTTGGCCACAGTGCTGCAACTGCGACTACCAGTCAAGAAAAACCTGCTGTATTATTACACATGTGGCATGTACCTGTAGTTTAAGTTATTAATCAACCCGACTCCCACGGACTATTATGAATGAAAATATAATAAAGGGAAAACATTGATTTTTTTGAAATGGACCAAACCATCTGAACAATTTCACTCCAACAGAGCAGCTTTTCAGTTACCGAACACAAAAGTGGGGGCAGAAAGACCCACAAACAAGCGGCAACTGCAGGTAGCTGCAGTGAAAGCCTGGCAAAGCATCTCCAGGGAGGAAAGTGAGAATGTGGTGAAGTCTATGGGCTCCAAACTTCAAGCAGTCACTGACTGCAAAGGATTTTCATACAGGTAGTAAAAACTATGGTTATATTTACCATAATGGTAGTTTTTCTAAATACTTATAAGCCCCTGGCAATGGACATGCCGTGCCGTAAAAAGGCTCTAATTCCGAAATGGTAAATGCCTTTTTTTTCAGGCCTCTTAAATCAAAGCTAAAAGTTTACACTTTAATCACATCTTGGCTGCTTCTTTCAAAATCCACTGTGGTGGCGTATAAAGGCAAAATGATAAATTCAGAGTCACTATAGAAAAGATGATGTGTTGCTCCTTGTATTTGGTCATGAATGTGGACTCTCTCTGTTTCTGTGACAACTGGGGCCTTACACTCATATGTAACTGAAAAGGCAGTTTGTCTACATCCCTGCTGCCTCTCCAGCCCGCAGTTCATTAGCAGATTGATTCCAGCAACTATTTCTATAATGCAATAAATAGATACGGCATGGCATCGTAACGGTTACTTCTACCCGTTATGTTCAGAGTGTTTGGTCATTATTTTGTATGTTTTTTGAAACATTGCCTAAATCTTACAAATTGCCCCTTTAAACAAATTTGACAAATTTGACTCCTTACTTAAAGCATCCACCTACAAAGCTTTGTTGGAGGCTTTGACCACTAGCAGCATCCGCAGAGGAACCTCCTCTGAAGCAAAGTATTTCTTCAAGTCAAATGTGTCAAAATCTTCCTCTGACGATAGTAACATGAAAGCCAGAGCCGACCAAACAGCCGGGGAGTGTTTCTCACTGGAGGAACGTCTTAATCTCAGGTACTGCTGGATCTCAAGTTTTAGAGAATGATCATTCAGTTCATTCAGACAGTGGAACAGATTGATGCTGTTCTCCGGAGACTGATTCTCACTGATCTTCCTAATGATGTACTTTACTGTCTTCTGATTGGTGTCTGAGCTACTTCCTCTCTGTGTCAGCAGACCTTGCAGGAGAGTCTGGTTGGTTTTTAGTGAAAGTCCCAGGAGAAAATGGAGGAACAGGTCCAGATGTCCATTTGGATTCTGCAAAGCCTTGTTCACGGCACAGTTGTAGAGTTGTGTTAGTTTAGGTTTGTCTCTATATATTATGGACCACCAGAAAGAAGGCTTATTTCCTGCCAGCAGATTGACACCCAAGTTGACAAATGTCAGATGGACATGAAGGGCAGCCAGAAACTCCTGAACACTGAGGTGGACAAAGCAGAACACCTTGTCCTGGTACAGTCCTTTCTCCTGCTTAAAGATCTGTGTGAACACTCCTGAGTACGTGGAGGCTTCTCTGATATCAATGCATATTGCATAATGCAATTTCATAAAAGATCAGTTTGCCTTTCTGCAGGTCCTCTCAAAAGCCAGTTTTCCCAGAGATAAAATCATTGTTCTGTTGTTTTCATTCCAGAGTGTATCTGTCTGATCTCCTCTGTCATATTTGATATTCTTTAATTTTAACTGAACCACCAGGAAGTGGATGTACATCTCAGTAAGCGTCAGGCTCTCATCTTTCTGGTTTTTAGTATATCCTCCAGAACAGTAGCAGTGATCCAGGAGAAGACCGGGATGTGACACATGATGTGGAGGCTTCGTGATGTGGGAGATTATTCTGCTGGCCTGCTTTTCATCTCGGAATCTCTTCTGGAAGTACTCCTCCTTCTGTGGGTCAGTGAACCCTCTGACCTCTGTCACCTTGTCCACATACTCAGGGGGAATCTGACTGGCCGCAGCAGGTCGTGTGGTGATCCAGAGGTGAGCAGATGGGAGCAGGTTCCCCATGATCAGGTTTGTTAACAGCACGTCCACTGAAGCCAACTCTGTAGCATCTGTCAGGATCTCACTGTGGAAGTTCAGCGGAAGCCGGCACTCATCCAGGCCATCAAAGATGAGCAAGACCTGTAACTCTTCCAAAATGTGGATTCCTGCTTCTTTGGTTTCTGTAAAGAAGTGATGAACAAGTTCTACCAAACTGTACTTCTTGTCTCTCAACGCATTCAGCTCTCTGAAAGTGAATGGAAGTGTGAGCTGTATGTCCTGGTTGGCTTTGTCTTCAGCCCAGTCCAGAGTGAACCTCTGCGTTAAGACTGTTTTAACGATGCCGGCCACTCCCTTTGTCATCACCGTTCTGATTGGTTTAGCTGTCCAGGGTGAAGGTTTGAAGATGTCTTCACATTTGATTGTTGTTTCTGGTTCAGCCGATCCCCTTGATGCGCTTTCAATTTGTCTGACCTCTTGTTCATCATTGACCTCTCCAGTCCATCCCTGCTTTAGGAATCCCCTCAAACACACACTGAAACTTCTTCTTTAGATTAGACTTGAGTTTATGTCGGTAAGATGCAGCTGTGGTTCCTGGAATAAATTAATAAATATGAATATCTGAATTTTTGAGCAGTTGTTTCCCCTTTTTACATGACACCTATTGTTATACATACTGCTCTGCAGACAGTCAGCCAAATCCTCCCACCTTAGTCTCTTAAGGAAGTGGAGGGTGATCTTCAGAAAAGACTCTCGGCTGCTCCACACCTGCTCTTCATCCTCAACATCAGACACCCTCTCATCGTTGCTCTGATCCTCAGAGCGTTTTGTGCAATCTGGACTCAGAACCTTCTTAAACCTCTTTAGCTCCTTCTTCATAAAGTGGACAATGCTTTCCTCAAGCAGCTGGAACAGAGCAACAAAATTTAGATGTTAGAACACAACGTTGCATCTATCCGACAGCGACTAAAAAAACCACTGACCTGTTGTGAAGTTACAGTAGGTTAAATTTATTTGTATAGCACTTTTGAAGACACAAGTCACTAAGTGCTTTACTTAGTGAGGGCATAAAATACAAAACAAGGCCACAAAAACATAAATGGGGCCAAGGATTCAACCCTGTGTACCAGCAGCAATGCTTGTCTCAATCAGTCACTCTGTCAAATTTGGCATTAGAGCTACCAAAATGTAATGAGCTCGAAACCTTGACCATATTAGCCCCTCTGTAAAATCTGGTAACGATCCGTGCGGTACCTTTTGTGTGATTTTGTTCACAGACACAGATGGACACAGACACACATGCAGGGCAGAAAAACTGTCCTCTGCGTGGAGACGCCAATGCACACGGTGAAAATAGACAGGTAAAAGAGAAGACAAAGTCCATAGTCCTTTTTAAATGTAGACCTGGTAAAGTAAAGTTACGCAAAGGCCTACGCTTATCCTATATCTCTAGCGGCTGGAACAACAGATTTAACAGGCAAAGGTGTCAGGGTCTGGGGTTTGTTATAGTTTTTGTTTTGGGTTTTCTTGTTGTCCTCTTTCCACTCCCCCCTCTCTCTTATGGTGTTTTTCAGCGGTAATCAACCACTCCATAAAACCCTGGTCATCACTCCTCCACTTCGCCAGATGATTCCGGTCTACCCGTACGTGTCTCGCTGTGTCTCTTCGTCTCGGTCACCAGTGTGTAAGCTGCCACCCCTTCGCTCCTCACTAGCCTCCCCGTGGTCAGCCGGCTCCTGTCTCCTCCGCCGAGTGTGCGAAGGACTGGATTTTCCGTATACCTCTCATCCTGCATAACTTCCAGGGTTCATTAAAACGACTTAAACTGTTCGCTCGTGTCTGGCTCCGCTATTGTTGGTCCACATTAACTGAACGCAACACAAAGCATTCCAAAGCTTCAAAGGCTCAGTCCCTGAATACAAACAAGAAGGAAAAAGCAGCTTACGGATATTGAAAACCGTAAAGGCAAATATATTTAAAAATACAATTGGAACTTTTTTTTTATTACCAATATAATCTTTCTTCATTTTTTTTTAATTTCATAATTAAATTTCAGTTTCAGCACACAGACTGGTTTGTCATTTCACCTTTAATTTCATAGTTAATTAAAAAAAAGAGATGGTGGTAATTGGCCTGTCTCACTTGAAGCTTTGTGAATGAGGTTTATTTACACACCTTAAATATTGAGTCTAGATTGGTTTGATGCGGCTGAACATTGAGGACCTCTGATTTCTGCCACTTACACCTGTGGAGAAAACAAATACACAGGTTGTACTGCAAGGGTAAATATGTGATATGTATAAATATAAGTGCGGATGTGTAAACATACGAAAAAGAAGTTGAGACATTTGCTTGGTGTATTTTATGGAACTGCTGTTTATCTGCTTGTATATATGCATTTGCTGTCTACACCATAAGTAGATAGGTATTTTCAGTGGTGGGTGCTGTTGAAGGCATCAGTGGGTTGGGGTGTAGGAATAGAGGGGAGTAGAAGCAGAGAATGGAGAATGAATGAGGGAGGACTTGGTGGGATGAAACATTTGTATGGCAATCTGGAGCTCACTAAATATTATGAGGACAACCCAGAATGTGTTGAACTGAATTATCCTTTCTCCCAACCCACATCACTTACACTGGTGCCCCATGTGAAGAGACTGGAGGGTTATTCTGTTTGAATGAATCCTATTAAAAAAAACAAAAACAACCATATGTTTTTATGCCATGCCACATACGTAAATAATAAGCAAAGACTTACATAGAAAAGTGCTTTTTGTTATTCTGCATAATAAACTTTTTGTAGCGGTCAAGTCCCATGGACACTCTCCTGGCACTAGTCTGTTCTGCTCTCTGTTCACTGTAGATGTAGATGCACAGGGAAAGTATTTGTGTGGGAAGAAAGGTGATTCTGATTTATTTTTAATAGCCTACCTTTGTTCGGCAGAGCGATGTCCACCTCTGAACGGAGGGTGGACCCCCATGGACTGGTCACTCTTTATTTAACCAATTCAGCCTAAAGTCCAGAAGTAAGATTGTGCCAGATTTATCTGAAATCCCTCAGTGCATTCTTGAGATGTTGTGCTCACAAGATTTAAAGTCACAGTGACCTTGACCTTTGACTTCCAAAGTTGAGGTCAAAGGTCACTGATCAAGGCCAGTTATCAGTGGTTTTGATCTGAGCTTTTTGAGCTCACAAGTGTGGGCCACTGAGGCTGCAGTGACCTTGACCTTTGACTTATGACCTCCAAAATCAAATCAGTTTCTCTTTGAGTCAGAGTGGACATTTGTGCAAAGCTTGAAGAAAATCCATCGAAGCGTTCTTGAGATATCAAGTTTACAAGAATGGCCCGGACTGACACTGGACAGACGGGCAAAATGAGCACCTAAACATACATCAGTGTAGTCTACCTAAAAAGACAGAAACATTTTTCCTTGAAATTTAAAATACTCCTTTAAATTAAAACGCTTCAATTCAAATTCAAGCTAAATATTGTGCAAATGGGTACTGTAATGGTATGACATGCACATCAGTTGGCACGATATTATCAGTAATCCATATAATGATGCTGTTTTCCTTCACCCTCATATAAAAAAGGAAATTGATGCAGCAGGAGAAAGGGAGGAAACAGGAAAATACCGCTCAGAGTACTTCACCAGATAATGTCTTCAGCATATTCTGTAGATGGAGACATTGAACCTGCAGTGAAACACTGGTATAACGTCAATATGACAATTCTAAGTCTAGTTTATGTGGTAAACATGATGATAAAAAGTGGAAAAATAAGCTCCTGAGACATCAGAAAGCACTGGAGGGGGCAACCTACAGGGCAATGTTGTAACTCTAGTTTGACTCACTGTGTTTGTGGTGAATGCTGCCCTCTACAGTGAGGGGGAGGGCGCATGGATGCTTCACTCTGACGGGGCCCAGGTCGAGGCTCTGGCCTTCTAAACAACACACGGAGCATTGAGGGTGATTTATGATGATGGAGATGTGACATAACGAAGAGTCTCAAACAGTCAAAGAGTCTCAGCTGACCTCCGCGCTTTGGTCTGCCTCTGACATCCCCAATGCCGCGACGTTTCAGAGGGAGGGACCCCTCCTGCATCTCCTGCCACTGACTCATCGCGGAGACCACCTTCACATAAACCGACAGAAGGCTGAGAGAGCCGCGTCACTCTCAGATCACAAATACTCTCTAACACACAGTACTGCTTACAACCTCAACAACATGTTTGTCACAGTATAACATACGTCACATGTCCATATATTTTATTTACTGTGCAAAAATGTCCCCGGTCTCTTCCGCAGCTTCTGGAATGCTAATCAACTCTCTGGTATCGATAGTTTTATATAATCTTCCTTCATCGGCCTTTTTTCTCTTTATGTTTTCATGTTTTCAAAATGTTAATAATAATATAGACAAATGAATGTGAACCTCAATCAGTCTAAATAATCCCAAAAGTTAGCAAAGGAGAATTCTGGTATTTTTCGAACTAAGCACCTTTTCCCAGTATATGGGAATCAAAATTTTCACAAAATATATACTTTAGGATAAGTTAAGTTTATACAATGCACCGCTTTTTTCACTGCCAACAATGCTCAAAATTTTATTGTAACATTTGTAACATGACTAACAGAGCCATGTAACTACAAATAGACTTTTTTTTAAAATTGTATATATACCACTGTTTTTGATTTAGAGTGATTACACATTGATTTTAACATAGCTACAAAGATTATATTATATGTTTGTGAATAGACCATCTTTTAAGGACCATTGTGTTTAATGTTGAGCACAAATTAGCCTTTAAATGTTGGGATATTACAGGTCGGTACAAAAAAAAGCGTCCAGGCCTGTTGTGAACTTTGCTTAAGCTTTATGAATTTAGGTGTGGGGAATTCATTTCCAGAACATCTCTTTTTATGACAAATTTTTATGTCCACCTGTCGCCTTGCTTAACTCTCCTTTACCTTCGCTGTGATCTCCTCTTCCAAAAACTTTACTCTCCCTTTCCCACTTGGTCCATGGCCATGCCCGACACACCTCTATCACAAAATTACACGGCTGAGGCTTTCAATTTACGTCGGTTTGAGCATTGTAGAGGATGAAAAGAGTGTAAGTTAAAAACACGCCCAGCATATTTTATGAGTAGAGAAATGTTCTTAAGCCTAAATAAGAATGTTTCTAGGTACACTTCAGAGAGCCTTCTGAGGCCTTTGACTGCAGGAAACTGGACAAAGTGAAACCAAAATCCACCTCAGCCTGGTGCATCGAAGCTGACGAGCTCCGACAGTCTCTACATTCTTATGCCAAAGATCAGAGCTCAGAATGAAATTTAAATTTTGCTTATTTCACCAAGTTAGTATCATATACAATTTTTCTTAAAGAGTACAATAACTTGTCAAATCAGTACCATTTAATTCATAAATTCCTTTTGTTTACACCTGATAAGATCAATTAAAATCATTCCAATGTTCAGTCAAACAGCCAAACAACACAATGTCAGAAGTTTCACGGTAGGTTTACTTACAAATTTGTCCCCTTGATGAGCTGAGGAGACAGAGTCACATCTTCGGTGGTGGTGTCTGTGTGCTTTTGGTATGAGGATGCCGCCACACTTCTTTCACACCCTTTACACAAGTCAGAGTCCACCTTTTTTTTTAAAAAAAACCCCCCCAAAAATAATAATAAATGAAACAACATCATGAAAACCAGTTCAACGAGTTGCAGGTACTAGCCTGTCAAATGTATTCTACTCTTCATTCAGAATGACTTGCACTCGTGACATAGTTGGCTATCCTTCATGTTCTTTTGGCTGTAATAAACATGTTTTTATGTTTCTGTAATAGGTTTTTAGTATATCTAACGACTGAAACATTGTGTTTTTTGTACTTTGCAAATTTTCGAGAATGGATCCAGATCTATTAATTAACCATAGTGGAAGAAATATAAATATTATTTAAAAATGGGATCTTACCTTGTATGTATCGTTAAATGCTTGTACTTATTAATGTAGTTTGAACAGTGAATACAAGTTTTTATTATTTTTCTACTGTTTCCAACCCACAGTTTAAAACAGAGAGAATATGGAACCGCTGAACCAGGATGGAAATGATTAAATCACGTTTAAAGTTTTAATCTATAACATGGAGGATTGTGTAATCTCATTCCCAGGTCATCAAATATCAAAGCTATGATTGAAAACTGGCTCGGTGAATTGTTAGCTGGCTAACCTTAACAGTGTTGTAAAAAGTACTTCAAAACCATATGTGGGTAAATAAATAAAGATTGATCATTTGAAAGTGATTTAGGTGAAAGATGAAGTCAGATGAAGTCATGGCTAAGAATTTCTGCTTTCATTCTTTAATCTACCAATGACAGACTCCAAAACCAAAACAAAATCTGAATGCCTGGGTCTTTACCAGGGAAAACCTAAAGAACCAACCCTGACGATTTCTGGGGATGGAGCAAAATGTCCCATTCTGATGCATCAACTTGTCGGTGACCATGTACAGGTAGCTCCTCCTCTTCTTCCTGGGAATCCTGGTTCAAACACGCATGGCTGAATCGCTCCAATGTTGAATGAACTCAACACTGTGCAGCATGTAGTAGACTAGTTTAGAGGTTGACAGATGACAGAGCAGGTAATGTTCATGGTGGATCCCCACGACCTAGATGAGAGAAATGGGTAGAATTACACCCAAGAGATTTTAAGACCACAAAAAAGATGTAATTTTATGAAACTGAAATTAGTTTCTAAGGGTTCAATCTGGATCAGGACTTTAAATAGCTCATGTGCTCAACCATCAAATAATAATAATTTTAAAATAAAGACATATTTTATTAAGTTTTGACCCCCAAAGTTAGGAAAATATGGCTTAGATAGAAACATACCAGAAACCTTTCAGTTGGGCTCTACCGTCAAGACTGACGTCCACCACCAGGAGGGCGATCGAGATATTGTAGCTTTAAATTTGGGGAACTCTCATGTCGTCCATCTTTATATACAGTCCATTAATTTTTGGTCCAAAGATGTGTAACAGAACCACGAAGAAACCAGACACGCGAATGAACCATGAGGTGGTACCAGGTCCCCTTGGACTCCCTCAGAGGTTCATGTCCGGAAATGTTAGAGCCGATTTTTGGCGCCATGACAGGGACGAAGGGCGGCCATTTTGGCCATTTTTCGATTGAAGGTAAATGTAGGTTTAATGATGAAAGTTCTGTTCTAGTCATGTAAAGGTTTAATTAATGGAACTAGAAATAAATGCCAGTGTTTACCCACTGCTTCATATCAGTAGGACTGCCGTGAAAAGGGTCCTAAACCAGGCAGGTGCTTCTAATGTATGCTAATGCGACTCGATTCATTCGGTTGAGTCAGAACTTGTCACCTTTCTACGCACAATATCTGGGAGAATAATTCATGTGGTGGCCCAGCGGATGAAAAGTCCAACAAGCAAGTAAACAAAGGCTTTCTTAACATTTAATGGTGGATTTTTGCTGAGTGTGGCGGCGGGAGGACCATTACAAATCCAGAACAATTATCGGAGAGCAGTGAAAACGAATAGTGCTTTCTGTGTTCTTCTCCAGCGTTCAAACTAATTCCGGATTGATCGCTAATTATCGGTGATGGAGCCTCTGGAGATGGCCTCCTTTGCCTGTTTTTTTCGTGATAGCAGCTATAACTTTGGAACAGTGGAGTCTGCACCGCGTTCTGGCGGCTCAATAGTCTCCAGGACGTTTGAATAATTATCTGTTTGCCAATAACGAAGGTGCAGCCTTCGGACAACAAAGCACCGGCTGCCCGATATTATTACGCTGCGGTGGGAGCGACACATCTGCGGCGCAGGTAATGATCCAAAGTTTCCTGACCGCCTGTGTCATAATTTTCATTCATGTGTCCACCAGATTGTAAACTTTGATTCCCGTGCCGGGGAACAATAACAGTTGTGCTTTGTGTTATCGACTGAGTCAGAGCCGTCGGATTGATAAGATTCTCCTCCTAATAACAGGAGTCATTAATAGCGCTCCGATTGATGTTGGCTGGTGTGGAATCCTCGGAGCCATTAACAAAGAGCATCATTGATGACAATGTCTTTATTTTTTTCAACCTGCTCCCCAAGGTCCCCCCCAATGGAGGTGCAGGTTTTGTGTTGGACAGAGATCTATCCCCTCTATCTGCGCCCTGCTGCGGGCTTTAAAAGTGGAGCTGCCGCGGTGATGCTACTCAGAGGAGGCTGCATGAGCTGATGGACTGACCCGAGATCAGCAGGTAGGTCATGACAGCTCTCACAGAGAGCTTCACTTCAGATGATAAGAGTTAAAACTTGTTATTAAAAGAGTAGAGATCAAGTTGCATGACATGAAATGTGTGCTGGAGGGTCTCCATGTCCTGCAGATGTACCTTTAAACTTTAAAGGGGCATTACAGGATGATATCAGGCAGTGAACAGGCTCATGGACAGTTGAAATATCTTATTCTGTATAAAGAATCTGGCAAGAGCCAGACCATTTAAGGCTTAAAAAACAAGCACTAAAACCCTTAGAATTAATTTTGAAATGCAAAGGTAGCCAGTGATGGGCAGCAAGGACCGCTGTAATATGCTCGCATCTGTTAGAGCCTGTTAGAAGTCTGGCAGCAGCATTTTGTGTCAGCTGGAGTCTGTATATTTCACTTGCAGATACCAGAATGAAGTGTGTTACATTTGTCCACATTACATGATTTGAGCATTGATGCTTAAACATAATTTTGAGGTACTTGTTGAAGTACAGATTCTAGTAATCAGAAAAATATTTAATATTAGATCTCACAATTGGTATTTAGCCTATACTTACTAGTGTAGTACTTTCATGTAAATGTACATTTATTTTACCAGTACTTTTCGACATAGGTATGATTTATGTACATGGAAATTCTGGACTGATATCAATGTTTTAAGTAACAGTTTGGCCAATAACCAATACCCATCTTTGCCAAGGAAAAAAATTGGTATGAAAAGTAACTGAATGAACTTCAATGATGTTTAGCCCCACCCCCATAATTCGTCAGGATTGGTTCCTTAGGTTTTCTAAACAGAAGACCTGGGTTGCCTGACTTGTTATTTTGGGACTGTCTTTGCTTGATTGCAGAAAGGAGATGTAAATCCGCGGCCAGACACAACAGATAATCGGCCACTGATATCAATGAATCCCATGTTGTTTGCCAATTCCAATGTTGAAACTATATATCAGTGCATCCCTATTATATTGTTTGCCAGATAATTAGTTTTTAATGTCAGAAGTACATGCAATATTAGATACTTTAAAAGTTTTTACTCGAGTAAACTGAGTTACTTTGTTTGGTGTTGGTTGGTTGGTTTACATCATTGAATTTTCCCCATTTCTTTCTCATGCAGGAATAGAATAATAAAATCAGCTTGGGTTTTGGAATTGTTCAGGCAGTTAAGCAAATTTTGAAGTGTGGACACTCTCCTTGTTCACTTTCCTTCACAAAGCATAAATGTAGAAGAGAGACAGGCTCGCGGCAATGCTTGTGGCTCGACTGAACTCCTCTTTGAGGACATATGTGCTATAAATACTGAACTTGTAGATTAACTGAGAGAGACACGGACCTGCTTGAAGGATCATGGTAACAGGCGCAAGGTCTGAAGTTATCAAAAAATGAACAGCTACCTGAAGGTGAAGGTGAAAATATGAGTCAGACTGGTGTCAGCAAGGATACACAGCCTGTTGACTTCAATACAGCTCTCAGCCAAAGTCTTTTATTCTGAAATCTGCTGCTTGAATATGGCAACATCTGTAATCGCAATTACTTTGGTCAGTGTTGAAATTAGAGATGTCCGGATATCATTTTTCCAGTCCCAATTCCAATTCAAATAACCTGGGCTTTTGGTATCGGTATTGGGTTTTTTTTATATATATATGTATCGTCCATGTTGGTTTTCACATTTACTGCATTTTTGTGTAAAACAAGGTAAACATTGGACTTGGGATGTTCCACTTTATCAGCATCTCCTCGGTTTTTTGAATAGTGTTGTGCCATTATATGATCCAAAAAAACTTGTTTGCTTGCAGCACTGCTCGTTGAAAGGTTGACGGTGACACAGTTTCCACTCAGTTTGCAGTTTAACTCAGCAAAGACGGTGCACAACTCGGAGCTCCAAATGTGAGTAGTAAAGCTGATTGCCTACATGTCTTTCAGCCTGAAGTTTGTTGTCCATCCCCTTCCTTGCATCTGTGAACTTTTCATTCACGTAACACATCTTCAAATAAGGTTTCTCAGGTTGATTGTGTTAAAAATTGGCAACACTCATGCCATCCCTTGAAAGTACAGCCTTGCTTACTGTCCATGTCACTGTTGCACTGGAATGATTATCCATCATGTTGTTAATCAGTTCTTCTTTGCTGCTCTAAAAACAGTAGTTGCTTGTCATAGCACAGGGCAACTAATGGTGTTGGCGGATGTTCCAGAGTAGTTGGTGGCTGGATGCTGGCGGCCGCTAAACAGAGTCAGTACTCGATACCGATTCAGATACAGGCATCTTCAGCAGTATTGGAATTGTATTTTTAAAAATTATATTTTAAGTCATTTTTATTTCTGCATCTGTGATCAGCTCCCCCATTTCCTTTTCACTTGTCATAATGGGAGCATAGTGTACATTAACTGCACACTCAAAGCTGCACATATTTTAGTACTTTTCCACTTTTAGAAAATTGAACTTAAACGCCTGTGTGGAATTACTCTGGATAGTGAAGTTTGGACACAACTGAAACGCCTTTTGTGAAAAACAACCTCGATCTTGAATGATTCTCTTGATACACTGACTGCAGTATGATCTTACTCCACTGGGAGGTGTTGTTGCTCCATATGTTGCTCTTGTGCTGTTGTATCGCTCTCCTGCCTGCATAGTTACCAACGTCTTCACTTTTCACCTTGTTTCAAAGTGCGACGTGCTTCGTATGCTGTTGAATGGAAAATAGCCCCTTTTGTCAATATGCTTATAACCATGTCCATCAATTGTTTCATCAGTGGGTGTTTTTAAATTTCATGTCTTCGTTGAGTCTGCTGAAGAGCTGTCTGCAAATGATTTATGTCTTAAAACTTTTTCCTAAATTAGCCCCGAGCTTATCGACTTAATTAAAAGCAGCAGACCACTCAGTCATATTGATCGTTCGACTACATCTAACAGCAGATTTTATTTCCAGCGGCTGTGCAGGCGGTGGAGGTGTAATGGATATCCTACATTTTGTTGCCAGATATGATCCCAATGGGCTTGAAGACATACTGTATTTTATGTTTTCACAGTTTAATAGTGATTTGTGATATGTTTGTTAAAATTCATGAAATTTTTTTTTTAATGGTCTGAAAATCTATAATGTGGTGAAAACAACAATATGTTGATGGTTGCTAGACTAGCAGTAGTGGTTTACTTTCATATGTTTTCATTTTATAATTAAAACTTTATTTATTTTTTTTTTCTGCAGAGATGCAATTGTGGTGAGAACATTCTTAATTCTTTCTACGGAACTATTTTCTCATTTTGCCCTCAGAAGTTGAGATTATTGCTGGGCAGGATAATATTTGAATACGTGGGGGAAACTGCTTAGCAAGTCCAACATGTCTGTGTATTCTTTAGCTTCTTGTTACTGGTTTATTGACTGAGCGAACAAAAACAAACAGCTGACTTTCCAGCATTATTGCTCTCCACCTCCCATCGCTTTGCACTTAGTGTTAGCTCGCTGCAGTTCAACAACACATCTGTGTTTGCTCATGAGCAGGTGGATGGACAACTCTCCTATATTGCCTCTAAGCAGCCTGACACTCCCAGCTCTTTCAGACGGTGGTTAAAGGTTTCGGGGGTTAAAGGTTGATGGAAGTGCGCCATGTTTGTCTGACCTGTTTCATTTCGTTCAGGACTGGCTTCTGGGAGGGGGAGGCTGGAGGTTGTGGTCGAGGGGGCGGCCAAGCTGGACCTAATGACAGGGCTTTGTTTGGCACTGCAGCTCTTGTCAAGATCGGTCCGAGCCAGACAATAGGGGGTCACAGGTCCTCAGAGACCCAGGGTGAGAGGGCTAATGAATCAGTATTAAACTGAGAGGAGCAGGCGAGTGTGGTCTGCGACTTAAGCCTAAGATACTTCTGACTTGGCTGCGGTCATCTTGTCTGTTTTGTTGATGACGGAAGGCCGCAACAAAACGGGGGAGAATTTTCAAACAGGGTCAGATCAGGAAAACCCATCCCAACTTGGTAACATGATGCATCACCAGCACAGCTGCGCAGTAGTATTAATGCCAAAATGTAGAAAAAATCTTTACCATGTAAGTCTTCCATTTAATTTTACTCTTTTGTAAAAAATAAATCAAATAAATAACTAACCAAAGTAAAAGTAGTCATGCAGAATTTTTTATTCTGAATATTGATGCAGTAATATGTTTGTTTAGTCACTGCATTTTAGAGTTACAATTAACTTTTATATACTATTAGTACATAGTCTTTCGTATTGTTAAACTAAATCTGAAAATTCTTAATAAGTAAAGCTTTAAAATCGAATTGTGGTACGCAAAGCAGTAAATTGATAGTGTAGTAAAGCGCCAGTACCTCAAAATTACCTTGAATTACAGTATTTCCATGTACTTTCAATTTCTCACCTCATGTATCTTAGACATGTTAGGCGACAGTTTTTGCACATTTTCTGCTTTTAAAGCTAATTACATCAATTAAAACTGGACTGCAAAGAAGAAACTGAGTGATGTTGAAACTTGAGTTTGCCACCTCGTTTGCTCCGGACACACTCCGGATGTACCACCGATCCAAAGAAATATTTACATGTATCTTTGCAAAAGTTAAAGTACAGTAGTCTAACAACAGAGTTCAGGTTTCAATACTCTTCCGTTACTTAAACTGTGTTTGAGGTAACACCATGTGTTCCTTCAGAGAGAATCTGTCCTATCACGTGTGTCTGAGCAGGTTTAGATGAGTTGGATCTTAAAAACAGCTTTGTTTCAGTGCTTTGAACCCCTTCATTCTGCTGAGTAAATTCTGTGAAACTGGCATTCCCTCTGTGATTACGCTCCCTCAGTTAACTCGACACGGGCAGTGCCCCCTTTGTTTGACTTTGCACCGTTTAATTTTTATTCCATCACCAGTCGCTCTCCACCACAACCACCTTCGATCAGCGCACATGGCCTATCCAGCCGTGACATTGACCTCTCATCTTCCTATTGACCTGCTGTATCCCATGACCCCTGACCTCTCAAGGGTCAAGCCTACATCCGTCTGGACCCCCTCTTCTTATTCCTCCTCCACCTGGCTCCTATCTCAACCCCTTCAGATGTCCCAGATGGATTACTCTCTTCTCTTTACACAGCTCTGGTTACATAATTATTTTTGTTGTTACATTTTTTTTTTTTTTTACATCAGGCTATTTATGTCGTCCAAAAGCAATTTCTTCTAAAATTTGAATAATCTTTTGTCACTTCTTGCAGCGTTTAAAGCGGTTCCCAGAGCAGCTTGATATGGATGCCTGTCTCTCGGTCTCTCTTCTGTCTGTCGCTCTCTGAACTCGCTGTCCTCATTACACAGCCTGGTTACGATACATAGTGTCCCGACAGTTTTTTATTTATTTTTTTGCTGTGGAGAATCTAGGTCAGCGAGAGGAGCCTGAGACTGCAATACGTCACACATTGCTGTGCATCGACTGCCGCATTAAAACAGCAAATTCCACCTACCTATTATACCTGTCAGACCTATCAGCTCGGCTCTTATCAATGTCACTGTGTTCCTCAGTGGAATCGGAGGCAAGAGCCTGGCCCAGGAAGGCTTTAAATAGGATGCCAGATAATATTTTTTATCGTGCCAGAGCAGAGGCAATGCGGGGAAACTGTTCACATGAGCACATTTCATCAGCAGAATTGACTTTGTTTGATTGCCTTGCCATTTGGAGCGACATGTTCATTAGTTTTGGATTACTTGTTACATCACTGAAGTCTAGACAGGCCGTCTAATGTGCACATGATGAAATTACACGCAGCAAGCCAACAATGTAGTTATTTTTGGAAGTTGGAGGAGAGACTTTTTCCTCATATTTTCAAATTTTATGGCAATTTTTTGTCCCCTGTTTTTAAAGTGTAAGATTTTTCCCCTTTTTGTAGCTGAGTGGACTTTGGTCTGAGCAGCATTCCTGATCCCTGCTGAAGTGAGAGCTGTAGGGAGGTAAAGGGGGAGGTGAGAGAGGGGAAAAAGCTGTGAGGGAGGGGTGTGTTGGAGGCGAGAACAAGAGAGGAAGTGAGTGTTCCTTACAAAGCGTGCTTTCAATTGTGGGCATGCCCAGTAGAGTTCGGCTTGCAGTCCGTGATCCAGCCTCTAAATTTGAACACCACACTTTTGTTGCTGCGCTCTCTCTCTCTCTTTCGCTCTCTCTCTCTCGCTCTCTCTCTCTCTCTCTCTCTCTCTCCCTCCCTCACAATGTTATTTTTCCTCTCCTCTACCAGTAGTGAGTGTACAGCGAGATTTTTTTTTTTTTTTTTTTTTTATGAAAAAGCAAGAGGAGGTGCAGATTTCAGCTAGTGCATAATAGAACAAGAAGGAAGTGGAGAAAATATAAGAAGAAGAAGAAACAGCAGGAGAGAAAGATTTCATCTCCCTCTCATTCCCTCCTCTTCCAACGACTTTCACAGTGAAGAAGGAGCTGGAGTGTGAAATCTGAGAAGAGGAGCAAGATGAGAGGCTGATCAGCGCTGTCCAGGTCAGTGGCCAGGAAAGAAACAAACAACTGTTCTCTCTTTTCCTTCTGTATGCTTTCTCTCTAACTCCTGTCTCTTTTGTGTACACTGTGTTTTCACATCTGTTTTACTTTTTGAATTTAAAAAAAGAGAGGAAGAAACTGTGTGTATACTGGGGAAGGATTGTGTAACAAGACTGACAGTCTGTCAGCGCCATCCGACCGGTGTCACCCATGAGCAGAGAGACAGTAGTGAAACTCCAGCTGCTCCCCTCAGCACTGCATATGGGAAGTGTTCAGTTGGTCGACTCAGATGTTCACTCGCGTACACGTGCTGAGGGAGGACGAACTCACCGAGCGCGGCCACGTGGTTGCAGTAAGGGGGGACATCACAGATGCTGCTCAGGATTACAATGCGGACTGAACGAGGTGCTTTGCTCCATGATATGATGACGACTGGGAAAGAAATGTTTTCAGTTGTCAGTTTTTTTATTTATATCTCATTACATGAATTAAAAAGACCTATTTTTACATTTTCAAATTCCCGCATTTAAAAACATTAGAATAGTGAATTTTCACTTTGAATTGCCAAAATCAAATAATAATATCAGATTTACAGTTGAACAGTATCAACATTTGCAGTCAGTGCATTTTTAATTTTTTTTTTCTTCTTTTTTTACAGTCAAGAGATTGTGATTTTAAGGCAGCAAAGGCAGAGAGTTTTTTTTTCATTTCTGACTGTTTCATATGTCACCTGTCTCACGCTGTCCGAGGCACCCCTGTGGGCCTGTCCCATTAGCTATCCCAGCATGCCTTGCACTGACATGAAGTGTCAGCAGTGACTACCCAGGAGACTCATTGTTGACAGGTTTATTATTATTACTCTGCAGTGGGAGTGGGACATATCACAGAGAGTATAGAGGAGAGGAGCGGTCCCTCTTAATGTTATGTTTTTTAAATATATTATTATTAATGTTTTTACTTAATCTCTTATAATTTACCTGTAAGATATTTAGGTGTTTTGTCTGACTAACAATTCAAACCCTATGTATTTATCAAAGAAAACCATAAAAACTATGCATTTGCTTGCGATTATTAAATGTTTTGCTTTTAAAATGACAATTAATTTGTAACCATACTTTAACTTACTTTGAAGATTCCTCACACAGTCATTGATAATGGACAATATATGCTTTTACCACTAAATATGCTCAAAGTGTTGGCCAGCTAGTTTAGTGTCATTACTTACATTTCTTTAATTGATGGAAATGATTGATGTTTTATCATATTACATGTCTGCCTCCACCTTCTCATTAATGTGCAGCACTTAACCATGTTTACTGCAACGGTGGCTGTTGTTGCATCTCTTTCATACCAGACATAGCTGATCCTCTACATTCTCAGGCTTGAAATGGTTAGTTTCCCCTAGTTTCCCAGTTTTCTATGCTTTTCCTTTACATTAGATAAATACTTTATTTCAGGGCTATTTTTTTTCAGTAAAATATTCATGATTTCTGAAATGTTTTCAGGAACTAGTATAAAAAAAAAAAAATCTCATCTATGTTTTTAGATGTTTTTGTCTACTTTGACATAAATGACAAGTTTCTTTGTTGCCAAATTATAATACGTTGCGATGTGGCATTCTTGCCTCAAAGTATTTTTAGGGTCCAGTAAACCCACGTCTGCTTGGCACAATATTAAGTTTATTTGTATTTATAATGGTACAAATTTTATACATACTTCCATATCAAAAATATTCAAAAAGATTATATTAAAACATGATTCAGGCTTGAAAATTCTTTGTTTTGGAAACAGTAGACTGACAAAAAGCTGTAGAACTAACAAATGAATTTTGACAAAAAAATGTATTGTAAAAATGTGTTTCATAACAACTAAAGCAAACACATCTCATGTACATCTCTGCAACAAGAACTATGGAGTTTGCGCGTGATGTTCAAGCTCTGGAGGAACTTTAAAAAGTAAAGAAAAAAGAGAGGCACAAGAGTTAACGAAAGATGCAGTTGATTTCTTACAAACGCAGGTTGGACTTGTGCTCTGAATTAAAAGCTAGAATTCCCTGCTAGCTTTATGGAAGTGCAGGATGAAATTGCTGGATAACCCCTTTAAGCTTCCGTTGATCAAGCTTGTCTTGTTTTAATTAGAAGAACTCTACTGTTCACCATAAGTGTGCTATTTTGATCTTTTGAATGCAGCTGTTTTCATTTGCAAGCATCATTTCGGGATTTTTCTTTGTTTTTTCTTTTTTTTTTTTGTTTTTTTTTTTTTTTACACAGCAAATCAGTCTTTGTGGTGTGCATTGATGTGTTAGTCACATCAGTCTTGTGATTTCCAGCAGTATTGTTGCTCCATATGAGGAAAGCTGTTTAAACTTCTCATATCAAACCGCTGGGAGTTTCTTTATTTAACTGTCAGGACAACTCCCCTTGTCCTGGGAGTCTGCATTCCCATGCGTTCCACCCTGGGTCCCGCCCCTGATGGCCCATATGAGGGTCCATGATCCATCACACAGCAGGCGGCCATGTTCACTGAAAGGGCCGTGAACTTGTTACCTCCATTCGCTCACCGGCCTGTGTGTCAAACCCATTTTTCTTTTCTTGCATCCCCCTTTCTCCTGATCTTCCCCTTCCCAGGATTTTGTGCTGTATTGAAATAATTGGGCTGCATTCAGTGCGACCAGGTTGCCAGTGTAGCATTTTGAATAGAGATATTAAGTTTGGTGCCACAATTTCCCTCTGACCTCCCTTTCAGGGCTCCTTCCTATGCCTCTGCCCGCCCTCTATTCGAGGTCACGAAAGGTCGTGATCATGACTTCAGCCTCTCAGTACAATGACATGACATCCATAGTACATTATCTACAGTGGGTCAGCTGGCTTGGAGCTCTGTCTATACACTATTCTTTCCTGTTGTCTCAGTGATCTCTGGATTCAGCCCCCTCAAAGTGGCACACATTCAAGAGGCTTTTATTCCTCCAGCATAATTCAATCACTTTTCTCTCCCTCTCTCCTCTTTCTGCATCTCTGCTGAGTTATTCAGAGTTTAATGAGGGAGGAAAGATAAAGGGAAGCTGATGGTTTGCTGGATGATGGAGAGGCTTGCTTTTTTGTTTCTGTTGGAGGAACCACACAGCGAGCCTTCATGTGAAATGAGATTTTTTTTTTTTGAGCCAGATGGGAAGGTGATTGAGATGTCTGAGAACCAGCCAGGGAGTCTGGAGGCACAGGGGTCATTCAAATGTCAAGGGAGCTCTTCACATATTCTGCATTTTAGAGACTGTCCAAGATGGTAAGGTTCAAGAAAGGACATTTTTGGAGAGTGAGTGAGAAAGTATGGTTATCAAACATTAATACACCATAAGTATAAAATCCTGCTTCGACACCTCCAGTGTGGTTTTAATGACTGCACAGGATTATCATCTTACATAAGTGTGAGTGGGCGGTTTGGAGACAGTTCCTGGCAGTGCAGGAGGCCATCAAACGGGGCTGGAAGAAGTGCCGGGCTGACGCGGGATGCCGTGCCGTTCAGGTTCAGCGCGGGCTAAAGTCCATACTATGTATCAGCTGTCGGGGACTGTGTTTGGTTTACTGGCTGCACAGGCGTCAGCAACAACGTAAGGCTGTTCTGTTTGACATCAGAGAAGCCACTCAGCGTGGAGAGGTACCGAAAAGGACACTGTTACTCAGGTCAGCCCTGGTTTATCTTTCTCTGGAGCTGTTTGTTACTTTTCACCCTGAGCAGTTGTACCAGCCAGCTGCTGTGCACATGCTGTTCCCAAACAAAACAAAACAAAAAAACCCCCAAAAAAACAACATAGTTGGGTTGTATGAAGCCAATTTTAGGACTACGTTAGAGCTGCAACGATTCATCAATCGAAAGTAAATGATCAATGATCAACAACCATTTTGATAATGAATAATCGTTTCAGTCTCGTTTCAAGCCAAATTATGAAATTTTTGTTGGTTCCACCCTCCTAATTGTCAGGATTTCCTGCTTTTCTTGTTCTTTCTTCATTTTTGGCAGTAAATGAAGAGTCTTTGTTTTTTTAGCTAATTGTTGAGTAAAAAATCTATTTGAAGACATCACTTTGGGCTCTGAAAAAACATGTTGAGCATTTTTCACTTTTCACTTTTTGGCAATTTATGGAGGGAACGATTAATTGAATAATTGTAAAAATTATCAGCAGATTTTTTTGGTGATTAATCGTTAGTTACAGCTTTAGATGTCATGAAAGGGATTTTTGAGAAGTAGGGAGCTTCGTGTTCATTTCTTGGAAACAGTGCAGAAATGAAGAACGCTTCCTGTGCAGCTTCCTGGGCTGTGTTCCTGGAGAGTCCTTTAAGCAGCGACGTAAATAATGTTCATGGGCACTCAGGTGACATCAGATATAGAGAGCAGAAAAATGTACAGATCTGAAAATATCTTTAAGTGCTGAAAGCTTTCATGTGAAAGACTGGTGATTTGAGCCTCCAAGAAGAGAGTCTGAATGTGTTTCCCTCTTCACACGGAAGCTGTGCGATGTGTGTGTGTTTGGGTATGTGCGTCACCCTCTTTCTGTTTAACTCCCTCCTTCTCCTAAGCTCTCTCCAGCCTCCATGAACATTTTTTTTTTTTTTAGATGTACCCCTTCATTCTCTCCTGGCGTTGAGTCACATGTTGACGACCTTGCAGGTCTCCTCATTACGCCAAGTCTGAGCTAGCAGAGATTTATAGAGATGATAAAAGCAGTCTGGAGGGCAGTAATGACCACCGGCTCTGATGCAGGAGGACAAGGAGGTGAGGGGGGGGTGCTGTCTGGCCACTTGCTCTGCCTCCGATAACTAAATTACTATGTGAAATGAATCAGCATTTTAAAAAAAGGTTTAAATAAATTATTTATTATTATTTATAAAAATT
>KV751404.1:73617-119225 GCA_001698575.1 Mola mola
ACATTTTCAAAATTTCACAAAACTGAAATTTTTGTCATATAAAAATGCTCTTTTCTTACAGGGCATGATCTGAATTTTTATGATTTGTGAAAGTAAACGAGAGCTGAAGTGAAAATGTATTGCCCCATCATTCAGATACTGCTCACTGTAATCATATTGATTCAGAACATTTATGTCTCCTGTTTCCTTTTCAAAAAACCATTACCACATCTATCACTGTACAGAGAAATGTGCTTTGATTATTCAACCGAATTTGCTTTACCTATTAAAAGTCACCATATGTGCTTAAAAGGATAAAAGGGGACAGTTTGATGCTCAAGTAGGCTAAATATGAGCAAAAAGAAGATGTGAAGTGATGCAGGTGAGAGATCAGTTTAGCAGAACTATAGAGAGTTAGCAGTCTAGGTGGTGCTGTTCTTATCACCGTAACTTTATGGGTTATTGATCACTTGTCGGTCTGTAGACGAAAAGCAGCATACATTGCTAATACTGTTGGTTCATGTCACCTATTTTTTACTTTGGATGTTTTCTTTTTCTTTTTTTTAGTCTAATAAAATTCAAGATTACTTTATTGAATAATACATTTATTTATGGACATTATTTAAACATGATTTATAGACATATCCCTAAACAGGTGTTAAATAACCATTTATTTCTCTTCTCGCACTGCTCTCGGTGAGGTTACTGAGCGTGCTCAGTTCTTCCTGGGTGTGGCTACAGCTCCTCACAGACTGTTTCTGTATCTCATTATTGCTCTGTTCACGAAATCCCACCACCTGCACCCGGCTTTATTTTCACCTCCCCTCAGACTTCCACAGTCTCTGTGGTGGGGTTAAAGGAGGACAGCGCTCATTGCAACTGGCTACTATGAATATAACATATTAAGAGTGTTTTGGTAAAAATGACAACACGATATGCTATTATATTGTTTATATTTCTGCAATTTTTTTTTAAAATTTGGTCATTATGTGTCAAAAACAAAAGAAAATCCAGAAGTATTAATAAAATAAAATGACTTTTTATTGCAAATTCAATGTTTACTTAATGCTCCTAAGATCCCCGGTTCATATCTAACTAATTAACTCTCTTTTATTCAATATTCATGATAAAAATCAAAGTAAAATAAAAAAAAAATAAGCATGGTTATGAGAAAACACCTTTATTTACAAATTTTCAAAACCACAAGGTGTATAATGAAGCCATGATTGGCTCTTCTACAGGCATGTTATCATTTCTGGAGGCTAACAAGTTTTCAGTTGAAAGGTTGTGTTTCTGGCAGGCACTGCACTCTCTAATTGTGAGCATTCTTGCTGTGACTTATTATAGTTTCATGTCAGTGAGAAGCCCAGATGGTTGAAAGACCAAAATGTAACCCAGAGAAAACGCTGAGATCACCAACAAATACTGAACGCTTATAATGAAGGAGAACAAAACGGTGAGGTGGAGAATCAGAGGCTTTTTACTAGACAAAACGGTTATCGTTGGATGGATCAATATGAGTTTTTCTTGTTTCAGGGTTAGAACTATTGTTTTGAGCTTGCGGGTAAAGAAGCTTAGAATATTCAGTCTGAGATTTCCCTATGATGTCAAAGGTTTGGGTTCAGAGCTTCAAGACTATGAACTGCTATAGTATCTCCTCTGGTACATGGATTTTTGTATCAGAGTTAAATGAAGCGATAAATTAATATTCTCAGAGAGAGGTAAAAGGTAAACTTATGGCTGTAATGAAATGTAAAAATGTTTTTGCCTGCGATTGCTGTGTCTCCCTCTTACTCCCAGTTCCATTTTCTGGTCCATTCATATGGTAATAGGGGTCAGGGGATGAGGGGGTTCTCACGTTCAATTCGAAACTTGGCCTTTTGTGTAGCTGCGGCTCAAGCTGCCGCGACAGAGGCCAGAGGTGAAATTGAATTCAGCTGGAATTCCCCAGTGAGTCTGGCCTTGGGCTGGCCCGTTAGACTGGACTGGCCTGGCCTCAGTGCAGCATGCAAGTCAGCCACTGCTCTCTGTTGGCTGGCAGGCCAGAGGTCCTGGTGTGTCAGAGGTTGTTGGTTTGGCAGCTCTGAGGGTGAGCCAGGGCTGATGGGTACTATGCCAACGTTAACTTGTCATTGAGATGTGACTGGCAAGATTTTGCAAAACATAAGTACTTGAAATTTCAACAGGATTAGTGTTTTTTTATTTAGAATTATTTCAACAAAAATAGTTTTTGATTTTGTTTAAGGTATATCCACAGCAAAGTGAGAGAAAACTTAAACTGAAACTAAAGCAGCCAGACAAGAACACAGAGTTTGGACAATTAAAAAAAAACCCACATTAGATTTAATAAATTCTTCATTATGTGGACATGCCAGATGTGTTAAGGGAAGAAAAATAGTTATTATGGCTAATAAACTCTTGCTGAAGACATGATAAGATATCTAAATGTTTGGTTAAGATTAGGGAAGGATCTTGGTTTCCAACAAGGGTGGCCAAAATATGCCTGATGTTTTTAAGGCATTTGGTCAAAAAGCAAAAATATATCTATAGTACATTTTATGCCATTCCATCCAACAGTTGTCAAAACATTTGACCAAAGTGGGTTCAATTGTAAAAGGCATTGTATCAACAATATGATACCATGATCCCAGGAACTATGGTTTGTAGCAAATTTCATGGCCATTTGTTCAGTAGCTGAGATACTTGATTTGGGGGCCAGAGTGGAAGTGGTGCTGGGCGATATGACAATATATATTGTGGGACAACAGAAAAATGTCTATAACTTAATATTTTTTTTATCGTTTACATCACAATTCTTGCAAAGTGGCAGCTTTTACTTAACTTAGGGCAGCTTTTTCTGTCATTCAGGTTTTGCTTAACAGGAGACACAGAAAACCTTTCTGTAAAAAAATTCTCAAACCCAGTAGGTATGCATAAATAATCAGATTGTGAAGGTTACTGGAAGGTAATTTTGGGAACAACTTTGTTCAGCTGTGAATTCTTTTGAATGGTTTCCATTCTGTTTCTGTAACCGTGGTTGGCAGTTAGAGCATTTACTATTGAGAGACACAAATTTAACCCTTTTCTATCCTCCCAGCCTACAAACTTGAACCAGAGTTGGATTTTTAATTTGTAGTAATTTGCAATTAAACAAACTTTGTCTGCTGTGTTGACTGATAAAGGCATTCTTATTTGAATGTGAAAACAGCTGCACAGGAAATTCAATAACAAAATTTCACTACTTTATCAGTATAGAAAGTTTGAAGTGCTCACTGACGGTTTTCACATTTGAGCAGCAGTTACTCTACTTAACTGTGCCACATTTTCCTGTTCAGTGTCCTGTTTCAGGAAAGACAAAAAAATGAGAGGTGCTATTTTTCAAACTGCTTTCAACATCCACCCATGGTGGTAATTCAGGGAAATAGGAGACGCCTATTTCCAGCCAAACTAATGTTGTTGAAGGCGCCAGAGAGAGCAGCAACATTCCCTCAGGTTGATGGAATAAAAAAGACACAAGACAACTATGCTGGAAAACTCATAGGCACCTTGAATCAAGAACACAACCATATTGGCTTATTTCTGAGCAAATGAGTTACAAGTTATGAGAGTTAGGCTCTGGGTGGATGCTATCAAGCCTCTTAAAGCATTCCTCAGACACACACTCACACACGTGAGGTCAAAAAGGCAGTGTGACTGGTGCATTGGGGTCAAAAAAAACCCTGTTTACAGTAAAAGCCTATGTTTTCTATAGGAGGATCCTGTGCTACCTGCAATGCTAACCTATTGACACTTGTATAGTCCGGGAGGGTATGGAAGCAATTACTGGACAGTCACATGTGGCTCTTAGTGGAAAGGAAAGTAAACCAGCCCGTATTGTTAAATATGATTAAACCAACCTGGGTCCCTAAGGTGGTGTGGATGAAGGGCTGTGTAGGCTGGGGAGGCCCAAGGCTAGATCCCATGGGTACTTCATAGGTCTGTACTGCTAGCCAACCACTTGCACATGGTTTAATCCATATGGGTCTTTGAAAACTGCTGGTTTTGGATACATTTATTAAAAAGAAAAACGTATCCTGATGATGTATTTTCAAGCCCAGTTGTCCACCTGGTGGACGTAAACCCTTTTTAATAGACTTTTAGCTCTTTTTTTTCGCTTTTCAACAGTATTTAGTTTATTGCCATGTAGCTGTATTGACTAACTTGGTGATAACTTTGCCATTTTTTAGATAGATTCCCATTATACGGCTTCTACCACTGAGAAGACCTGATATTATCACGGTGACTTTTACACCTACTAAACAGAATAACATCTTATAGTGTGTAAGTTTTAAGTAGCCTGCCAACAATTACCAAAGTTTTGACACATGCACAGCTAAGTTCCCCACTGTGAAGCCAATTAGACACTATTCAATCTTAAATTATGAAAGAAAAAAATAATGAAAGAATTATTAAAATGATTCTTTCAACTTATCAACAAAATGATACATTTTGATATCAAAATTTCATCCATCAGTCCAGTAATATTTGGAAAATCTGGAGTTGCTCAACTAAATTATTTCATTCCAATTCTAGTTCATGGAGTGGTAATAGCAAAATAGCCATGCACATGGGTGCTCATGCTCTATAAGCCCCACAATTGGAAGCTATCATATGTTGAAGATTTGATATCTGTGAGGTCATTTCATTTGTATTCCATTCCAAGTCACTCATGACCATGAACTATTGAACAACATTCATACAACTGAAAGGTTCACCCCTTCTCGCTGTATTCAAATGTTTCCTCATTAAATCTATGAATAGAAAAATGCCATGTTAAGAGACATGATATGTGCTAAACTAAGTGCACAAAGTGCACATGCAAATTTATGTTCAGTTGTTCATTTTATTCATCAGTTTTGTTTTAATTTGTTAATCGATTCTGTAGAAAGGGCGTGAAAAGTCATTATTGACAGGTGATCCCTGCTTGAAGGAACTTAATATTGCAACTCCACTGCTTGATCGCTAATGTGCAGACTCCTGGCTACTAATGACAACACCAACAAGATGCCAACACAGGATATGTAACACCTTGTGATTTTCTGACACTGTGAGAAATCAAATTGCATTGTCCATCTTTGTATATGAACAGCTCCAACCTTGAGGCTCACACTTCTTACACTGTCATGGGTTTGGCTTCATTTGTCATGAAAGGTGGAACAACCATGCCAGATTATTCAGCATTGTATTTTCTATCCAATTACTCAGTCATTAAACCGAAACTCATTTAGTCATTGAAAATTTGCTGGTGCTCTCATGTTTCAAGCCACACATATCCTACAAAAAATGATAATTGTTCATATATTTCAGTTCTTTTTGGATTGTGGAGATGTGAGATTCCCTTTACTAAGAATACCGTTAATGAAATGATGCTTACAAATATGACAGGCCCTACGCAGCAGCGTGACATGTGGCTGATATACACAGATGGATTTGTTTATTCTCCTTTTTTCTGGTTGTTTCCTGGCCCTGAATGCTGGCAAATGTTCTTTCTCCTCTGCTCTACCCTCCATCTTCGAGTTGATCAGTCAGTAGGACTTCGGTTTGTCAGCTCAGCTCAAACTGCAACACTACATTTGTTCATGTTTTTGTTTTTTTTATCTGGAAAAAATTTGTCTTAATCTTTGAGTTGTTAGAGTTTGATAATGAGAGTTTTGGACTACAGCCTGTTAAAGATTTTTGTGCCAATTCTTAAATTACTTTTCAAACAAACCAGAAATTCTGTTGTCACACATTACAATTAATTCAAGTTGCGGTTAAGTGTTTTAGTCACATTTTTATCTGTTCTAAATTTTAGTCTTGGTACCTGTTTTCATCCTTGAAATTTAGGCTTGTTTTGATATGTCTGGTGTTGTTCCTGTATACGACAGAATGGACATGATATACTGCAATGTCCAATACATAACATTAACACCGTAATATTCCCTTAATTTTAAGGATGTTAGTGTTTGTCTTACTTTATATAAACATTGTGGTGCTGGCGGTTTCCTTTTATTGAATGTTTCACCTGTTCTGTTGGAGCTCCTTGTCTAATTTTGATATTGTAAGTCCATTAAACAGTCAGGCAGTTGCATTATATTCCACTTCAAGAACTGGTTCCCTTAGTTAGCATTACATTGCATTAAACTTTTTGCCAACCAGCTTAGAAAGATATTATTTAATGCAGATATCTTAAGTTTTGATGTGTATATCCATTCAACCATTTAATTGTTTAATTTTCCTTAATCAGTTCTATAAATTATTAAAACAGCAACATATCATAGGTGGCTGAAGCACATGTTTCACATTACACGTGAGGCTTGAAGTGTTAATTTTGCCTTTCCATGTCCTATTTCGCTGTTTTTTCATCATACTTTCTTGCCTGTAGTTGTTTGAGTGTTGCGTGTGTAAGCCTGCCTTGCTGGACATGTGATTGACAGATGGTAATGAATTGTGGAGAAATGTGAGAGACTGGAACTGCAAGAGGAAGTGCAGTGATGGAAGATAGACGAATGAGTGTGTTGTAAATTAATATACCATTGAAAGGGTGCTGGATAGGAAGAAAATCCCCAAGACTGTTTTATTTCATGGTGTAAAAATGACTGCCTCTCACCACAAACTATTGCCCTGTGTGACAGGTAATTATTTTGGCGGCCAGCAGACCGCCCTAAAGCCTCCCTGCCAACTTGATATCTGCTCTCCTGTCAGGTGGCCATCTGGTCTCAGCTACCCAAGATAAGTGGGAGGAACGTGGGGCAGCCATGCTGTGATGTGAGGGGCTCGCCTGGAGCTCAGATCCTGGAGGCTGGGGCTCCACCCGGACTTTGTACATAATGGAAAAATAGAGGGAGAAGGATTTAGGAGGGTGTGGCAGATAGGAGGAGGTTTTTGTAGAGGTTCGATGCAGGTGGGATCTGTGTGTGTGTGTGTGTGTGTGTGTGTGTGTGTGTGTGTGTGCGTGTGCGTGTGCGTGCGCACTTTGAAATGCAGATTTTTTTCCTGCAGATTTCCTTAAGGTTATGTAGTGCCACATCAATGATTAGCTACGCATTGTAGGGTGTACAGATCATATTCTTCATATGACAATAAAGGATTTTAAGAATTGCTAATACTTGAATGAAGTATAGTTAATCTTTGGAGCTAATCCACATATGTTAATGGGTTTTTTTGTTTAGAGGAGGTATTTTTCTGAAATATAAGTTTCATTTTGATGTGAAGAAAGTAAAGTTTATCTATGTTAATGACATTTTTAGGATGTTATGTTTTAGGCAATTACCATATCATATGTTCACAAATGATTTATACTAATTGACCCTTTGCTCGTTCTTTGGCTGTGAGGAAGCTACAATAGAAGTAAAAGCCCTAGTTTGGTTATGAGAAAAAAAATGTCAGGAAATCATTTCAATGAAGGAACCTTTTTTATTTGACAGTCTAGAAATATATCTCAGCAGAGAGCAGGCTAATCTTTTATTTCATGAAGAATGATGTTTCATTCTGTTCTTGCTTTAAATGTGTAACATCAAACATTTGTCTAGAAATGCAGCCAAAATAAGCCTTCTATGCTTTTACAATACTAGAATATAAAACTCAAGTGAAAGTACTGTTATTTAACACTAATTATTCTCATGTACAAGTAAAAGTTTTAGATCTTATATGTACTTAGTTTCAAAATAAAAAAACAGGAAAATTTACTCTGAATAAACAGTGGAAATTGTGTTGTAGGGGAGTAAATGTAATATCGGTGTTAGATTGTTATAGGTGTTGTTATAGATTTAGCAGCCTGTCCATACCAATTATTATCAAATATAAATGTACAACAGCTTTCCTCTGTTTAGCTTCATGACACTGAACCCAAGAAAAGTACAACACTGGGACAATTGCACACAGGACCTTGAATAAATCCAATTATTTGTGGACATTGTGGTAGGTTCAAACGGCAACATAAAAAAAATTAAACAGCTGTGATTGTGCAGCCCAGTTTTGCTCTCCGCAAAGCATCCACACACAATGCGAGGGTACTAAACTGTCTGAACTCCTTTTTCAACTTCTATGCTTGAACATTCTCACGGTATATGATAAACAGTCCACTGTCCCACTATAAACAGTTCATTTAACCTCTCTGTCCCACTGTACTCGCTAGAGTTTTCAATCATGCTGAGCTGAAAGAGGATCGGAGCTTTGACAAAAGCATAAAGTACAGAAAGTGATCACACACCTAACTGAAGATAGAAGCAATGTAGCAAATTTAGAAATCATGGCTGATGATCCACTGTGAGCATTTTGCGCTTTTTTACTTTTTAACAACACAATGGTACAATAACACTCATTTTAAATTATAATGAACTGACCATTAGTTTTAGGGCATTCTTATTTTGAGTCTGTAATGGATTCAACTTGAATTGTAGTGAATTAGAATACTTGTTATAAGTTTTATGTTTTGTTTTTTTTTGCCTGTTTGTGCTTGCGAAGTTGGAAATGTAGGACTTAACTTTGTACATAAACAGAGACAGGTGGAATTGATTGTTTGGCACAAGTACAGTGTAAGCAGGTCGACAGTGCACTGAATCAATTAATGATACCCACCTATAAATTTTCTCTTTTGAACTAATACAGAATTTTATCCACCTTTCTACAAGACAACAGCGTTGTGTGATGAACAAGTTAAAGCTGAATTATAATGGCACAATTGTAAGAATTGAGATTTGAGAGCACTATGTTTATTAAAATTTGAATTGATAAAGGAATATATTTGACTATGTTAAATACACTGAAAATTGCAAGACCATAAGATGAAGTCAAATATTTTGACATTGACATTGAAAATAAAAAAACTTGATAAATGGTCACATAATTGCTGAAGATAGGGCATGAAGTTACACCCATATAGTGTTCACACAGTCATTGGGTTTATAGGATATGCTGCATTTGCATCTGTCTGATGTTGTAATTCCTGTTTAACATGCATTGATGTCTGTTTCAGTGTGGCAAAACTTATGTCTACTGCAAAAGACATAACTGAACTGAAGTCACTGAAGTCAGAAAACAGAAACAAGAATAACAAAACAGAGAAAACATGCATACAGTCTAGAAAGTATATTACAAGTAGAATATGTCTAAACGAGGTAAAATGTGACAGCAATATATGCTACTTTGAACCAAAAGCATAAACAATGGGGTGATGCTGAAAAGCATAAAGCTGTTCCAGTCATTCCAATCACTTTTTGAGGAGTTGACTCTGAACTTGCGTTAGAAGATGTGAAGGGATTCTCCTGATTTCTGAAATAACCTTCATGCATATTTGCTGTCTGGCTTGCCCAATATCATTCCCTTATTGGCAAATGAGGATTTATTTTTAGCCAGCAAGTGCCAAGATGCATGTTCAAGATTTTTAGTCGCACATATATTTCCAGATACATACTTAAATTCCTTTTCGCAATTATGGCTAGGTTTTAGGATTTTATTTGGCAGCATGAGGGCCTTGTTGATATATATCATGTCAGTCCATACTCCTTCCTTAAGCACCATTTGTTAAAATGTGAAGTTAAATGTTATAAATAATGCAATGTATTAGTATGATTTAGAGAGTTAAATGTGAATTGTTAAAGCTGAAAAATGTATGTTAACAAAAGGGAAAAAGAAGAAAAAACCCAGTTTTGCTCAATTAGGGTAGTAGTTACTGTTATGATGAACTCACTACAGGACAATCAGGCATATTATGGGTTAGATTATCCACTCTCGACAGTCTATGGGCATACACAGTTTGAGTCTGCTCTGAACCGACAACTTCCTGATAATCTTGTAGTCTGACAGGTTTAGAGTCCAGTCTTAGAGCTTCCAATCTGCTCGTAGAGTCTTCAGGGACAATAATTTTCAAACATGATAGATATGAACTGGGATTGTTTGTGATTTTGGTGGTGCATGGGAGATTGCTACAGACAAACTGTCTTTAGGAAATGGCTAATGTTAGCTCTGACAACCTGTGCTGTCCACATATCCCCAAACATCCTCTCATTCACTTGTTTGTGTGTTTTGTTTTTTTTGACACTCCACAGTAAGATAACCATTTAAGCAAATTGCTGAACTTCAGTGAATCCGAATGAGCTTGTGATTTGTTTTTTGTTGATCATGCCATCAGTTATATCAGCTATAAATAGCATTATGCTTCAGATTACACTCTGACTAATTTTTGAAATCTCTGGACACAATGACATCACTAAAAATAATACAATAGACAATTAGTGGCTTGTAATAACTAAAGGTTTGGCCTTGCTTTAAATTAATTATTATTTTGATCAGTGCTTTGGTTTGATTATAACATGTCTATCCTCTCATATAATACCCTCCCACCCAACCCCGAGTGGACTTTTTATGAATGAATGTTGCCTTGTTCCAGATTTCAGTAAATATATTTGCGAGTAAAAAGTCAAAGATAAATTGTTACAATCATAGTTATTCTATTTCAAATGGTGCAATTGAGCAGATCAACAAAGCCAACTAGCTCGATAAAATACTCTGCAGCTTCCCAAAAGCTTTAATCGTGTGTACAGCACAGAGATAGTGAAATGCTGTAGGAAGAGTGTTGCTAGTTGACCGCCAGCGTCTATATGATTGGCCGAGAGCCTCAGAAGCAAAGAAAACACCTTTCTGTCAGTGAGAGGAAGTAGGGTGTTTTTACACTTAATGGTATCATGTATCACACATCAGTCAGTCAGTCAGCAAGTCATCAAGTCATCCAACCACTTAGTCAGTGTTTCTTCTGTTCAGCCACAAAGTTCATGTTTCAGCCAGTCAGCCTGTCAAAGAGCTGCAGAGGAAAGCATAAATAAAACACACTGCTCAAGTGTAGGTTTTGTAAGTACTGAGCTCTTTAGTTCCTACGGGTGCCAGACGTTTCATTTTGTCTCTCTCCTCTCATTACTCTTTTTCGAGGCTACTTATTCTTATTGCTCCTCATATTTCTCCTGCATCTTATCTCTGTGTGATTGAAATATAAGATTATTATTTTATTGTAGATTTATTCTTCTTATTCTTGAATTCTGTTAATTAGCCTTAAATGCAGCATTTTACATTATTTTAGCAGTGCACACATATTTCAACCTAGATAACATGTATACTTATAAACAGCCACCTCTGACTTGAGGTTCACTGAGTTCATTGTGTTGTGTTGCACCATTTCTCCATCTCTATTTATTTTACCGCCCTCAGTGGAAAACGTTGCCTCTTGTCCTTCTCCCTGTTTCATGCACACGCTTCCTCTCAGCTTCCTCTCTTTGGTGAGCCGTTGAAAAACACCAGCTTGTGCTGCCCTGCAGTATGCATATATCCCAGCACAACATGTAGTATAATATGGCAACTATAACCTATGAGTTATGGCCCTGCAACAGGACCAGGGGCTGGAACACACTCAAAGGAAGGGGGGGTGAGGAGGGGGTCTTCCGTCAGTGGTGAACTTGAGGAGGTGACACAGCACTGCGTTTGTGAGTGTGCGAGTGGAGGCATGAAACATTACCCTTTGGACCCTGTGCGTCTGTTTTCCCATTTCCTGTGTCCTTCTATAAGACAGCGCTGATTGATTATAGAAAGTTAATGAGTAGATGAAAACATGTCCTCCCACTCCAGCTCACAAGTAATGTAGATTTCAGTTTTAAAAGACAAAGTTATGTTACAGATTTGGATGGCACACATATGTCATGTTAGAGCCAAGTCATGACTTGCAAGTCAAAAAGCAAGTTTCGCCTATTCTTCAATGCCTACTATGAAAATTGTAATATCCCAGTGGCTAAAATCACACAAAACACTCAGAAATGAAAAATATTGTTGGACAAGAGGTCAAATATCTTCAGATTTCTACAACAACACGACAGCACCACTACGAGACCAGTTGTCCTTCACTCTGCCCTGTTGGAATGACTATGACATGGATGATGTCACTGGACAGATGTTAACTTTTGAGCACTGTTTTGTCAGACCACATTGTTTTATTTCTGAATATATTCATGAAGCACATTGACCTGGCTGCTGTTCAAAAGATGCATGTAGCACCATGCACATATGACAGTAAAAAAAACAAGCATTTTGATTTCTATAGTATAGAGTCAATAGTATTGCTTATGCAGTTTTGTTTTTCCTTCTTAAAGATAAATATATTAAATCACTTTTAAGGACAACTTAGCATGAGTCATGTATCATGTTTGGACACCCCGTATTTTTTCACCATGCTATATGGGTGGAGGTCTTTGCAGATAGAATTAGCTATTGACACTAATTTGTTTTACTTTTTCTAAGTTTATTCATTGTCCAGTCTTGGGTCTGTTGGCTTGCTGATTTCGGTTGTTTAGTTTGCTCTATTGTTAGTTTCGGATGGTGACGCAAGATGAGCACTCATGTTGGTCGTGTTACCACAATCTGAAAGTTGTCCATGACCAAGTCATCTTTAGCGTGTCTAACTCTGTCTTTCCTAAAAGTGCGTTTTGCCTGCTCTCAGCTCACCAAGGCGCATCTTTGCTGTTTTTCCAGGAACAGATATGATGTCATGTGTTCACTGTCTGCATTACCATAAAATTAAATACAACTAACGCAATTCTATGGAGGAAATCAATTTTTAAAATTGTCCCTCAAAAAAATCGTACTTACTTAAATTTTCTTTTACCCACTCCTAGTACCTAATCATCAGTGTCTGGAAGTAGAAACATTCATTTTATATAGTATTTTCACTATTAATGAATTTAAAAACACAACTCACTATACTCGTACCGTGGAGAAAAAAAAGCAATTTATTTCTTATGTTCTGTCATGGCCTGTACCTGTCATGACTAAATTCCATATTGAAATAATTATGTAAAAAAAAAAGAAAAAAATTGTAAGTATTTTGTGACGTTTTAGACCCTCAACCCTTTAGACCCTTAGTATTGAAAAATAATGGAATTCTCTTTTAATGTTATCATCAAGCTATAGGAGCAATTACACAAAAACACTTTTTTCATATTTTTAAATTATATATTCCTCACATATTAATGGGACACCCTTACTGATGCCTTATTTGAAATATAATGTCTTCAAATATTTTTTATAAAAGTTTGAATATTAAACAAGTAAATATACATGATAATAATCAAATATATAACAAAAATAAGCTCTGTATGTAACGAGCTACATACAGGAACTAGCACATAATTAAATTAATGTCAGAATCATTTGCACAGCTGAAGGAAGTAAAGTATGTCATATATTTGATGTTAAGATTAGAAAATGTTAACCTACTCATTTATGTGTATAGAATAATTAATGTATTTGAATTTAATTTAAATGTTTCTTCACTGAAGTCTGGTGGAAATGAAAAATGTGAATTGTTTTATGTAACACTACACACTATCTTGCATTTTTCATGTTTCTATCTGCTTTTTGTCTGCAGACATTCATGCCTCAAGTAGGTTGAATCTTACAGCAGGTAAAACCAAGATAAGTTGCACATTTCAAGACTCAAGTCTACAGCTCTGCCTCCCACCCATGACTTTCTGTCTGTTCCCATATAAAAACATTATTAGCTTCACAAACATGAGATTGGGCTTTAAAGAAAACATTTCTAGCTCTCACAGGCTAACTTCTCTTCCCATTTATGAGGGCAACCAGCTTTACACAGTTTAAACTAAATATTGGCTGAATATTGAATTTTTTTTTTGTTTGGTGTGCACTTATTAATTTCTTTTAAATCAGTTTGGCTATTATTTGCTTCTGAAAAGTTTGTGCTCATTGGCCACGGTGGCCTTGGTTCTCTGCTCTTCTGCAATCTCTGTTATTATGTGGTAGTAAAAGTACAGTAAAATAACGCCACTATTTTAAATCTTTTAATTTTGTGCGTTATGTCTTTTTTTTCCTTTTTTGTTGCTTTTAGTGCGCAAAACCTGTGAAACCAAAAATTAAGATTGAAGTCATTCACTGTGTGTGCATGTTGACCGACACAGTGTTTTAATCTTCTGTCACATTAGTTTTGTTAAAATAACTAAACTGAGTTTAACCAAAATCTCAGAGCTTTCTCCCCTGAATATAAAATCTTAAAATGCAATTCATATGCCATCCCATGAGATCAGATTGAAACAGTACATTAAATAGGAAGGCAGGAGTGAGGAAACTTTGGATGGTGTAACTGGGTGGTAAAGCAGACAGAGGAGTACTGAAACCAACAAGTAAACATCACCTGACTCTCCTTTCCTCTCCTTTCTTCCCCTCTCCTGCTGTTATTACTCCCATTACCAAACAGGACTGAAGTGGACACAGAAGACAGCATTGACGAGCAGGGGGGAGAGGTTCTTTGGAAACGGTTATGAAAAGTCGATAGAATAATGAAAATGCAAACTGAATAATTATCACGCTGTAGGCGTTTGTGACGCGCACTTACAAAAGAAAAAAAATCTGTTGCTGGATTAGGATACAAAAACTTGGGAAATGAATGACATGCACACACAAAAAGACAGGGAGAGTGTGTCGGACAAAAGGTGAGCACCGTTTGCCGATCTTTTCCCTTCCATTCATCTATCCTTTCCTTCATCAGCCCCCTCCACCGTCCCCTCGGTCCACTCTGTCATTCTATCTGTCCCCTCTTTGCTTTTGCCTTTGTCTAGCTCTGGCCAGAGTCTGGCGGACCTAGACAAAAGAATGCTGCCTATCATGGAGAACGAGCAAAGGTCTTGGCTCTCTGGGGGGGGGGGTTGAGGTGGGAGGTGCAGAGGTGGCCCGGTGTCAGGGTTGGAAAGGCTTTGTCATATGTGTGGCTATCCATTGTTGTTCCTGGGCTTGCTCCTGATCCGACGTCTACCTTGCACATCTCTTCGGTCTGAGATTTCCACCACTGTCCACCTTTTCCTCGGGGCACTGTCTTTTCCGGACTGCTGGATGGGAAAGCAGAAAATTGGAAATGCGACAGCTGTCTGGCATGAATTGTTTGCCTGCTCTGTGGTGTGGCTGCTTTAAGCTTGGTGGTGTTCCACATTGTCCGCTCTTTCACTGACAGTGTTGGTTGTTGCACCCTCACCTCCAGTGGGGGTGAAAACTTTGTGACAGTTAAGCACCGTTGCCCCAGTCTCTTACAGTTTCATTCTGTCATCCACCTGCTGGTGTTTCAAACAAGCTTTGAATTGAAAAGTCTTTCCAAAGTATTTTTAGTTTGCTTTCTGTGTTTGTGTATAATATTGAGATTGTTGTGATAATATTTTTGCTGTGTTACTATATTTCTCTAGCAGGTTTTTCAAGATTTTATAGAAAAATGTGCGATAAGTTTATAATACATAACATTGTTGTATGCAACATTTTATTGTGGTTAACCGATTAGTTGATCAAAAACAGTTTAGTTCCAAAGTCCTTTGATAATTAGTTAATCATTTCAGTTATTTTTCAAGATAAATATGAAACACTTCCAGCCTGCAACGTCATAAATGCAAGGATTTGCTGCTTTTCATTGTCATTTATGAAAGTAAATGAAGTGTTTTTGGATTTTGAACTGTTAAATGAAAATTTTTTCAAAGATTTTGGGACATAAAATGATTAATTGAAATTAAATTTTGGAAATAATAATAGAAATAATGTAGGTTAATTTGTATAGAAAATAATCAACGTAAAGATGGCAATAAATATTTGAGTCACACCATGTTTGTGCAGAGCAAGTACTTGTGCTTATGGTACCTACCTTTTTTTAATAATATTTCTGTACTTTTACTCAAGTAGCACTGTGAATTCAGATATATATTTAAGTTGCATGTCTCGATTTTTGTATTGATAAACCACTTTTACTTTAAATAACTAATCAAATTTCTACATCCTTTATATTTTGTAGCACAGCCACAGCCATAGTTTCACAGCTACTGAGATCATATCCCCTACTAAAAGTTTCATGTATCCACCTTACAGACCCATTTTTTTTTTTTTTTGAGAATATAAAAAAAAGTTATTTTTTACTAAAGTTTGAGAAACCTCAAGATCTACTTGCTATTTTGTGTGGATAATAAAAAATACCTCCCTTTTTTAAGTATTGTATCCAAAAATGCCACAATACCTAATATGTGTGTGATCACAATGTACATTTTGCAGTTTTTCAGAAATTCTTTCTGAAAATACAGTGGATGAAAGCCCTGTTTCTTTATCATCAGTTCTGTGGATATCACTTTACTCTGACAAGGTTACAGTAACATGACTTCCTGCTGTCATCCTGCGTCAGTGCAATCGTCTTCCCATTTTAAAAGTGTTGAAATCATAGTCAAATGTCAGTCAGCCTGTTGACAAATGACAGTCAGTTGTCCGAGACAAAAGTTCAAGCCACGATTCGGCCTTTCTTTGACTTCACTGGCGGCCGCAAACCAAACCTGACATGGGATGTGAAACTCTATCGATCTGCTCCTCGTTTGAAGGATTAGCTGAATATTGAGTCTGAAGCTGTGTACACTGTTGATACTCAGAAGTAAAATGGCTGCTGTATGCGAATTGAAACAAAAATCATAGAGAAGGTTTCAGATTTTCATCAGTTTAAAACTTTAGTCTGCTTTCCTTGCTTCTGCATATTTGCTGTTTGTGAGGAGTGTTGCTATGCAGCAGACTGGGGACAAATTGATTATTCAGTCCAGAGCCCAGACGGCCAATTGTCTCTCGCTCTGCTTTGATTCACTGAAATGTCACTCTGACTGATGCCAGCAGTGATAATTGGCTCAATGGCTTGGTAAACGCCAAAAATTTACCCAGTTCTAATTTAAATGGTAATATTTGTGTCACGATACAGAAAAGAAAAAAAAACAAAAACTTTTCTGAGTTTTCTTGATCTCACATTATCTCACAAATCCACTCTCTGTAGCTTTAAACAGACATTACTCTTTAATGGCACTGTTTTGAAGAGCTCCTTCATTGCCTTCCTGTATTTGAAATATTATTAGAAATTAAAAGCTTTGACAAAAAAATCATGTGATTTCCGCATTATCAATCTTAAAAGGCAAATTTACGACAGACACCAAACCTATTTCCATTTTAGTCTTTAGATTATATTGTACAGAGTAACCTAAGACTTGCTGGTGTGGTAGAGGTGTGTGTGTCCATCCGCAGTCCGTGCAATTACTGTCTGTACTGTAGTTTCTCTGTGGTACCAGCAGATGGAGAAAGGAAACGTCTTTACGGGACAAATGTAAGAGAGTGCAGGAGCATAGTGGGAGATGATTGCAGGGCTCTAAGTCTCTGCTTTGAAACTGTTCGCGGTTTGCAGCCCTTTGTTGAGAGATAACGGTTATCGCTGCAGTTGATGTCAAAATGTGTGAAAATGCAGCAACTCCTACTCCATTGATTTGTAACAGAGCTGTTGTTGGAGATAATCAATGTTTCTAGCAAAGGAAGAGCAGAAAATAAAAACATTTAATTTGCTTTTGTAAAGAAGTAGTAGTAAAATGCATTTTCCCATTACTGTTTTGTGCTGTATAATTTCATAATAAATACTTTCCTTGCAAAACAATCTTGATTTTATTTTTTTAAATTGTCATTTTCCTATTGTTTGCAATTTACTAATTTCATTAGTCTTTAACTTTCACTTATTTAAATTGTAGTTGGGAAAACATGTTGAGCTGAAAAAGCATTGACTTAAAAATTGTATAAAGTTCCCTGCTGGATGGTATGAATTGAATCACTAGAAATAAAACCAAAACATTGCAATTGTCAGGTTTTCTTATTGCCTTTAATTAAATGAAAATATAAATCTACCTTTGAGATTATGATTAATTTTTATTTGATTAAAATCTTGTAATTCTAAGGTTAAACACAGGACACAAAAAAACTTCTCTTCTTTTATTTTAAGAACTCCACACGCCAAAACACCTTATATATTTAAGATGAATTACCTGTCCAACATATTTTTAAAAGTTTGTAATAGACAAACTATAATATTACAGTTGTTGAGTTGAGTATAGAGCATTTTAAAAAACTTAAAAATCATCATACACATCATATGCACCACGCAGTTGTTTGGTGGATGAAGTTTAAAGATGGATTTAAGTCGGTTGGTTGGAGGGAGCATTGTGGCGGTGATGGGGGGGCGAGGGTGGTGAAGGAGGTTGGCATCAAGTTTCTTCAGCGCTTTAGAAAGACATACAGCTACAGGATACGTGACACACATGCTTTCACTTGCTCACTCATATGCCGCATACACACTCACTAAGAGTAGTGTCTCCGGGAGATGATTTCTTTCCCTGTGCGTCGTCCCCCTCGCGTCCCCCTCCTCTCCCCGGCCCCTGCCCTCCCTCCTCTCTGCTACGCAGTGTAAACACAGTGTTCCAGAGGAATGTTGGACTCCCTGACCTCCACTGCAGTTCACTCGGTTCAGCCTGGCCGCGCTGTGCTCCAGCAGCCCCCTCCCCCTTTAGAGCCCCTTCACTCCACTCCACTCTCGCTATTTTTTCCCCCCGCCTTACATTGCTCCTTCTCCTCGTCTCGCCTCTCCTCCTCCTGTTTTTTTCTTACCCCCTTTTTTTCCTCCCCTGTCCTTGTCCCTCACCACCACCACCTCCTTCATCACCACCACCCCAGCCTCTTTTTTCTTTCCCCTTGTTCTCTCCTTTCCTCCTCGCTCCTTCCCCCCCTACACCCCCATTACTTGCTTTCTCTCCTCGCTCCCACTTGTGTCGTTTACCTCTCAGTCATTTCACAGGATAGCAGTGAATCTCTTTTCTATCATCTTCTTTTTCTCCTCTATGTGTGGTTCACTTCACTGACTTGATTGGCACATCAGAGGCCAAACTGAAAACCTGCAGCAGTAGTGAAACCCACAGGTACAAGCATGACCACGTGGAATAGCTGTGGTGACTATGATCTACTTGGAAACTTGCTAAATCTTCTGTTTCTCAGATGGCTTTTCAGAGGGCTCTCTAGACACACCTTCCTTGGATTCCATTGTGTGCAGCAAAGCGATGCATGTGCACATTATGGACTGAGCAGCCTGATTTTTTTCTTTTTTTTTTTATTTCAGGCCTATTACTGATAACGTTAATCAACTAACATGTCTTGCACTTTAATTTGTACTTCCAAGACACTTTGGAGGCAAGTACATACTCCACTACATTTATTTCAGAACTTTAGTTGGTGCTTACATATGCATTATTATTACAAAATAAAAAAATGTTAAGTTAATTCTATTGGCAACCAAACACTAATACCAGTAATTGCTAAATGCCACAGAAACCAGAGAATCAGCCCACCTGTGCACACCAAGCCCACCCCCCTGCCCCACTTTACTCTCCTGCTCCACCCCCCAGTGGACCGCGGTTCCTAGAAACAGAATACCAAGAGCCAGGGGGTTTAGCGTCTCTGTGCAGTGAGATGTCTGCGGGAACGGAAAGCAAAGGGTTACAAATGCATCTGGCCTCTGGCAGGTTTGATTAGCAAGGTGACAAGATGTCCAGAGCAGACATGTGGCCCTCACAGTTTTCCCTGACTGTGGTGCCAGATTCAAGGAGTGTTTAACCGCCGCCGGACAGAATAGATTATAAATACATGCGGACGGTCATCACCGGTCGGGTAGAATACAAACGTCTGGGGGTATCAGAGACTGACTGTTTATTTGTAATAGATGCTCCTTGTGCTGCAGGGGCTGCACAAGGGCCACACGATTCCCAGCCAGGCAATTCAGCCAGCCAGTTTCAGAGCCAGCCTGTCAGGCTGCCAGGAAACCTGACCAGCAGGGTCAGACCAGCAGATAGGCGCAAATAGCACAAAAATCTATATTTATAGCATACCGAATTTATATCAAAAGAACTGCGTGAAAATTCATGCATGTATTCATACGGTAAATGAATAGTTTATGTTGACCCTTTCTTACACACAGCAAGGAACAGATAAGTGTCAGTTTCATTGTGAGCAATGCTAGAACAAGCATCCCAAAAGTTACTTAGTACAAGTACATTTTTGGTGATAATCTGTATTTAGGTATCAAAAAGAAAAGTATTACATGTTATTAGTGCGGTATTACAGGTATATAGAGTATTTTCCTCTCGTATCTGGTAGAGGAAACGCTACTTTACAAAATGTATTTTTGTTTGGTAGTTTAACCTTTAAAATTATATAAATAAATCATTTTATTTTAGGTTCTTGCTTTATTTTTTAATAAAAGATTAAAAAGAAACCTCTGAAGAGTTTCTTGAAGAATCCTGAATAATAATAATAAGAAAATCATCATCATATTTTATTGGCTGAGAATATTCAAATATAGATATAATTTGGTTCCGGCCATTTGTGTCACTCTAGAAAAACAAGAAAAAATCCCTTATTTACCTCTATTTAAATGCAGTGGAGTTAAAGCATTTTCATATGGTAACCTGTCAAGTACAAACACTTAAAAATTATAAGTACTTGAGTAAATGCACTTTCCATCACCAAGCTCAATTCCCATTATATCAGTACAGTACAGGACATCTTCAGCTTCATTTAGTTCAACAAACCCAAAAAAGCACAAGGTTAAAAAACGAGGTACGTGGTAATGGTCCGTAGTCAGCATATTACGGACAGTAATTGGTGTTTGGCTCTCCTCCCGTTTGGAAAAGCAGGCTAGAGTGCAGACGCAAAGCCGTGACCTGCTGTTGGCAAAGCTTTGACACCTAAAAATATTAGTATCAGTTTAAGGGCTCTGCAGTTAGATTTTACCTTAAAGCTGTCACAAATTAAAGTCATACGCAACAAATGTGAAACCTTTTAGCAATCTGTAACATTGACTTGCACATTTAAAAAAAGGTAGATTACAACAAAATACGAATGCAATGTAAAACGTGACACCTACACATGGTCAGAAAACCATTAATGGGAAGTACCACTGTTTACCAGGTAAAACTAACCTAGTAGGATATCAGATCATGTTTGTGCACACCTTTAAGGGGCATAAATGTGAATACTTTCAAGTAGACCACTTCAAAAAATTCGAAACCTCTATGTCAGTTGATATTTTCAGATACTGTATTGCATATTGTGAATTTATGTCTCTTTTGCTTTCATATATCTTCTAAATAAATAGGGAATTTGTAAAAAGGAATGAATTTAAACACAAATGTTTTGGATGTGTTGGTCACACGATGGACCACAAGCAAAAAAAATGGAATTGCATTGTAGAATATGAAAACTGTTATTAAGTCACTTTTGACTTTAATCATCTGCGCTTAAGTAACACAATACCTGCAAATCCATTTTATTGAATAAGTCTTATTAGAATTTTACTTCCATCCTCCTTTTGCTCATCATCATCCATCTCATCTGCACTTAATCTTGTCTTCCCTCCTTTATAAACCCTTCCTGGAGTTGTCCCCTGTCTGTCTGCTGGGCTGGCTGCTCTTCCATCTCCTAAGCCAATTGAGTCCAACAACCCTGCATTCACCCCGGCTGCTTTAATTTGCTTACATAAATCCCAGATGCCATGTAATCAAGCGTTTGCTGTACATGCAATTATGTATTCACCTTCCTCTTAGATTGTGACCCTCATATTGTTGCTGCGAGCACTGGGGGGTGGGGGCTGTCAATTACTTAGGTGGCGTAATTGTTGCACACAGATCACATGACGATGATGATGGAACATGTGGCTGTTTGCTCATTATGCTGACAGGAAAGAGGAACTTGGCTGACCTCTGCTGGGCTCTGTCAGGCAGTGTTGCAGATGTTGATCACTATTAATGATTTGATCCAGGATGTGTGTATTCTCAAGGCTTGCTCTGCTAACCACAGAATGGCTATAGGGATGCCGGGAGATTTGACGCTCCCTCCTGCTGTTGTCAAGCAATGAGCATCCCTTAGCAGCAGTAAATATTGGATCATGTTTTGGGATAAAGCAGTCTTAAAGTTTATTAGCCACTATAAAAGTTGATATTGCATTGCTCTGAATGACCCAGAGTTTGTTTGCTCCTATCATTTGGTTGTCTCGCTAGTAGTCAAAGGTGAAAGCAGTTCTTTTGAAAAAAGCAAACACACAAATAATACATTTTGCATATTTTGTAATTGGGATTTTGCACCAAACCTATCATTGACCACACACGGGGAAGGGAGAAGAATTCTGAAATGAATTGAGACTTGAGGGGGAAAGTAAAGTAAAACGATAGAGGGAGAGCAATGACTGAGGGCGGGAAGCAGATGGCTGGAAATATAGCCTGCTAAATTATTCATTTAGGTTGGAGTCTGGAGATAGAAAGATGGATAGGAGCTGGCATGGGCACTTTTATTAGGATTCCAAGAGCTGTGAGGAGAGCGGCTCAAAACACCTTTTGACAAAAAATAATTTGTAGCACAACTCAGGCTGGCAAAGAATTTTATCTCTTGCATTAAATTAAAATGCAGAATAATAGCAGATATGTCTATTTTAAGAGTGAAATAAGTATTTGCCATGCATAAATGTGATTCTTTTTGCTGCAGTAATTTATTTTAAAGAGCCAGTTTCTGCAGAGTGTAATCATTAAGGGAAAAACGAAAAAATCTTTTTCAAATGCCTCTAGTATTTGATATTGACAAAAACTGTCTCCTTCTCCTCTTTGAGGTCATTCAGGAGGCTGTTTGTTGTCTGAAAAGCTTGCCTTGACAGTGGTGACAGTTGGTGACCTTGAGTGGCTGTCAGGCTCTGTTTTTTTTTTGTTTTTTTTTTACTAAGGAATAAATGAAGTTCAGTTAATTTACCAGAATGTGTTCCTTTAATAAAGTTTAATTTTATTTTCTTGCTGTAATTATGGTAATTTGTGATCTTAATGCTGGTCCTTTAGACTTGTATCAGGAATATTTGCACTGAAAACCCTTGTGATGAAGGCTGTTTGCTTTATTTTCCCCTCACTCCAACGTATGGAGACAGCAAATATTTTCACTCCATATTCTGTTTTTCTAACTCGGCTTTGTGCATCATGTGCATCCTATGTGACTCTCCCAGATTCACACACACACACAGGCAGACACAGATGCGCGCATACACTCCTGAGTGGAGGGCTCCAGGGAAATAGAGCAGAGAGGAAGCTACGTGCCTTCGCCAAGCAAGGGCTGTCTGGTGTCATGGCAACCGGTGCAGATTACCCCACCCTCCATCAGTCGGAGAGAGGAGAGGAGAGAGGGATGGGCGTACATACACACACACACACACACACACACACATATATGTATATATATATAATGTTAACACAACATCTAAAATGGTTTTTTCGAAGTAATTAGTTTAAACATGTAAACCTGTCAACTTTTATGACGTTTCCTTCTCAGCATCAGTGATATTGTCTCCAGCCAGAGCAGGAAAAACCTGAATCGACAGGCGTGCAGAGAGGAAACAAGTAAAGGAAGGAAAGGAGGGAGGGAGCTGGAAAAGTTAGTGATGATGAGAGTGGTGCAGTGGAGAGGTTGAAGTGCAAGGAGGGGCCCATAAACATATAGTAGCGCTAAATACGTCTGGGGGATATACTGTTACTAAAAGCAGGAGGGCTATCTGACGAGTGGTTTTACTGCGGGGGTGGACAATTTGCAACGTGCTGACCCATTTCTTGCTACCGGAGTACTACTGAAGTGAATTTACCTGGAGTTGTGCTGGAAGCGTGCCTGTGTGTAGGTTAGTGCTGCAGCCTGAGAGCAGATGAGGGATGCTGGGTGGGGGAAGCAGATGCAGTGATGCATGGACGAGCTGACAGCAAGAGAAGGGGAAGAGAAAGGGGAAAAGGGGCGGAGATAATGTTTGAGCTCACACAAGGGTAGAACAGGGTGGTGTGAGAGTTTTATGGCAAAAAGGGGGGAAAAAAAGCAAGAAAGATGGAATTTGGAGACAATAAATGACACCAGCATCAGGAAAGAAGAGGGAGGGGGGCGGGTGAGGCCATTTGAGGATATTGCTAACTAAATTGACTGCGGCACAGCCTTTGTCCATTACATCACATCTGAGCTCAAACTCAGGATGAACCCCTCTCTCTGTCCCTCTACCTTTCCCTCTGGTACATTGTATCTGACGACCTTAAAGCACCTGATGCAATTAAGCAGAGTAGACTGAGTACATGCAATGGGATGTATCGTACTTTAATGGGATAAACGGGATGGGATGCCACTGAGACCCGGAGCAGTCGTTTTCTCATTTGCTTCCTTTGTCTTGCCATATTCTGCAGCAGCAACATGCTTGTAATCAGTTTCATTAAGGATATTGTTCACATTGTAAACAAGACACAACGCTCATCTGAAAGTCTGTGTCCTCTGCAGAGGAGCAGCAAGTGATTAGGAATCAATTAGCATCACCGCCATGACCACGGCAAACAGCTAATGCACACAAAGCAGCTGCTTCTTCAGTTAAGTATCTACTCAGTCTCTGCAGGCCCAGGACTCTGGCTAGATGAACAATATTTGCTTTTATTTACAACATTTGTAAACTTGTCTTGCTCATTTTTAACATCATCCTGCTGCCCAACAGAGACCCAGTCTGTGGAAACTCTGCAGGAGCAGTCGGGGGTTCGGAGCCCCGCTGAAGGGCACCTTGAGTGCAGACATTAGTGTATGTTAAGTGTCCTATTTTACCTTCATTGCCCATGTTTAATAAAGGGATTTGAGTGCACTAAGCTCTACCTGTATCCTTCAAATAATTTCACATGAAACATTATGTGCCTTCAAATGTTAGTTTGCTTGCCTTTTATTTACAGGATATCTTGAATGTTCGATCAATAGTGGTTGCGGGAGTTGTCTTGTGATTTACAGTATTTATACCCTGTATAAACATTCATTAATTATTCCTTAATCATTCTATATCGGGATGTCTCATCTATATAAGGAAAAGAGCATGTCAATTGAGTTATAAAATCATGCACAGCGTAGTGCAGTGGGCACACAACTGGCCAGATTTTTTGATAAACTTATTGCAAGTGAAAGGTAACCCTCACTCCCCAGTCAAGTTTTCTGATGCAAACTTGTAGTTTCTGGGCCCAAAGATGTCCTCATCCATGGAAAACTGCTCAACTACTCAAAATGCTCTCGTGATGCTCTTTACAGAGAGCTTTTAGTGTCTGTTTTGTCTGATACATATATAATTTTCTTTTTTTTTTTAACATTAAAATTTACTAGGAGAAACAGATAAGACAGGATAGGTAGAAGAAAATAAAACACTAGAACTGCTATTGTGGATATATCTATTACATTAGACGCACATATTGTTTGACGGTGGCTCTAGTGTCTCAATTTCATCTTCTGATTGTCTTGTCTCACACATTTCTTCTTAAATTTTAGGAGAAAAGCATAAGACACATAAAAAAATAAAAAGAGGCGCATACATTGAGTAATAAGCTGCAAACAAACATGAAACTGAAATTATGAAGGTTTTTCCATGACATTACTAGGCATTTTAAGCAAGCAGGGCCCACATTTGCTTTAAATTATCAATTAAATTGTCAGAGCTCTGGAACCTTGGAACCGTTATTTTACTGGTTGCTACTTCTGCCCCGGTAATTCGGGGGCAGAACTGTCTCAATAATAATACAATTATGGACCTGTAAGAAGGAGGAACCTGTAGATTTCAGTAAGTCTGTAGATTCAGCTGGGGATGTATATAAGCAGCGAGTTAGCTAATGAGTGTTTCTAACAAGTAAATGAAAGGAATTCACAGCAAATATACTTACACCAACAAATTTCCATACTAAACACTTAAAATTCCCATAATACACTTTCCAAATTCAAGTTTCTTTTTTTTTTTTTTTTCCTGATGATCGGCCAATTTCAGTCAATAATATCGACCAACTTATATATCAGTCGGACTCTAGTTGTCATAGCCGCTACAACCACCTCCATGACAACCCCCTATATTTTTGAAAATTCATCTTTGAAATTCTACAATTTAACATCTACCATTCAAATACCAAAAAATCAGAATATACAGATATCTAAATTACTGTAAGATGTCTATGTCCTCCTCTCATCAGGAGCTGCCAGGAGAGCAGATGGGAATTTATTGATGACACCTGGCAGTAATCTGTAAATACTATATTCTGTGCACAGTTGAGTAGGTAAACAAAACAGTTTGTGGATTGAAGCATGCATGTGACCATTACTATAAACGAGTACTCAAGTACTCACACCATAGTAGTGCTGTCATTCTTAATCTATAATCCAATTCAAATTTCATTTTTTCTGTAATAGTTTTTTTTTGTTTTCAAGTTTTATGCTCACATTTTATTAATAATATTTACTATGTATGCACAAAGAAAAAAACTTAATAGTTTGCCAGTGCTTTTATCAGCATTAGTTTGTCCAATAGAGGGTGTTGTAAACCAAGCATTAACCAAAAATAACCTTAATTTCAAGGCAGCGACCTGCACCATTGCACACAGTTTATCTATAATTGTGCAGGGCTTGAATCTGATTTGTTATTGTTTGATTCTCTTGCGATTTTAGCACAGACAGAGACACAGGTAGGCTGTATTCAGGGTGTTTACAGTGCATGGTGCTTTCTCGGCACATTCTGTAACCTCAGCTGCAGCATTGCCATCCTCGTTTTCCATGTTGTAAGAACACTGAAGACCAGAGTATTCTGCCACCACGCAAACATTTTATATAATTATATTGAAATCTGGAAATTCGTTCCGACAGCTTTACACAATGACTTTCTATATTCTTACCGTTAGTAAAATCCTTCACTAATATTCCCCACTCCTCAGAGAGCCAATTTAAGGTGGTGTACTATGTTTTCAGAGGTGTGTTGCTTATCAGTACTGCTTGTCTGTAGGACACTGGTCTTCAAATTCCAGGTCTGGAAAAAAAGACAAGTTATGGTGACATCAGACTCCATGGTGCCATTATCCAGTGGAAGCCTTTTCCTTGAACAAAACGTAGTTGGAGCACATCTCCAGTAATCATTTTCATTGTTAGCAGGCTCTTGTGTCATCACAGCCGTGTGTGCTAACAGGGCTTGCAAATGATGTGATGTGAGACCACCTGTTGTCTGTCTCCGCTGGTTTCTCCTTGTACTTAAAATGCATTTGGTTCATCACTGAAGTAGTATTTATATTCACTGACACATATCACTGCACCTCGTCATCATAGTTTGTTTTTTGTAGTATTTCAAGATGCTTCTTCGGGTCAGGACTGCCATGGTGTGTGTAATGCCAAGTGAGATGAGCTACTGTAGCCAAAATTAATATGTGTGCACTGCGCAGGTGCACACTGAGCAGGTACGCAAGACGTGAAATGTTACAAAGTAACTGTACCCATCCTTAGTGAACATATTAAAGGAATCTGATTGCTGTTTCATCTGAGTGAACCTTGCAGATATCAAATTAATTCTAATGACTTCATCCTCATGTGACTTAGTGGACATACCACCTAACTCTTCTGTCATCTATGAACACGCAAAATCCTGTGCAGACAGTTTGCACAGGATCTCAAAGGTGCTATGGTCTGTTTGAGCACCGGCGGATTTGAAGACGTGAGCTTGGAACGTGTCCGGCTCCCTGTCTCAGTTTATGTCTGTCCCCGTGTGATGCAGCTGTTCATGTTCTGTGGTCATTACCCTATAAATACAGCAGCTGAGTGAACCTGCAGCAGCTGTCTGTTGTCCCATGGAACAAGATGAAAATGTGCCATGAGTTTATTTTTGTTGTATAAGCATTTTACAGACTCCTTTAGGTGGGTGCTGTCTGTGTGACATCACAGATTTAACTGGTTTTATTATTGACTCCAGTTCATGATATTCATGAGTTTAAAGAATTATGGGATTATTCAGGCTAGGATGATTATGATAAACCATCACAGTCATTTAGTTAATAGCCAGTTTCATAACTTTTATAATTAAGGCAGTCTGAAGTCCATTTTTAGGTTTTTTTTATTATTTCATTTGATCCTTTTTTATATTTAGTATAACAGTTTTGGTTTTTTTTAATTCAAAAGTCTTAAGTAACCCTCTGAGGGTGTTTGCCCTTGTCACGTTGGAAGGAATCACCATTCAAATGTGACAAAAATTCAATGAAAGAAATTCTTCCTATCTCCACCACAGATCATTTCCAACTATACAAATAAAGACATTTCCTAATAATGAAATTTTATGTCCAGCGTGTCAAGAATGAAATACCATCCTGATATAATGATGCAAGACTATTATCATACTTTTTGAAATGGATTAGATATGGACAGATAAATCAACCGTGAGCATTTCCCTCTTCTGTCCACAACACGGGACAGCAGAGAGTGGCAGTGAAACAATGATGAGGATGTTGAAGATCCCACATTTATCCTCCCTATTCAGCGCAGCAGCAGCTGCACAGACATAAGGAGAGTCATCATTACACGAACCAAGGCTAGTTAATAGGCCCAACGACGTGGGGGGCCAGTCTGCTCTGCATGAGAGGTGAGGAGGGTGAGGGGTTAAGGAGGAGGTCGTGATGTGGTTGGAGTGTTTGAGACAGTAGGAGCAGGGCAGAGAATGGGGGGAAGGAGTGAAAATCTGTTTGTACACAGAAGAGTGGGTATTTTTATGCCTAAATAAAAGAGCATGAATAAGGATAATAAGGATTGCTTTCCAGTTGGATGTATCAATTATACATGCAAACATTTAGATCAGGGTTGCCTAAACTTTTTCCCCTGGAGGGCCAAAACTGAAACTGCAAACATGTAAGGTTTCAAAGCAGTACTGGCATTCCGTGATGGATAATATGCTGTCAATGTCTCATTGCCATGTTCAGAATATGTCGAAAAAATAGATCATGCATGTTTTCAGAACATTTTTGCAACAAAAAATTTAAAGTAAAAAAAGTAATGTATAGAAACAAAATAAAATGATTAGTTATATATCTTATTGAAATATCTTAACCTGTTGTGCAGCCTGTTTCTGCTGCCACCAATTGGCTAAGAAAAGAAGGTTAATTCAACTTTAACCCAGAAATTTTACTTGGATTTTGGATTTTATCCCATTCCAGATAGCCCTTGCTTTTATCCCATTCCCACAGTCCTTCAAATGACTTATTTCAGATTTTTTTTCAGGAAAATCGTTTTAGTGTTACTTAACTCCCCAACATTTCCAGTCACCACTCCGCTCCTTGCCTGCAGCTAGAATGAGATGGAGTTTACCTGTTTTGTCATCTTCAGACTTACGAGTTTAACTTGTCTACTATACACTGCACTGTGACAAGTTCTAACATTGGAGCATGTCAGTCATACATATTTGAACCACACACCGATTCCCAGGAAGAACAGGAGGAGCTACTTGTCCAAGGTAACCTACAAGTTTATGTATCAGAATGGTAAATTTTGTTTATACAGCGTGAAGACCCGCCCCTGCAAGCCATCCGGATTAATTCCTTAGTTTTTCTATGTAAAAGACCCTGACTGTAAGAATTAATTTTTGGAGACTGTCATTGTGGGATTGTAGAATGAAAGCAGAAACACTCATTTTATTTCTGTCACAATGTGTGTTGAACAGTAGCACATACAAGTACAAGTACATGGACATGGTAACAAGGTCAAAAATGTGATTTTTTTTTTTTTTTTTTTTTTTTTTTTTTTTTTTATTGCAATGGTAAAACATCATTTAAGCCTCATATGTCTTTCCCTGTGTTACATACTGTTTACAGTCTCCATCTCATATCAAAACCCCATTTTGCCTCTTGCTATAATAACGAACCATAATCTGGCCTGCAATGCAGGTCTGTTCAGACCTGGATTATGTTGATAATGAAGAAAACTTAAAAAATGATTTGAAACATCTTTTTTTTTTTCTGTGGTTTGGTGAACAGCAGAGACGGTAATATCCTTAATAAAGTGTAAGTCACATTTTATGTCTGTGTAGTCACATTTCACACAGTAGAAAGATTTTAATTTTGAGACAAAAATCCATTAATACCCATCACAGCAATTGCTGCAGCTCCAGCTGTTGACAATGTCATTAAATGGGCGGCCAGACAATAATAACTTCTCATTGAATACTGGCATGTTCATCTCTTCTGCCTCATGACGATCTCAGACGTTAATCATGACAGGAGTTTGTTTTTATATTACTTGTCCGTCCCATTTTTTGCCATCACAATATTGCAAACATCTGTACATAGATTTAAATTTATAACTCACTTGGATTGAAAGATGAACTGATTAGATTTTTCTGTTGTCAAAGTGACAGTGACCTCTCAAAGACATTTTAAGTAATAAGAAAAGAATTGTTATGCTAATAAGATCAAAATGTCACACCCAGTTCCAACTGTATAAATGTTCTGTGCTGCCAGGTTTAACATGTGTGTGAAGATTCCATCTTTGGCAGCAAAATCCATATGTGAAGCTGTGTAGTCCACCACAAACTTTTTGATTTGTTAATATTGAGCTTCAGGTGTTTTTCATTGCACCATGTGACCAAGCTCTCTATCATTACATACATACTTTTGAGACCGGACAGACATGACTATAAACTGCAGAGGCATTCAACCATATGTTTTTCTGAGATTGTATATCCTTAAAGGGATTCAATCAAAAATAAGTAGGTGATCCTTACTGGTTGACGATCCATATAGAGAACTATATCTTCAATATCAATATGTGAAAAATATAATTTGAAACATGCACTGTAGAGATTCTGCAGCGTTTAAAATTGTCTTAACTAAAATAAATACATACGTACATTGAATTTAACTTAACTTAAAAAGCATAAACCTCATCTCTCAGCTTGGCCATGTTAGACGTTAAGTATCAAGCTGACCTCTCTGATGATGGAATTGCAATGGTTTAAAAATCGACCTTTAGTAATGTAAGGCCTATTTCTCATTGCTAACAAATTTTTGAGCACACCACCCCAAATTAATGACAGAATAAGGTCATAATGGGAACATCAGCTAACTTTTGCAGACATTAACTAGTAGTAAATCTTGTATAATTAAAACGTAACTGGTCATTAATATAGTATGCCATTTTGTTTTCAAATTCTGAAAAGCTATAGATATAAATGAGTACTTTCTTTAATTTCAAAGTATACAGTAGTACTAGTATAAGTAGTAATTATAGCAATAGTAATAGTCATATTAGTAGTAAACTTTTTTTAACGCCCACTTGATTAAAACAGTATTGTGAAGTTTTTTGTGAATTCAATGGTTACATCTGCCACTTTCCAGAGAGTTTGGGAAGAGCTACAATTATTACATGTTTTAATAAATAAAATAAATGTTTCAGAAAATAATTATAATTCCTCCTGTGGTAATTTAACTGTATTGGACGGAAGTCTTTGTTTACTACAAAGCAGGTAGCTATAGCCTTGCTTCCTTAGAGTGGGTAAAATCCTAAAAACATCAAAAATGAAGAATGTCAGGAACTTGGTTACTACCTTTCTTTGTTGACCCTGGCTTCATTCCTCAGATTCCCAAACAGTGGCGTTTGGTCCCTCAATCTTCTTAAACCATATTTTCTTTTATGGATAATGAGATTTGATGACACACCCAAAAAGATGGATCAACTGTAACAGCGATTACCTGTAATATTATCATGGGATTAAATTTTAAAGTTTAAGACTGTATTCAGTACACACCTTTCACTTTGTTTTACCATGTTTTTTGCTGTTCACTTTCAGTGGCGCATATGTGTGCTTCTTGCATCTGGCAGCCTCTGCAGTCTGTGTGTGTGTGTTGGTGCCATATGAGCCTCTCTTGACCTTGAGAAAATATTGCCTTGCCTACTTGCCACAGTCGTGCATCCAATGTGCGAGCGTTCATCTCTGTAGAGAAAAGGTGGCGTTCTGGGCGTGGCCTATGGATATTTTGGGAAAGGAAGTGAATTGCGAAGAAAGTAAGCATCTTTGATTAGTGGATGTTTCTATACATATGTGTGTGTTTGTGTGTCTTTCTCCTGCTGGTCCCGGCAGTCTGAAGGTCATACCATCCCCATGCGAAGCTTCATGGAGAGCTGCCAGTGCTGACGGCGGCTGCTGCTGCTGCACTGTGTGTCTGGCACATGCTTCCCCCTCTGCAGGGCATTGATTAAGTGCCACAGCTATGCCTCACCTGCTGGATCTAGCCAATACCAATACAGCAGATGCTCCAGTCAGCCAATGCCAAAGCAGGGAAAAGTTTGGAGAGGTTGGAGACTAACCGGCAGCCAGCACACAAATGTTTGTGTGTGAATTTTTTTTCCCCATTCTGGTGAAGAAGACAGAGGAAGTATCATGGAGGTGGAGAAGAAGATAAGATGGCGGGTGAGGGATGTGAGGGAGGTGGAAAGGTAGAGAAAATGATGGGAAGCACGAAGGGTAATGAAGCCTGATGAGATGGATGATGAAGAAAGGGACAATAGGTGTGAAGGAGGGACATTCAGAAAGATAGAAATGGGAAGAAAAAAGGCGTTGGGAGAAGCAGACGGGAGGGGAAATAGGCAGGGAGACTTTAACTACACACATACTACACACCACACACAAATATTTTGAGCTTATTCAGGGGATTTTAATGAAGCTGTCAAGATGAAAAATGACCCAGTCAAATGTAATAACTCCAGAAGTAAAGAAGAAAACTTTTCATGCAGCTCTGTGGAGGAAAGTGGATTCTGCGCTGATGAGTGCGAGAGGAGATGTACAGTATTTGAGCAGAAACGTGGTTTATATTCCTTCAGTGCAATAACAGTATGAAAGGAATTCACCAAACCATGGATTGATTTGCTGTCTAAATTTTAGATGCATACATATGATGAACAGTTTACATTTGTTTTCCTTCCTGGTGACATTTATTCCAGTTTTCACACTGTTTTTATCCTGATAAAGATGGCTGGCTCTCTTGCACATCTTGCCTTATGTTCACGTGCTATTTGGTGATAAGATGAAATCCTCTTTATTGTCAGTGCACACAATTGTACTCTTTCAGGGCAGACCAGTTTCAGACATCACAAGTTTTAAGCATTCATCTACAACAATCGGAAAAAAAATCAAAATTGAAATGGTATTTTTTTTTTAATTGAAGGCTCCAACAAGATTTGAGGAGAGCAGAATCAGTTGCTGAAAGTCAAAGTGGTACTGTGTAGCATCGTTGATAGTTATGTAGCAGCGGGATAATTTCCTTTGCATTTTACAATAAGAACAAATAAATAAATCAGGCAACCTGGTTGACACCCAACCTCAAGGGTATATCCTGCGAAACCCCCCGATGTACAGTTTTTGAGTACATACCCTAAGAAAAATGTCAGCCACAGCAAAGATGGCAGCATTGCAGGAGACATGTCAGGGTTTCACAATGAAAGTATCTGATCCAAACAATTTGTTTGTTGTTAGGTGTAGATTGGTTTCAATCCAACAACAATGGTGATATGGTGGCAAATATTTTTCTGACATATACTGTTATACCACCTGGTGGCGTGCAGTAGTGATTCTGAATTCCCACCCATACACTTGCCCACTCAATCGGGAGCAGAGTTCAACGGTAAAAAATGATCTTTCACCATGTTTATATAACATCAAATACTAATTAATACCAAACTGATCGGGCAAATAAACAGTTGAACATACACCAATGTTATAAAAAACTTCCTAAAATGACAGAACCCATATTTGTAAAAAAAAAAAAAAAAATTATTTGAGAAGTATTTTGAATTTTAAGCCTGGCCCAAATGCTAAACCCTAAAATAACAGAGGAGGAGGGGGTTTAGTTGAACTATACTAGAGCTGGCCACCAGGGGTGTTTGAGATGCTTTATCATCTGGTTTGGGGTTGTCTCATGTGGTCCATCTGTATATAGTGTATGGGTACATTTCAACCAAGGGGGACACCATTAATGTTTGAATCTCCTGCACCAAAACAATATGGATGGATAAATAATACTACAGATAATGGAATGAATTAGTATGTACTGTTAATTTTTGGTTTAACTGCCCCCTTTAACATCAGAGCTTGCATATGCAATTTTGAGTGTTTAAACTGAATAGTAATCATTTTTCAGCCATGTTATAATCAGCCAATAACAATTTGATCCAAGTGTATGAATTTAATGTCCTGCCTTTGTCTGCCTGTTTGACCTTCACCATCTTACTTTCGTCTCAAACGCTGGAGCTGGCGACTGAAGTTGTACACAGAGTTGATGTGTGAGGCCAGATTTCTGTTTATTTAAATGTGTGTGAGTGATTACAACCATTTAATTTAATATAAATCCATAAACACGCAGAGGAGAGTATTCGTTTTTTGTGTTGTGTTTTAATTTTGAAAAAGAAAGCGTGTGAGTGGGGTGGTGCAGACAGAGGACAAGACAGTTAGTCAGACAGGGAGGCGTTACCTCACAATCGTCTTGTAAATGTTCTTTCTTTGATTGTCTGTAACTCACATTCCCAGAGGTATTATCCCATCAATACTATTAGTTATAGCTCACAGCCTTGCTCCCGCTATTTTGATACGCTGACGGGCCTCCTCCAATTCCCGCATTATTTCCTTAAATGAGTGCTGTAATCGGAAAAGTCCTTGACATCACTGGTTGTGATCACGTCCTTAAAAAGTAATGCCCGTGTTTTCAAGTTTTTCCAAAAGCCATTTATTACAGTCAGAATACATATTTCATGAACTGTTTTGGAATCAGGCTCTGTCAGTTTTTGACTGAAGCTCAATATCATTAGCTTTTAATTACTGACACTGAGCCTGTCACTAAGCCTTCTGTTCACACAGGACAAAATTACAGTGATAACAGGGACAGATTTAACTAATTACTGCTATCCGATTAGATTAAAATTTCTTGAATCAGTGCCCTTGATTTTAGAGAGCAGCTTTTCATTTTAAATCAGCAAAAGTTGATGCTGTCACTTGAAGTGTAACTGTCACAAACGGTGTATGTATGTTAATTAGGGTTGTGTTAACTGCACAAGTCGGTCACAAACAATTTCCCCTGCTTACTTTATCATCTTTCTTTGAATGTGAATCCTTCAAAAGGATTGTAAATATGCCTAAAGATGTGATGTAAGCTATTATCACATATAATTATCTATAGTTGTTATGTATTTTATATGATGATTTGTATGGAGGAGATTTTGTATTGGGTACGTATTTGAATAATGGATTGAGACTAAAAAAATATCTCAGTAGACTCCAAGATACTGTTTAAAACCATTACATGCCCTTATTGTGATGGCATGGTCATGTTTGACCTAAAAAAAGTTAGTTATTTTTAATAGTTTAAGAGAGATTGTCTTGGAGCTTTCTAATGATTTCTATGTCTACATGTATCTCTCTCCTCTTCAAACTCTATATGAGTCTCCTGTCCTCACATTCTAAATAAATTACATTTGTCAGAAAATAATAAATTGAGCTTGATACATCAAAATAGCAAAAGAGCCAGATTTTTTAGCTTATGCAGCGTCAAACTGCATATGCAGACATGAATTTGGCCATTTTTAGCCACTACCGAAGTAGACAACCAATTTGATAATGGTTGGGATGATAATGATATTAATGTTGCAACAGCATGTTATGTGTCAACTGGGATCAGATGTATTGTATGTCATGAACGAGTTTTTGTTAACCCAGACTTTCTGCTTCAAACTCCCAAACAAATCAACAGGAAGTTAAGATTGTAGTATGCCACTTACTTATTACTAGATGTACTCTTGTTGGTGTTAGTTGTTTGATAGGCAGCCTTTTTTTCTTTTCTTTTGCTGTGGCAAAGTGTGCCTCCTAATGTAATGACCGAGAAGTCCAATAAGAGCACAGGTTAGTGAGCCGCCAGTAAAGGAAGGAGTTCAGCTCGATACAGCTCTTTGGACTGTTCATTTAGAGTATTTGGATTACCTTTAGAGAACATTTTATGAATAAACTACTTGGTTATATTTCTATCCTAAAGGAGCATTCGTATTTTTTTGGGTGTAAATAAGATGAATGCATGCCTCCTTGAGATAAATGTTCAGCAGAATATTAGTGCTACCTTCCAGCTCAAGCTGTCACAAATTGACGGCAGCATTTTATTTGCATTGTTTACTTGCTTGAGCAAAATCATAAGCAGCCACTGCAGTGATTTATATTCATAATTAGCCATTGCATGGTGCTATAATTAACTTGCCCAGCCTTCACTTCAACCAGCAATCACAATGATTTACTGGTATGTTAAGTTACCTGGTGACTCTGCTCCGTGTGCAGGTGTAAACTGGATGATTTCTGCTGACATGCAATAAGCATCGACGTCACGCTTGCGTGGTTGGCTAGTTTTACGGGAAACACTGTGCAGGGGTTTTTGTGTTGTTGAAATGATCCTGACACTTTCTGTCATTTCTCTGGTCCCTCTCCCCTTCCTGGCTGGTATTTCTCTATTTATATGCTTCTATAGTGTTGTGTGTCAGTAGTAATCATCTGAGTATTAATGAAACTATATAATGAATAAACGTTTTTGCAAAGAATAATGACACACTTCCTTTTTTGTTCAGAAGAGAACTCTGGTGCTGTTCATACCTGACATGGTGCAATCGTATCTCTTTCATGAGCTTTGTAATCCAACCCTGAACCAAAATAACCCAATAATGATAAATCCATTTAGTATTATAATCCCAGCACAATGTCTTCTTTGATTATTCATTTCTGTAATATTTGCTTGTTTTCCAAGTAACATTGAAATTGTGCCAATGGTGCAAGGAAGCTTAAAGGCTCCCTGGCATGCAAAACAACTACTAGTTCTGCTTTAAGTTTGATATTGGCAGATATCTAAGCTCATGATTTCAGAATGTAATCAGAACTCGTGTAGACTGATGCATCTGTACTTTTTTTATTTATACTTACATACTTGTTTAAAATTATTATTTACATTTTTCATTATACTATGGAGATATCAGCTCAAAAATGGAGTGAATGTGGGAAATGTGAGGCGGCAGGTGGAGAAGGAGGTGCTGCTGGACTGATACAACGACCTAGCTCATACTCGCCTCCTGACAGAACCTGTTGTAAAGTGACCTGATACATACACACACACACACACTAACATTAAACAGTAGATGTAGGTATGTACAGCATGATATACAGAGACAACACAGATGTAGATGCAACACTCAGACTTCAGCAGTCTCTCTGCTCTGCCTGCTATGTGTGGAGCACTCAGGTTTTTGTGGTGTGTTTACTGTATGTGTGTGTGTGTGTGTGTGTGATGCAGTATAGAACAAAGGATCCTTTTGTACACCAGGACTGTGGCTTTAACTCCACTAACACAGTGTGTGCTGCATGTATTTTCATAAATGCTCATATGTGCTGCCAACATGTGTGTGTTTTCTTGCTCGCTGTTAATCACAAGAGACTTAAGCTTGAGTTCAGTGCGCTTTCGTCCCAGTGGAGTGTAGCTTTCGCCCTGGGGCCTGGCCGACTTTAGGCCTCCTTCTTTCTGTCAGACCCCACTCGCCTTTCTGTCTTCTGGCTACGATCCACTGGACTTCTGCTTCAGCCAATGCTAATCATCCTCCTGACAGCTCTTTTAAACGGCTACACCACCATTTTCATGAAGGCACTGTTCTCAATTTGAGTCATAGTCTGAGGAAAGGATTGTTACTAATTGACAGATCAAGAGTTTATTTTAAAATATAGACTGTCTGTTGAGCAACAAAGAATTAATTAGTAATGGGTCCACATACTTGGGTATGATTTGGCTCTTGGCACAACCTTGTGTGGATTACATCCATTTAAGCAGCATTTAAGTGGCTGTTTTCATTTGTGGGCATGATAGTTATATCAGGACTCCCACAGTTCTGTCCATCCTGTTGGGCTGTAAATTTCAGATACTTAATCAGAGTTTTATAAAAGTTATTACATTAATTTTCTGCATTAACCAAGACTGACACTTCAAACACTTGGATTGACGTGGAACTCTCCTGATTGAATCATTAGAATGAGAAACAACAACCACATCAGAAAATATTTGGTTCTTTAAGAAAGAATATCCCAAGCTCCATTTTGAAGAAACACTGAAAGAAAAAGGCTTTCAGCTTTAACTAATTTATTTTCTTTTTTGCCATCACAGCTACTGTACAACCGTGGTTTGCACCTATACTGGATAGAAATGGGAGTGGAGTCCCACTGAAGTAGGGCTGCACAGTGTAATAACATCAACATTGCATGCACAGCAGTCACATCTCATGCAGTAAAACTTCTCATTTTCTATGGTGAACTGTATTCTCAAGTTCTTTTTTTCTTTTGCAATATTGTGCAGCCCTGTGAGGGAGGGTTTTAGAGGGAGACCCAACAATGCGGTGCTCTGTGAGCTTCTAGAAGTTGCAGAGGGCGTTTCACAGCAGTGCAGCTGCAAGGCATGAACACTCGAAGTACCAGATCCCAGAACTCTCCTGCTGCGTTTTCGCCCCCACCCAGACCTGAATATCAGCACGCACAACATGTTTCTGTTAGTAGCAGTTGAATAGGTTTTCTAAATTTCTTAATCACTGTGTTAAAATATATTTATGCAGCGTTTCTGTTATGTTAAAGCAAAATTACACTATGTTTTATCTAATGATGTTATCGATCTTGTTGTCCGTTCAACTTTATTTTCCCTGCTCCACGCTGATGAAATGAATCCATGTAAGGACCGTTTTTAGTTTTAGTCAAGTATTTACGTCTTACTTTTTATATTTTTATATTTTAAAAATGATCAGATACATTGCACTGATAGAAAAATGAAAATTTAATTAAATTAATCACATCCAAATAACAGTAGATAGCGCCGGCTGTAGTGATTAAAACAGCTACAGATGTTCACATACCCCACACACAGTATTGAACGTATGTAATCTCATCGTCTGTGCCTGCCCATCCCTGCGTCCTGTGTTTGTTTGCATTGTATTTGGTTTCCGATGCCATATGCTATCCGTAGCCATTGGTATCGTGCTCTGTGGCAGGCCCTCAGCAGCCTGCTGTTCTCAGGGCTCGGCCCTTTTTGTCCAAACAAAGGCTGCACTGACAAACACAGCAAAGTATTAGAGATCATGATGGAAGTTTCAGAGCAGAGGCTCTCATATTGTTTTACTTTCCACACTGCTCTGCACCTCCCATCACGGTAGCCCCGAGCTTTGCCGCAGCCATCATTTATCAGGAAGAAAGGCTGAGTGCGGCGCTCCGCTGCGGCTGAGCGTTTTTTAAAAAGTGCTGCCGAGCACAACAAATGTATGTAATGCTAGTGGTGAAGAAACATCGTACAATTACGCTCTTTCATCATTTCCCCGACTATTAGTTGTTTATTTTACCTAAGTCGATTTTTGAATGTCCTTGATTGTGTGTGGAAGTTCTTAAATGATGATGGTCCTGTCAGTGGCATATTTCCTGTAGGATGACAGTGTTACTTTCGTCTCCATGTTTGTACCGTCCTCCTATGATTTAACACTGAATTAAACTTGAGGAGTATTGTGAGAAAGAGTGAAGACAACAAAGACAGGTTTGTTCTGAGGTTAAGTTCCAAATAAGATTCCTACACAACCCACAATGCATCACTACTTTCATTAGCCCTTCAGACCTTTTTTTGTAAATGATATTAAATTCTCAATCCAAAACTGAGATACAATAACCCCGATGACATCACTGGGATATCATAAAAGTTATTTCCTCAGACTTGAGAAATCTCCTCCAGAGGCACAGAAGACAATATGCAGCTGTTTTCAGAGGCTCACTACCTCCTGAAAGGTAAACTGATACTCACGTGTAAAATCAGTTAAGGGCTTCTTTAATATTGAACCTGGATTATATGTTGCCTGCAGGGACGTTCAGTTCTGGTTTTACTTTACAGCCACATTTAACGCCACAAATAATATTGTATTTGTTTTGGAAGTTGTCATTCATTTTACCTGAATGATAAGGTCAAAACACTGTTTAAACAAATGTGAATAAATGAGCAGAAAATCAGGATGAGCACAGATCTGAGCGTCAGGTTTGATTGTAGCAGCAGGCACATTGTGAAACTGGAAATATTTTATTGGTGTCCTTGCATACTAAATGCTAAATATTGTGCAAAGTATGTCAAATGCTCTATGCTTTCTACTTCATCGGGTGCGTTTTTGCAGTGTGCAACCAGCATGCGTTTTTGACTGTTCTGACCCACAATCCCCTGCAGTGGATGATGCGTGACATTGACTGAGCCGCTGAGAGAACACAGAGATGGCAGTTCATCAAGCCTTAATAACAGACCGCTGCATGCTTACATAAGTGCTACATTTTTCGATGAATTATGTGAATAATTGAAACATTAACAAATGGACTATTTACAGAGGGATATGGATTTATGAGCAAGTTCAACAGTGTGATGATAAAGTAATATGTCCAAATTTTAAAAATAATAGAATGTACTTTATAGGAGCAGCTGAACATTGTATACAGTGTGAAGGGGCCTCCTTAAGGGAGAATTATGGTATTTTTCAACCTAAGCCCTATTTTTGGTCTATCGGGGTTGAACATTTTGAGAAAATACATGTCTTAAGTGCTTCAGTTCAGAACTGAAGACGCCTTTCAGATGAGAGGTTAAACATCTTCAAAACCAAAAGAAGTCCAGATGCCTTCAACTAAAGCACTTAGGGCTACCTCAACCTGGATGACCAGGAACCTAAACAAACACAAAATACATGTTTTTTGAAAATTACTGTGGTATGGAGGTGGGAGATAAGCTGAACAAGTTCTATTCAATGCAATGTTACACCACTATTTTCACCAATAACTATGCTCAAAATGTTACTACAAGTGTCTCGTAACATGGAGTAGATAAGTACATCGAAAAACTCAGTTTGTTTTTGACTTAATAACTAAAAGGTATTGTATAAAACAAATGTTTGTTCACTTATTCCTACCTTTCTCTGCTTCCAGGTGATGACTGTTCAGTCACGATATGTCAACTGTTGAAGCTGCACTTTTTCCAAGGCTCTCTGCAAGACAAATGAGTTTGTAAAGTAGCATTGTCCACCAAAAAGGTCAAATTATTTTACAGATTACCACAGCATGTACGAAAAACATCCAAAAGCTTCAGAAAGAGTGCAGCTTCGGGTACTGGTAAAAATGGGTGCTCTGTCTTTGCCCCGAAGTAGAAAAAGGAACAAATAACTGCACAATCACGTGTAATTTCTACTTTAAAGGCAGTATAATAACGTTACTGTCCCATTTTATTTTGAATGCAAAGATCGTGTAGAATATGGTGCTATCATTTCTTGCCTAAAAGATGCATCTTCTGGGCTGGAAATGTTGACATGGTGATTTTGTACACTTGGAAACAGCGGTGGTGCTTCCAGGAACTGAGAAAGTTCAAGATGGCTGCCAGACGCTGCATTACGTCACCTGAAAGCCCTCCATGTTGGATGGCTTTGACATTGGGTAATGTCAGAACCATGTGTATAAAATAAATGAGTTAAATGCGTCCTTTATCCTTCACTTTTTTATCTGACTTGAAGACGTGATTGGCATGGCTGCTATTTTTGACTCTTCTCGACTCCCTGTGGAAGTTTTTTTTTATTTTTTTTAACATCCTTGGCAACTCTTATGACTGTCCTGAAGCCAACCTGTAATCATTTAACGCACTGTACTTTTTTTAGTAGGTGGTGGCAGGGATAAGAAACTCTTTCACACTGCTGTCCTGGAAATTCTCTTTCAACTGTGTATTCTGTTTGAAGCGCGGGCTTGACAGCTTCATTTGTGAAGCGTCTCAATTAGGCAGAATATTTCTGCCGACATATCTCTACACCCAGACTGTCTCACTAGAACATGAAAGCCTGGGCTTAAGGAAGTCATCACACACCTCCACATACACATGCGTGCACTCACACACACACGCGCACTCACACACACACGCACGCTAACACTAAAAATAGAGGCAGCTATCCTACTAACACTGGTTAATGCTCCTCACCCCAGACAGTTGGATTTGCATATCTTTAATGTTCTTTTTTCTCTTCTCTCATTCCCCTCTCTGCATTTTTTCCCTCCCTCCCTCTGTCTTTCTCTCTGGAGCGAGTCTGGTCTCAGCGGAACACGCAGGAGGGCTTGCAGTGCATGTCAAGAGGGAGTTTTTGTATCAAAAAGCAAGGAAAAAAACAGGCTGAAAAGATTTTCAGCAATTGTAGTAATTAGAGGTTTTTGGAATGGCGAGACACCCCTGCCACCACCTACCCCATCTCTCTCTCTTTCTCTCAGGTGATTCAATCTACTGTTATGGTCGCCATCTGGTCTGTAAGGGGGTTTTGGATGAAAGGTATCCAGTCCCTGGGCTGTATTGAATGGCCATCTGGGCCTTCTCAGCTGTCAGAACTGACTGTCTGACAGGCCCAAAGCAGTGTAACCCTAAGTTAAGTCAGTAACAGTAGCAATAACAATAGGTACTTTCCAACTACTTCCGTTAAGCCCATGTGAGTCTCCCAATCAATAAGCAGCATAGCAGTCACCCAGTACTGTGTCACTCTACAAGAATGCTGTTAGCATACAGCGTATTTTAATCATGTTAGTGATGGGGTCCATCTAATGTGTTTATCAAGCTCAGAGATATATTTGCTTCTTTTCTCCCAGGCAGATTTTAAATGAGAACATGACCCTGACATTAATTATCTATAACCTACATTTGCTGACGATTTACAGCATTTCATGTTCTCTGCTTAATGACGATATAAGTGTTCTGAGGCCCATTTATAAAGCATGCTACATTCCTCTACCAGGACATTGCACTTTTAATAGAAGCAATTATAAGTATATAGATGTAATATATTTAATGCATTAATAAATAGGTGAAAAGTTGCAAGATGTTTGGAAACAATACATCAGTAAATTATTTACTGACAAAATAGGTCATGGTTTTGGATTAAAATGAAGAACTCATCAAGATATGATCAAATCAACATCATAGCCAAAATGAAAACAAATAAATATACTGCCTCTTAAGGACTGGCATGAAAAGTGTCTCAAACCTATTTTCAGCTGAGAGAGTAAAGTGAATACTGTGATTAAAAATAAAAGGTGAGCAAAATCTTGGTTTTGGATGAACACAGTTTGGCCCCGAAACACTTTCCCTTTATTTCCCTCCTTGTAGTCAGCCCTGGCTAATGGTAGTATTAATAACGTGTTGCAGACAACAACCACCCAAGTACACATGACTGGACCAACTTGGAGAGACTGTGGTTCAGATGATAAAGTGCTTGATCCGTGGCGACGTTTGTTTTTAGAAAAGCATTTTGACTTTTCGTCAAACATTTTAGTAATCAGCATATAGTGGTATAATCAATACATGGAAAACAAAATGCTGTCGTCATTTCAAAATGAACTTGGTATTTAGAGTTGCTGTGTGAGATTCTGCCTTTGGACCGTGCTTTATTTCAGTCCAAGCTCTTTGCACTTGTACATAAATAGTACAGACTGAGCTTGTGTTTCTATAGAGTAACCAGACTCTCAATATGAGGGTTTATAATAATATATGGTAAGTGCTTGGCCAGACCCCTTAGATCAGGGGTGGGCAAACTTTTTGGCTCAGGGGCCACATTGACTGTTAAAATTTGACAGATGGGCCGGGCCAGCACCAGATGCACACATATCAAATATACACATAAAAAAGGCATTACAGTGTTAATACTTATATTCACTTTTAGTGGGAAAAGTGTTGTTGATCACCCTTTTTTGCCAGTGCATCGAAGTCTGGTGTTAGTTTCGTTGTGGCAATTCTCAAAACAGATCTGAGGTGTTCATCACTCAACTGGGATCTTCGGGGTGCTTCGTTGGTGTTCATCACACTAAACGTCTGTTCGCATACATACATAGAGCCAAACAGCACCAGCATCCTCTGTGCCATCTTCTGGATGTTTGGAAATTTGGCTGCGCTTAATGAAGCATAAAACTCATCCAGTTTAAAAGAGTTGAACTTCTCCTTTAAGACAGTGTCACACTGGAGATCAATCAGTTCCAACTGCAACTCCTGTGGTAGCGTTTCAGGGTCTTGTGTGAAGGGACATGAAACCAGCTGAAGTGACTTGTCAATTTTTCTAAAATCAGAGAACCGACGGCAGAATTCTCCATGCAGATCGTCTAGTGATTTCTTGTATTTTTTCACATGTCGAGGGGCCTCTTTCAGGGTAGCCAGTGTGGGGAAATGAGCGAATTACTTGTTTGACATTTGCTTTGACAATAAAGCTAGCTTGGTTTTGAAGGCTCTGGCGTTTGTGTACATGTCATGCACAAACTGGTCTTTCCCTTGTAGCTTCACGTTCAGCTCATTCATGTGTGTCAATATGTCCACAGCAAAAGCTAAATCACAAAGCCAATCTGTCACTCAGCTCAGGAAAATCGTCAGTTTTCCCAAGTAGCTCCAAAAATGAGATAATCTCCTGTTTGAGCTCCCACACTCATTGACATACTTTCCCCAAACGTAACCAGCGGACATTGGAGTGGTAAAGCAAGTCCTGGTGATCAGCGTCAGTTTCTTCAAGAAATGTAATAAACTGACGATGCTGAAGTCCCCTCGCTCAAATAAAGTTAACGAGTTTTACAACCTGCTTCACTACGTGGTCAAGCTGCAATACGAATTTACACAGTGCTTCCTGGTGGATTATGCAGTGTAAGACAATTACCTCCTGCTCAGGGTTGTCCTCTTTCACCCTCTCTTGGATTCTTTTGAGCAACCCGACATTTTTTCCAGTCAGATTTGGCGATCCATCTGTGGTAACATTGGCGAGCGTACTCCAAGGTAACTTGTGCTTCTTGATGACCCCTGACACGCTGTCATACAAGTCCTCTCCCCACGTTTTCCCCTTTAGGGATTCCATGGCCAAAAACTCCTCCGTTATCTCAAAATTGTCATTAATTCCACCGATAAAAATGAAAGCTGAGCGGTGTCCTCTGTCATTACTTTTGTCCAGTGCCAAGGAATATAATGTAAATGACCCCGCTTTTTTGTTTAGCTTGCTAGTTAAGTCTTCGTCAATTAGCTCAATACGGCCAGTCACTGTTCTGCGTGATAAACTAATTTTTTCAAATTTGTTCTTGCTCTCAGGACACAAGATACCTGCTGTCTCTACCATGCACTCTTTGAAAAACTCCCCTTCAGAGAAAGGCTTGCTGGTCTTTGCTAATTTGAATGCCAGCAAATAACTTGCCTTCGTCCGTTCTTGCGTTGACTGGTTGTTAGCGTAAATAGCATGCTTGGTGGAAAAGTGCCGGCTGATGTTGTATTCCTTTAAAACCGCAACAGTTTCTTGGCAAATAAGACATACAGACATACATACTTTAACCGGACTTCAGTGAAAAAAGTATTTGGTTGTCCATTCCTTATTAAATACTCGGCAATCACGGTCGACTTTTCTTTTCTTTGGCCCACTCATTGTTGCAGATGGGTTCAGAGCAGTAGCAGAGTAATGACAGAGAGAAGCCCCAGCTCCGCAAAATCAAATCAATGTATCACTGCACCTAATGCGCCACCTGGTGGAACGCCAGGCATTACAGGACAAGGTCAAATGAATGCAGTCATAATTATGATATGATTTGATTTGGGCAATTCTGTACCAATCTTTGGCGGGCCGGATTAAAAAGACCAACGGGCCGGATGTGGCCTGCGGGCCTGTAGTTTGCCCACCCCTACCTTAGATTATGTCGAACCCAACACATAACAGAATGTAAGACCCCAAGCCCTGGTTGTTTATTTATTAAATAACCAGCAGCAGTTGAAATTTCTGATTATCCAAACACAGCTCGATTTCCTGAAGAGCCCTCCAAATATAAACAGTCCGTCCCGTTAGAG
>KV751404.1:119344-162448 GCA_001698575.1 Mola mola
TTAGATTGAATTTGTTTGTTTTCCTGTTGTTTCAAAGGGCAAGAACTCCCACTAAGGAAACCTTAACCAAGACCACAGAGCATGAATACAATGAATACAGGCTATACAAACCAAGTTAACAAATAGCTGGTGAACATTTAATGTGTAAGAAGATATATATATATTTATATATTTTATCAGGAGTTTGTAAAACCAAAACTGAAATTAGTGACAATGTCATATTTCAGTACCCCTGCATTCATCACCAAGGCTAGAAGGAAGACTCCATATGAATGTGAATGTTCCCAGATAAACTATTTTCATGACAAATATCTTAGAGGCAAACATTAGAAATCATTAATATTCAGCTGCATTCAGTGCGTTGGTGAAGAATTTCAGGGACTTGCATCACTAGAACTGATATATTAAATCATATACATTGCCCTGTTTTCTTTTTATTAAAATGGTTGACTTATATCTGAATTGTTTGAAAGGCTGATGTTAACTGAAAAACATCAATATAGAAGTGGCTATAAATGTCTTGTCTGCTGCCCTCGCCACAGGTCCTCATAAACTTTTAGGATTTCAATCAATGATTCATTTCAATGATTTTTAAAGGTTTAAATGGTTGAATATAGCAAGATACATAAACCAAATCTGCTTCAACATTTGCAAAATTAACATCTGTTCATCTATTAGCATACAAGAAATTACGGGCTCCCTAGCATTTTTACAAGCATATAATATGTCATCATACCTGTTGCTGTTGCTCACTGTCCTGCTGCTGTCACAGCCATGTATAGCTGCAGCCACTTAACTGGCCTCTCGTATTGAATTTGTGATTTTTAGCCTAAAAGATACTGTATCTTGGGGCTTAAGGAAGTGGTTTGTTTCTATATGCCAGCCCTGTGATGAACTGGTGTATTGTCGGGGTTGTACCCTGATGCTGGGATAGGGTCCAGATCCCCCCGCCACCCCAAATAGGGTAAGTGCTAGAAAATAGATGGATGGATGGATAGTTTAATTTACTATTTGTCAAGTTGCAAATAAATAAAATTACAAATGATTGATTATAATAATATTAATATGAATATAAGCTCATGAGATTCTGCAGAGACACTTAACTATTGATATCAAATAAATGTTCTAGACTAAAGAGTGCCTCTCAAATGAGATGGAGTGGAAGTATAAAGTGGGATTAAAATACTCAATTACAAGTACTTCAAAATTGTACTTGCAGTAGGTACAGTACTTGAGCAGTTTGTATAGATTTTTCCATCACCCAAAACTTTTACAGTACTATTTTTTATTTTTGCTGCAAATGTATATAAAGTACAGTGAGTTTATATCTGGTATTGGTCTTTGATTTCTAATAAACAGCATCAGCCCTGAAGCCACCATTTCATTCCATTGTTGAGTGGATTATGTTAAATATAAACCAAGGATGGCTTTTTACATATTTGTAATGTTATAAATCCAAATGTGATTTTGAAGGTTTTGTAACTCTGGGAAGTTCTGATTTCTTGAATATTAAAGATTTGACCAAACTAGTGCAAACCTATCATCCTGACCTCTAAGACCAGGCAGAGACTGAACCAAGTAAGTTAAGTATTGGGCCACGAAGCTGTATCACTGCTGGACAATGTATGGTTTGACATTGCTGTAATAATCCTTATTGTTTGTTTTCTCTTGGTGGTGTCCTAGCCCCTGAAGTCTCCATTTTCCCATGTTTTGTTATTTCTGAATGCAGCTCAAAACTGAGAATATTTACCATGAAATCTACCAGCAATGTGATGTTCAGCATTGCCTTGCTCCTCAAACACCAATTGATTGTTTTGTCAGGTCTTGTTTGCTGTGGCAATGAGATGCTAAACAAAATAGTAAGGTAAAATATATATAGGGTTAATATACAGGGTTTTAAACATCTGTGCCGACTATGGGCTGGAGGTTCCAGGATCAAAGTGGGCAACACCTCCTAAGGTAATTGAGAACGACCGAGCTAAGATTCTGTGGGACTTCCAGATCCAGACCGATAAGATGGTGTTGGCTAATCAACCGGATATTGTCGTGGTCGACAAGCAGGATAAAAAGGCGGTAGTGGTAGATGTCACAATCCCAAGTGATAGCAACATCAGGAAGAAGGAACATGAGAAGCTCGAGAAATACCAAGGGCTGAAGGAGGAGCTGGAAAGGATGTGGGGAGTAAAGGCATCAGTGGTACCGGTGGTGATAGGATCACTCGGGGCTGTAACCCCCAAGCTGGGAGAGTGGCTCTAACAAATCCCAGGATTAACACCTGAGATCTCTGTCCAGAAGAGCACAATCCTAGAAACAGCTAAGATCCTGTGCAGGACCCCAAGGCTCCCAGGCTTCTGGTAGAGGACCCGAGCTTGATGGAGACACAAGACCACCGACAGAGAAGGCGATTGGGGAATTTTTTTCATTCTTATTTTTCTGCTCACTGTTTGTTAGATCTTTACCAACCTGGCTTGCCTTGTGTTAAAGTCTTGGGAATGGGAAATACTGTAAGTAGCCATTTAACATGTAGCTTGATGCTACAGGCTACCCCCTGATGCATGAATTAGCCTAATATCACTTCTTAAATTTTGCCTGAATTGAGTGTATACATATATATATATATTGTATATATCTACCCCGTATGGATTTAAATTCCGCCCAGTGTGGCCTTTTACTGATACTCCCCATCTGTTAGTGTGTCTTTGCCATTGGCCTCCGTGTGTCCTGTGTGTTTCATGCTACCTCTCTCTGCCTTTGTAATATGTCTGTGTGTCTGTCTTTCACCCCGTCTTCCTTTGCCGGTTTCACAACAGTCATCCAAACTATACAGCTGCTCAGCCAGTGGAAGAACGCTGGGCCTGGTGCCAGTCAGCCGGGGCGCCAGTTGGGCAGTCCATCAGTAGCTTTAAAGACATGTTATCCACCCAAGTGTATCCTCTGATCCCCTGTCCGAGCCTCACCACGCCGCTCCTCCACTCACTCAGGGGCCCTGGGTAAAGTGCACAGAGTGTCCCTCTTGCTTTATCAGCATGGCACCCAGGCATCTAGTCTGCTGCTTTAGGTCTCTTAAAACACATACACAAATAAATGACGAGGCTGCTGGAAATAACTACTTTCTCATTTTCAGCCAAGCTGTCCTGCTGGTCAGGTCATTGTCTTTAAAGGGGCAGCAGACAAGAGAGAGCAATCCACTATTTGCTGACTTTGTATTCTTTAAGAAAAGTTCATTCAGGGCCTTTTCCGATATTAATAGATTAAAAGGTTTCAAGGAGGCTTAAAGGGACTGTTTGTTTCCTATTATACTATAATGGACACGGTACTTTTTTTATCACAGCTAAAAATATTGCTGTTCCTCTTTTGATTCTGAATATGTGGGATTTGTACTGCGACTTGTCCTCATTCTATCTGCTTCAATATAATGGTCACTGCTTTTTGGCTCTAATAATGCCGTTGAATGGTTTAGTCTCAGTCAGTGATAAGCTTTGAAGCATCAGCAGTCAGTAACACAAGCCCTATTCCTAGTCCTTTCCTGGTTCCATATGAGATTAATATCCACACTAAATTTAGGGCACCTTTGCATTTCACTATATCATTAGACATATTCAACTTGGCAGAAACTGAACATTTTTTTGAAACATTTTTACAAAACAGGGTTTAGGCTATATATATTAGTATATTAGCTTGAATACAGCTAGCAAAACAAGAATGACATTTGGTAAATACATGCAGTCTATGGAAATACAATGGCTGGTTAACGTGCCCTGATACACAGTAATTATAGATACCATCCAGTCAAAGTTTGTAGAATGCAAAATTAGAGTTCCGTGCCGCCATGTGACACCAGCACAGATAGAGAAAAATGGATGTTACAGGGTTTTACTTTGTATAGTTGCATAATTGCCACAGCATTGTCAAGATCTTATCCTAAAAACAGTCTCCATATGTTAGAAATGGTAGAAAAGACACTTTAAGCAGTCAGGCTTAGACTGTACAACAAATAGACAGGCTGCATAGGTTATTTGTGTGTGTCATGGAAAATGCTGAGTCTCTGATAGCACATCGAGTAATGAAAAATTCGGCAGGATGGATCCAAGTGAGCACAGTATTTCTTCCTATTGCCTACAGCTTGTCTCAATCTCGTTTGTAATATCTTCAGTTTAGCTAACATCTCCCTGTAAAACACATTCTTACTTCCAAACTCCCTAAACTGTTTTACCAGTTATGCTTCTACCAGTAGTTTTGCACCTGCAAGGCTCTGCCATCATGTTAGTAACAATAATAATAATATTAGTACCACCCATAATATTGTACTTGTCGTAGTAATGCCCCCCAAAACAGACCTGGCCTGTCAGAACAAGGAAAGGGTGTTCTCTGATACCGGGACAATAGCAGTGGATGCTAGGTTTGATAAGTTTGGGGTTGTGCCCCTGTTTCATCCATGGTTCTGTCTTATCCCATGAATGGTCAATTGGACTGGGATCAGAGGAGTCTGGATACCAGGTTAAAGCCTTGGGCTTTTTATCATGTTCCTTGAGCCATTTCTGAAAAAACAGTATCCTGTGGTCTCTAATAATGTTCAGATTGTTTTATGTGACAAAGAAAGATTAACATGAATATTTGGGCCCATATTTCCCCAGCAAAACATTGCAATGAGGCTATCATCGTTGTTCACCTCGCTTGTCAGTGGTTATAATGTTGTAGCTAATAATTGTATAATGCAACATCCTGTTAGACTTTCAAAATGAAGTCCATCTGACAAATATTTATCATACTTTATTTTGTCTTCTCAGTTCATTTTGTAAACGCTTGCACTTTGTTAAGTTTAGGTACAACTGATTACTTGGATAGATGAATGAATGACCATGCTTTGGGTTAAAATAAGGATGTTAATATATGTAGTTAGTAATTATGTATTTTGTCATCTGTTGTGTAAAATATTACATATCCAACTTTAAAGCAAAGTAACTGAAAATGTGGTCATGTCAGACTCAAAATTGGTCTTCTGCAGGAAAGTGCAGGGGTCGATCTATCCAAGCACCCCACTCACGTCCTAGTCACCCAGAAGAATTAGATTTCATTTTATCTTAATATCTGCACTCTTCAGAATCAGCTGTGAGCATCTCTGGGCCGCTTACTAAGTTGGGAATCCCTTTAAGTGGAACTTTTCAGAAAAGCTCCTAGAATTGTTATTTTTTTTTATTATGTTACTGTACAACTGGGGCATCACTTATCCCATGTGAAGTTACGGAAGGCGGAATGGAATTCTCCTTGTCCCGATTAGGACTGGCTCCAAGTTGGCCCACACAGCTCTCTTATCATGCCATAAAGGGATGTAGAAATGGTGGCACAGGGCCTCAACTAGCCAGGCATACATGTGACGACCGTGACCTTCTTTTAACTTCCTCCAAATTACAAACACTCTACCTCACTGTTAAGTTTGCAGGAGAGGCTACGGTTTCTTTGAAGGCCCTGTATTCTTTTGCTTGGTGCAACAGTTGTAGTTGTATTTGGCTGGGCTGTCTAGTTTCTGATCGTAAAGGTTCCACAGAACACATTTTCCACTTTTTGCTCCGTTGACAAAATATATGTAGCACTCATGCCTCTCTAACACAAGTTTTTTTATTCACTGGTACCAAGTCGCAGGTCTCTTCGTTTGGGGTGTTCTGCCTCATTGCAGCAGCACTTTGCAGAAAGTGGACACATGCGTGACTTGTTGTCTAGACTGTGCACAACTGGACAGCCTTTAAAAATGTGACCTTTCTGTTGCAGTTTTTCCAGTCCAAGAATTCTACATTCTAATCATCCAAACAGGAGAAATTATACTTTATGACAATTTTGGCTGTACAAACAAAGGACAGTATTGGAAAATGTCTGCAATTCACATGGTTCATTTACTAAAAGGATTATACTGTATGTTTAAGTTCAGTGAAGAGTTTAACACACTTTGCACTTTTTTATTGCTTTTTCTAAGACAGAATAAACTCTTATCCTGATTTGTATTATAGTTTATCAGATATATAAGATGGTCAGAGTAAATACTGGCTGCAGGGTGTCTATTAATTCCTCACAATGGAAGGATGGTTAGTAAAATTGTCAACAATTCTAAATCAATGCGGTAACTGCAGGCACCTCAACGTTACAAATAAATGGCATGAAAAAAATCAGAATATCAGCCGTTCATTCTTTAATCCTCACAACAGGTCGGTGACTAACACAAAAGGTGCAAGCAGGCTACACTTACCTTCTGAACTTACAATATTTTGAATGAAATCAGCATTCACTTCATATCCCTATCACTTTTCAAATTATCACTTCATGCTATGTGTGAGTGATCATTCGTCAATGAAAATTTTGATGTTCATACAGGATAAGATAACTGTGTAACATATAGTCTTGTTACTTAACATATTGTAAAATTCTATTTATTGTATGTCAACCAAGTGTAGTTTTATTGATTTGGAACATGCTACCTTAGCATTACACTTAAATCAGCATAGCAGACCACTAATGTCTCCTTAAACTAATCTTACTTAGTGTCATTTTAAATTGGATCAACCTGAGAAACAACCTTTTCATAAGATCCTTGTTGGATAGTAATGATTGTTCCAAGTACAACCCTCAGGTATTACCAAGGAGAATGAGGTATGACTTGTGAGAAAAATGAATTTTTGATGTCAAAATGAATGCATTTGGTAGCCTTGGTAACTGACTGTGGCTGTGACTGATAATGCTCTTTCAGGAAGAATTTGACAACTTATACAACCCCAAAAAGGTTTTATAGGTTTTATATGTGCCATTCTTGATACATGAACATGATATGTTCACAATGCTTTGAGGATATTTGCTCAAATTCATTGGACCCATTGATCAGTTGATTAGATCGTCAAAGGTCAAGGTCACTGTGAATACACAGGTTGAATATGTGTGTGAAGAATCCATGTTTCAGAATTTAGAGCTTCTTTACAACAACATCAATATTTGAAGCATTGTAGTTCACTTTAATTTTAATTGGTCTTGTTATTATTGAGCTTCAGGTGAAGTGAGATTAATAACTTCAATAGCTTTCACAGTATTTAGTTGTATAGTTGTTTATTTGAAGGGTTTCTACCAAGGTTTTTAATTTATTATCATTGGAATGCAATTTTGATTTATTTAGTTAGTTGATTTGTAGTAGAAGCTCTAAGATGCCAAAAGATAATTTGTTTATCATTTTGATATAGTGAAAAACTATTTTGTCTAAATGGGTTTTATTGAATAGAGAGATGCATTCAATGAACTGATGAAATTATAATTAAAAGGAAATAATTCAACCCAACATGAAATTGTGCATATTCTCTTAGTGACCCAGAAAAGGGTTGTCTCTCAGCTGAAGTTTGTCTGCACAATTCTAGATTTTAAGATTTTGCTCTTCTCTTTCTTTTGCCAATATTCTGTGCCCTGTGGATGTAGTTATTCTGTACGGCATCAACCTCACAAATTTTCCGTATGATAAATATGAATTAAATTCTTAATAACTGTTGTGACTCCACATTAGAGAGAAGAGACTGCTGCTTGGTTCTTAAAGCATTGGAGAGTCTCTCTTGTCTCATTGTAGGTGATTGCTGAGTGACTGAAGGTCTGTTGACCCTGTTAAGTATTAGACTGAGTCTGCTGCCAGTAGCGCAAGCTGAAGCTCTGTGCGGCGATCAAAAGTCAACTACTTCTATCAAGCTGAAAGGAAATTTAATCTAAAGAACCATGTTCATCTTTGTTTCCTTTCTTGAACATCTGAAACAGCTTTCTCTCTTGTGTCTCTTTTATGCCACATCACTTGATTGAATTTAAAGATATTCAATCTTTCTCTTTATAGCTGCTTTAATCATGGAAGACTCTGCCACTGAAGACTGAAGGCTTATGAGATGATGCACAAAAGGTAAGGCAATTACCTTTGCAATAGTCAATGGCTGTAAATACCTCTCCTTGGCTTTTTGTATCAGTGTCTGTTTCCTTTTGATGTGCGTATGACACTTGATGCGGTGAGTCCACCTTGACAGCTCACACATGATCCACAAACATGTAGGCGTTCAACCTTGAGAGTCCACCGCTCATTGATTTTCAATAGTGGCTGATACAAACGTGAAAATCAATGTCTTTTTCAATTCAACTGAACCACCCACACACCTTCACAATAGTGAATAATGAAGAAGAGCACTTAGTTATTTTACTTAGGTAAAAGTAGCAATTCCACTTTTTGGAATTTTTAACTCCATAAAAGTACAAATATATTTGCACCAAAATAAATATTAACTTTTTACACAGAATGGCATATAATACAATTACACATTTGTGAATTCATTAATATGCTCATAATTTTAATTTTGACAGTTTATGTGGTTAAAGTACTTGTGTTTATCCCAGCTTGTTGTCATCCTCATGTCTTATCCTTACACCACCTCATGTATCAGGACAGAGACTGACCCAAACATTGATGGTCTTTTCCTAAACCTAAGATAACCAAGTATTTTTTGTCCCTAAACTTAACCAAAGTAACCAAGACATGCATGTCAGGATACAACATAAGGGGGCTGTGACAAAGTAGTTTATCTTTGAATTAAAACTGAAAGTCTACACTTGAACTTGAAACATCTTGATTGCTTCATCACAAATCCAGTATGGTTGTGCACAAAGCGAAATTTGCAGCTGTAGCCCTTCTTACTAATAATAGCAGGTTTTAGTGCCCCGACTGAGGCGTCAGTGATTATACTTAGAGTATGTGATCCTAAACCTTTTGCTGAATGTGAATTGCAAATGAAAACTAAAAAAAACTGTTACATTCTTACTATTTATTAAAAAAAATAATGCTTTTAGAAGTGTATTTGTCATAATTATCTGATATTAAAACGATGTTTTCTTTACGTATGGCTTTGATGCCCTGCCATGTTCCCTCAATAAAAGTGACCTTCACCCTAAAAATACTAAATCATAGGTCTAATCATATCCCTACATTGTAATATGTAATCCTGAGTCTTGCCAACACACAGCCCTAGTCAATACTGGTCTAATTTCACAATGACTGATCTATTTTTTTTTTTATTCAATCTGTGGTAGAAGAAAATATTTACATGAATTATTTTTATCACTGATAACAATTTTGGAATGGGAGAACACACCTAGGAGAGTCTCATGTTTGATCTTTTTACTACACCCAGATAGTAACTGCTTTCTAGTTTTTTTTGCATGGGAGCTCCAGCTTTCTGAGAGGCTTTGTCCATTCACTAAAAGTTTGCTGAGTGCTTTTTCTCCCCCACTGATATAATCTCCTGGTAACATGAAGATTTCATTAAATAGCAACATAACGGAATCAAAAAGTTGTAAACGTCATGAACAATACTGTTCAGGAGCTGGTCTAATTTCAGGGCTACCATTTGTTTCAACTTTAAGTCACAGCTATGTTGGTTGTTGAAAACTACCCACACCGGAGTTGATTAGAAATATGTTTTATTTTCTGCATTGCTTTTTGTTTGAATGAGGTCACCAGGTCGGCCATGGGAGGTCATTGTGTGCGTGATCATTTTAAATCACTGTGTAATAAAAAGCATTATTGCTAGAATATTCATTTGTTTTGCACCGGGAGCTAAGGATTTTGTCTCCTTATGTTTTCCACTTGTGACAATGTCATTACTTTACATTTAGTCTGGGGCAATACATGATGCCAATGAAACTATAGAAACATCTTCACACTTGGCTCATAATTAGAAAATGTCAAAAGCTAAATTATGTCCATAGTGAGTTAGTTAAAAAAAAATATTTGTCAATGTTTCTACAATTAAAAATAGTTTGTGTCAATTTCAACACTTTAATCAAGAGCTATGGTTTCGTTTCGTTTCGTTTTCTGCCGCTTATCCGGGTCCGGGTCGCGGGGGTAACAGCCTGAGCAGGGACATCCAGACGCTCCTCTCCCCAGCCACTTCCACCAACTCCTCCGGGGGGACACCAAGACGTTCCCAAGCCAGCCGAGAGATGTAATCTCTCCAGCGTGTCCTTGGTCTGCCCCGGGGTCTCCTCCCGGATGGGCATGCCCGAAACACCTCCCCAGGGAGACGTCCAGGAGGCATCCTGACCAGATGCCCGAACCACCTCAACTGGCTCCTCTCAACGCGGAGGAGCAGCGGCTCTACTCTGAGCTCCTCCCGGATGTCCGTGCTCCTCACCCTATCTCTAAGGCTGAGCCCAGCCACCCTGCGAAGGAAGCTCATTTCGGCCGCTTGTATTCGCGATCTCATTCTTTCGGTCACTACCCAGAGCTCATGACCATAGGTGAGAGTTGGGACGTAGATTGACCTGTAAATTGAAAGCTTTGCCTTCTGGCTCAGCTCTCTCTTCACCACAACGGACCGCTTCAGCGTCCGCATCACTGCCGACGCTGCTCCAATCCGTCTGTCAATCTCCCGCTCCATTTTCCCCTCACTCGTGAACAAGACCCCGAGATACTTGAACTCCTCCACTTGGGGAAGCGACTCTCCCCCGACCCAGAGTGGGCAATCCACCCTTTTCCGGCTAAGAACCATGGCCTCAGATTTAGAGGTGCTGATTCTCATCCCCGCCGCTTGACACTCAGCTGCAAACCGTCCCAGTGAGAGCTGGAGGTCACTGTTCGATGAGGCCAACAGGACCACGTCATCTGCAAATAGCAGAGACGGAATCCGGAGGCCACCGAACCCGACTCCCTCCGCCGCTTGGCTGCGCCTAGAAATTCTGTCCATAAAAATTATGAACAGAACCGGTGACAAAGGACAGCCTTGGCGGAGACCAACCCTGACTGGGAACGGGTCTGACTTACTGCCGGCAATGCGAACCAAGCTCTGACTCCGACAATACAGAGATTGAATAGCCCGTAACAAAAGGCCATCTACCCCATACTCCCGGAGCACCCCCCACAGGATACCTTGGGGGACACGGTCATAAGCCTTCTCCAGATCCACAAAACACATGTGGACTGGTTGGGCAAACTCCCATGCCCCCTCCAGTACCCTCGTGAGGGTATAGAGCTGGTCCAGTGTTCCACGGCCAGGACGAAAACCACATTGCTCCTCTTGAATCCGAGGTTCAACTAGCAGCCGCACTCTCCTCTCCAGCACCCTGGAGTAGACCTTCCCAGGGAGGCTGAGGAGTGTGATTCCCCGGTAGTTGGAACACACCCTCTGGTCCCCCTTCTTGAAAAGGGGGACAACCACACCTGTCTGCCACTCCAAAGGCACAGTCCCCGATGTCCACGCAATGTTGCAGAGGCGTGTCAACCATGACAGCCCTACAACATCCAGAGCCTTCAGGAGCTCGGGACGGATCTCATCAACCCCCGGGGCGCTGCCGCTGCGGAGTTGTTTGACAGCCCCGGCGACCTCGACCCCAGTGATGGGAGGGCCCAGCCCAAAGTCCTCCGGCTCTGCCTCTTCTTCAGAATGCGTGTTGGTGGGATTGAGGAGATCTTCGAAGTATTCCTTCCACCGCCGAACTATAGACTCAGTTGAGGTCAGCAACTCCCCTCCCACACCGAAGACCGTGTGGACGGGGTTCCGCTTTCCCCTCCTGAGTCGCCGAACAGTTTGCCAGAATTTCTTCGGCGCCGACTGGAAGTCTTGTTCCATGGCCTCACCAAACTCCTCCCACACCCGGGTTTTTGCCTCAGTGACCACCCGAGCCGCAGATCGCTTGGCCTGCCGGTAGCTGTCTGCTGCCTCGGGAGTCCCACAGGCCAACCATGACCTGTAAGTCTCCTTCTTCAGCTTGACGGCCCCTTTCACCTCTGGTGTCCACCAGCGGGTCCTGGGATTACCGCCACGACTAGCACCAGCGACCTTGCTACCACAGCTTCGAGCAGCCGCCTCGACAATGGCAGCGCGGAACATGGCCCACTCAGACTCCATGCTCCCCACTACCTCCGGGATGTGGTTGAAGCTCCTCCGGAGGTGGGAGTTGAAGACCATTTTCACAGGGTCCTCAGCCAGACGTTCCCAGCAGACCCTCACTATTCGCTTGGGCCTACCTGGTCTGTCCGGCTTCTTCCCCCGCCACCTGATCCAACTCACCACCAGGTGGTGATCAGTTGACAGCTCTGCTCCTCTCTTTACCCGAGTGTCCAGCACATACGGTCGCAGATCAGATGATACGACTACAAAGTCAATCATTGACTGTCGACCTAGGGTGTCCTGGTGCCAAGTGCACTTATGGACACTCTTATGGCTGAACATGGTGTTAGTTATGGACAAACTGTGACTAGCACAGAAATCCAATAACTGAACACCACTCGGGTTCAGATCGGGCAGTCCGTTCCTCCCAATCACACCCCTCCAGGTCTCGCTGTCATTGCCCACATGAGCGTTGAAGTCTCCCAGTAGGACGATGGAGTCCCCAGTAGGGGCACTCTCCAGTACCTTTTCCAAGGACTCCAAAAAGGGTGGGTACTCTGAACTGCTATTTGGCGCATAGGCACAAACCACAGTCAGGTCCCGTTCCCCAACCCGAAGGCGCAGGGAAGCAACCCTTTCGTCCACGGGGGTAAACTCCAACACATTGGCTGAGAGCCGGGGAGCTATTAATAAGCCCACGCCTGCTCTCCGCCTCCCACCTGGGACAACTCCAGCATAGAACAGAGTCCAACCCCTCTCAAGAAGACTGGTTCCAGAACCTGAACTGTGCGTTGAGGTTAGGCCGACTATATCTAGCCGGTATCTCTCAACCTCACGCACAAGCTCAGGTTCCTTCCCCATCAGAGAGGTAACATTCCATGTTCCGATAGCCAGCTTCAGCAACCGGGGATCGGACCGCCAAGGCCCCTGCCTTTGACTGCCACCCGATCCACATAGCCCCGGACCTCTATGGTTCCTCCTGTGGGTGGTGGGCCCACATGAGGACGGACCCATGTTTCCTTTTCGGGCTGAGCCCGACCGGACCCCATGGAAAAAGGCCCGGCCACCAGGCGCTCGCCTACGGACCCCTTCCCCAGGCCTGGCTCCAGGGCGGGGTCCCGGTATCCCTCCGGGCAGGGTACACAAGTCCTTGTTATTATTCACCATCATAGAAGTCTTTGAACCGCACTTTGTCTGGCCCCTCACCTAAGACCAATTTGCCTTGGGTGACCCTACCAGGGGCAAACAGCCCCCGACAACATAGCTCCTAGGATCATTAGGGCACCCAAACCCCTCCACCACGGTAAGGTGGCGGTTCCAGGAGGGGAGAGCTATGGTTTATTGGCTTAAATACCCTTTTACCTGAGGATGGACAGGTATGAAAGTTTATGAAGCATCTGAAGGTACTCAAAGCAATGACACAAGAACAAGCAGAAAATCAGGTGAATCTTTGCTCTCTGTATTTTTTGAGGATACAACATCGTTTTGCACTGTTTAGTTACTGAAGCAGGTACAATGGATGGATTACAAACTTTGCTCCGTCACAGTTTGGTACTTGGGCTTTTTTGTGGCTTTTCATCCACCTCTGGCCCAAAGCATATTAAAGAAAGAACAAAGCCCACCTCCTGTCTCTATATAGACTTCAACAAAGAGAGTCAAGAGCTAATAGACACAATACACACTTCTAATAGCTCACTTGGAACAACATTTTTTGCCATTGCCTTGCACATTTATCACTTTGAATAGCCTCTTATCACAAGTCAATTTCATTTCCTCTATTTTCAAATATACATGTCATCAATGATGTGTTAGTCTTTCCCACCATTTATTTAAAGGATAATGATTCTGAAGTGCTATGCATTATATAGATTGTTGCTATTTACATGTAGCACTTTCTATGTAATGTTTTCAGTACTCAGGTATTCTTCCATTCTTCTCCATGTTTCTCTTGCCAGACACCTCCTATTGGTGTTGCTGGTGCTGGAGTGCTGCAGCAGATTCAGGGGGAGAAATCATTGTTCTTCTTGAGGGCTTAAAGAGCTGGAGGAAACAGCCTTGCTCCCCTTCCTCCTTCCTACTTCTGCCAACTCCCCTCACCAGTTATCATTCGTCTGTGAAAACAAGTGCATCACAATATTACCATACGGCCAAATGCACAAGACAACTTGAAAACTTTGCACGAAAAATGATTCACAGTTGGAGAACAAGTACAGCTATATAATGCTCAGTGATCAATAGGGCATCTGTTATAAAAGTACATTTAATAAAATGTGTGCATCATCTAGTCTTTGTTGTCCATTTTTGGAAAGATGGGTGTGCTTTATTGACATATTAACATAGTAATAATTAAAAGTGTTTGCCTATATTGTATATTATATATTCTATATTACTGTATTGGACCAGAATGATGCATTGCATCATTTCGTGAATTAGTTTAAATTGTTGGATCATTTGACTGTATTCCCCTTACGTACACATTTCAGTATACAGGGCAGCATCACAGAGAGCTCATTTTGCTGAAAGCCCTGGTCAGCTTTATGTAGCAGATTTTCTTTTGAGTTAGCTTCCCAGTTTTCTCATTTCCCAGCTTGGTTTTGCTTGAAAATGGCAAGACGTAACTATAGAGGCAAAGTCCTGTCCTGCCACTTCTACAATCCTAACAGTGTCAGGGTTCAGTAATATTCATGTGTCTGTTGTTAGGGTCAATATGTCTTATTTTGAAATTTTGTTGCGTCCTATTCCCCATGTCCTGTCAAGTCTTTTCCCTCAGGTGTTTGCGATTGCCTCTCCTCCCTAATGTGTTTCACCTGTGTCTAATTGTTTATCGCTTCCTTGTGTATTTAAACCCTGTGTTCCTTTCCTCCTGGGCCAGATTGTTTTGTCTTCCCAGTGAGCAGTTCAGCGTTTATTCCTCGTGAGTTCCTTGTGTTTCGATCATTGTTTCATGTCTCAACTATCGAGTTTGCCTGTCCCTAAACTGTACCTTTGCCATGTAGTTAGATTTCCTGTTGTTGACTTACTTTCTGACTAAAACAATTTTGATTAAGAACCCTCCCTGTATGTCTCTGCATTATTGAATCCTCCAGTCTGTACCTGATAAACAGGACCCTATTTGAGGAGAAAAGTTAGCTACAAATCATTATTGATGAAATCATTTAAAATGTCAAGATAATCTAAGTTTGTTGTTAATAAGGGAGCTTTTAATTTTGTTTGGCCTACATTTTGTGTCTATCCATAAACCAGAAATCACCATTGGCTATTACCTCAGTGCAAAAGAACTAGAGGACATGACAATCAGTACAAATCTGGTCATGTTCAAAGACAGTACCTTGTGTAAGGCTGCTAGCTAGCATGAAGGAGTAACTCTACAGGTTTTTAGTGTTAAGCGAAACAATGTCACTCGCATGACTCCTGGTTGAGTATCAGTTTCATTGACGCTTCTTCAAATCCTACCATTGTACAAAACTGAAGCCAAAACTTCCCGGATAAGAGCCCTGCACTGGTGAGGTCATTTGGAGCCTGAAGCCGCGCAGTAGTGATTGGGTGGGGTCACCATGTGAGTTTCTTTTTATGTCACCACTTTTTCATAGCATCAAATAAATAATTAAAATCAAACTGATCAGAATCAAAATAACATTTAAACATGCATCAGCATGAAAATAACATAAATCATCTTTAATGTATTTTTTGAAATTAGTTTGTACACTCTCATAATATCAAGAGGTGGTATTTATGGTCTTTTCTGCATCATCCCACCAGGGAACGATCAAGATGATTTCATTTCACTTTTGAAGAGATACGTTGTACATTCTTATATCCATTCAATCGTTGTAGCCTTTTGGAAAGGGTACCTATTTTAACCAGATACAGTACATTGAAAGATATCAGAATGAAAGTAGTGCTAAAAATGCTTTGTTTCATTTAGCAGGTCAGTAAAGAATGTTTTTTGTTAAAAGGATGAAGTAAATCTTTTTTGCACAATATAACGGTTATAGAATGATCACAGCATCAGTGTTGTTACCCAATAAACTTCACTTTCAGTGTGCGATCTTGTCTACCACCAGGCATGAAATCTCTTGGGAAAATGAAGATTGACTAGCGATCCAGTCACACTGACAGCCTCACAGTTTGGTCCTCTGTTGTTGATGTATACTAGTGAAGACACACAGACAGCTATTTTGTTGTCTTTGTCACAGCAGTACCAAAAAGCGCAACATTTGGAAATGTTGTCTGCCAAGGAAAGCATTTCCTGACATTTTTTGTCATAAATGTATTCAAATATATGAACCAGACATTTGCTGTAGACCTTTCAAAAATTGCATTTTCTAGGGGGTTTCCTACCTGCATTGTTCCTCCTCCTCTCTTCTCCTGTAACTCCTCCCTTCCTCTAGTCTCCAGTGGCTCTTTTACTACACTTTGCCCTCCTCTTCTCTCCTCTGGCTCACTTGCAATTTGCCTTCCCTCTCTCAACATCCTTCTCCTTTACTCTCCATATCCGTCTCCCCATTCCATTCATTGTCAGACTTCGGATTCTGCCCTCTGTTCAGTTCCCTAAAGACCTTTTTTCTTTAAATGATGCAGCCTTCCGCTTTTGTCCACATGTGGAGCCATGGCTTATCCATCTTCTAGACATTTCTGGCATGTTTGTCCTCTGCGTCAGGCATCCTCTGGCTCTCAGGATTTAGCAGCATAAATTATCCTGTGTCCTAACACAGCCTATGCACATAGTTGAGTCGTGAGGCATGCAATATATGTGGTGAATTTACATTAGCTGTTTCTATTCTTTTTTTTTCCCCATGCTGAACCAATGGAGCTGCTGGTCAATACAGTTGTGTTTCACGATATGTTGACTTTATGTTAGGTGTATTTTCATGAGAGGTTCATCGAATTCTATTGCATTCAATCAGTGTAAACATTTAAATGCAAGGCTTTAACCATATTAAGACAATGTCATTAAATTAGATAAACTAACACAAACTTATATGCAAAAGTAACATGTTCATTCAGTTATTTTGTTTACAGTTATGGGGAAGTTTTACATAAACATAATGTGATTCAGTTTATAATTAAAGTTAGAAATAATGCATTTCAAATGAGTCACCTGTAATAAATCACACTCAAAATTTATACACTTTCACTCTCATTCTATGCAGTAAAATTAGATGGAAATTTTAGCATGCAATTATAATATCTGGAAACAATAAATTTAAGTCTATAGTATATTTATATTTGTATGTTTTACCAATAATTTAAAAAATGATTTTCATTCACCATAAATTTCCTTCCAGAATTCTAAAAAAAAAAAAAATACACGAAGCTCTGTTTTTTTCTTTAGTCTTTCTTTCACTGAGTCCCACAGATGTGTCCCATGTTTGCATGTGTTGCTCTTAAAAAAAGCTTCCAGCATGCGAAGCTCATTAGTACATAAGTAGCAACCCATGTGTTTTTACTTTTGTTTTCTCCCCTTTGTCTTTCTTTCATTAAGCAAAGGCCACCCTTTCGCTGTAATGACAGCCCCGCAGCACATCCTGTGGCCTTCTGCCATCCAGATACATAGGCAGGGCTTTCTGGCAAGACTTTAGTCAAATCTTCCGCTGTATTGAGCTGTAACGCAGTTTGATTAAAGGAGACCTGATTTAGATAAACCAAGGAGGCCATTCACGATGGCTGCGCACATTATGATGCTGTTTACAATTAGTAAGGCTCCGTTAACAGTGACATTGGTGAGAGTTGGTTCGTTGTATGCCAGAAATCTTTGCCAAAATTCACGTGCTGTTATATAATGCTGAAAGTATGCTGAAAGCATCGTATGGTTGCTTGTTCATGTTTGTTAAAACACAGCTCCTAGCTTCTGAGTGACAAAAAAGGCCAGCATGCTCCAACTTGCTGTCAGCTCTGAGGATTTGTGGACTGAAGCAATAACAAATCAAATGTTTGCTAATTAAATCAGAACCTTTCGTTTGTTTCCAATATTGGTTGTTATAGATTATTTTTTTTAATGCAGAATGTTAGCTCTACAATTTAAGTAATCAGTTTAGCTATGTTTTCAAAAGGGGGCTCCAGTATTTAAATTATCAATGCTATTTTCCTGTGTCCTTTATTGCTTTAATTAAACATTTATTGAAACATGATGCAGTGTGGTCTATAAAAGCTGAGGTGTTAACATCAGCTGTTGAAACTGTGCCTATATGCTTCTTCTCGGGTCGCTGTCAGATCATTAGCAGCAGAGAATTAAACAGCATGTGGACCCAAAACTTTTTCTTAGCTGACTTTGTGAGCTTATTTCCAAAAAGTTTCATATTTGGAAAAAAGTGAAATGACAACCCAAGTAAGTTTTGGTGAGTTTTATGTTGTTAATTTCTTGTTTGAAGTGTATACAGGTGATCACCACTCAACACGTTTCAAGCTCAAACTACATTGTAATGCAAATTGGTAACACAAATGTGTCCTAACAAGTTACTTTTTTCAATTGGCAATTCTATAACTCAACATGTTATTTTATAATTGCTCTAATCTTGTAATGTAACAAGTTACTTTAAAAATAATGCTACCTAATACTGTTTGTATAATAGTCATATTTATATTCGGATTAATTATTGGCCAATCCAAACAACTCAGATGTAAGTACTTCCAGCCACCTATTAGAAAAGGTAGAGTGGAACATAATTCATCTGCCTACTGAATCCATCAATACCAACATCACAAAGAACAACTTTGAAAATGAGAGTATAAATGAAAAGAGATATTAAAATAGATTACGTTTATTGTGAACAGAGAAGACCCCAACAGTGAGGAGATCACTGTACTTTGATAGCCTCTGATAGCGGTGAAGAGGAATAGAGCTCGATGAATTTGTTAAAAAAAAAAAAAAGCTTCTGATTGGATGGCTTGATGGGGGCATCCAGGCATCTGTAGTTGAGGTGATAAAAGGGTGGTGCTGGGTAGACAGTCTTTGGAGTACTGAAATGACAGCCGAAAAACTTTTGGGAGTTTGATATCTCACAAGTGATTGGTTGAGGAGGAGTGTGACAGGCTGTGATTGGAGGGAGGAGACAATGTTCCTGACTGAACTTTTATTAAGCTCCATTTGTTTAATGTAACACAAACACAGCAGCAGCCATGACACAATTAAATGCTAAACCATCAACTGAAAATGAATGTAAAGTTTGTAAAAACAGTCTGCATGTAAATTGGTGTCAGAAAATGTTGGCAGTTTTATTTGGTGGTATGTTATGTTAAATTATTTCTAAAAGTCATCTTGTAGTTTGATTTGTTCCCAAGTTGCCGTTATATAAATTTGGTTCATAGGGAGAATACAATGGTAAAATTTATTTGTAGCAAAACATCATTTTATCATGTTCAGCTGTGTGTTTTGTTCATTCCTTGGAGGCCAGAAGTTGGAAAATTAGATTTTGACTAGTATTTTATCGGATTCAAGTGTCCTTGGATTTTTTTTCATTCAGTGTGAACATGCTGGAAATTCAGAATGTTTGCTCTATGGTTATGATTATGGTTTTGCGCCTTCTCTCACTACCTATACTTTTTCCAGGGATGGTGTGATTTGCAAAAATTAGGATGACAGGCAATTAAGAGAGGGTACCACCAAGCACTCTGCCAGTTCTTGACAGAAGACCTCAGTTCGATTCCATCAGCTCTGGCAATATATAGTGTCTGTCTTTTTTAAATTAGGGTTCTCAGAATCCATGGAAACAAGGAGAAATGGCCTCAGACTTCCAGACTCATACCCTCAGAACAGGGGTCAACATCTTCCACAGTGGAAAGTGCTCCAAGGCATTCATCTTGATCATTTTGTGGGATTGCATGCAAGGATTGCCTCTTTTTCTGAAATGCATACTTTATTCTAGCCTTGAAATATTCCTGATCTCTACCCTCTGACAGTTAGAAGTTTCTCTTTGTGTTTCTATGGGCCAATGCCAGACTCCCTCTGGCACTCTATAATTTTCGTCAGCAAACTTGTAGCACAAATGTCACATTGTTACTTATGATGAATGCAGTGCCTCTGATTATTGATAGTATTTTTTTTCGCATTTACTTTTATTTGAAACTGCTATTGTAATCTGGAACTCATCAGTAAATCAGTGGGATTTTGAAATCATTTTGGGTCCAGGCTCTAAAGCGATGGGCAAATCTCATTTTAAACCATAAAACTGAACAAAAGCATCAATTTTCTCTCTTGTATTCGTTTCGCCATTCCGCAGCAGCAGCAGCGTGCACACAGTGTCTGACAAATGCATGATGGGTATTGGTGAGGAGTAAGCTGGGGGGGGCAGAAAAATCAACTAGCAGATTAACAAATGGCAGGCAGTCTGGTTGTCAGCTCACAGTGGCCGTCCTTCAGGGAGGACTGTTAAATGAAAATAACAGAAAAGAGAAGAAGCAAAAAAGAGGGCAGGGTTACTTCAAGTGCCCCCCCTCCCAAAAAAGAAAAAAACCCTCCAAAAAGAAGATTTGCAGAGGACGCAGGTCAGTTACAGATTTTGTTTGAATGATAGCTTTTATTGTTTGGTTTCAGTTATAAAACTTAATTATGTGCTGTTGATGCCCAAGTGTCACCTAATAAATTCTGAAAAATGCTCAAGTTCAACAGTTTCTTGTATCAAACTTTAGAATAAAAATTCTTTAAAGATTTAATCAAATTTAGTTTAAATGACAACAAAAACCTTTTTGTTGTTTGGCTCTTTACCCTCAGTGAAAAAATTGGCATCACCCTGTGCCCAGTTTGTGTACTACTAATTTATTTATTTATTTTGTTTTTTTCAGTCATACACAGTCCTGTTGAAGTAGGTCAACCAGACCCGCCCATGATCAACAAATCATTGATAATGGTCACATTTTGATGGAGCTTTTCTATTTTAACTGACACTTTTTTTTTTTTTTTCCTAGCCACAGACCAAATGTGTGCATTGTAAATAATCCGACATGATGCCTTTTAGCCAATCAAATCTGTGAATTCTGAAGCACGTTTCAACTGAATTGAATCATGCAAAAGGGAGAGACGACAGGAGAACAGGTAGTGAAAAGTGTGTTGGAGAAAGGAAAGTAAGAAAGTAGGGATGTCATGTTGTCACAACCGTTAGATTTGTAAAAACTACAATAACTGTGGTGTCATGCATCTCGCAAGTCCTGTTTGTGTGCACAGTGCGGTGAAATGTGGTGTCACGAGTCCCGCTTGTGTGTGCACAGTGAGCTTGTTAAGGTTTCAACACGTTGCACTGTTTGCCTAAATCAAGGTTAAAAAAAAAAATAAACTGATGTGTGCTGGCCAGAAAACAGCATTGGAGTATTTCACTGCGAGAGGAGATTTTTTATTTTGTATTATTAGATGAGTTTCTAAAGGTAGCTACACTAGATGTTAAAATGTATACATTTAAATTTCAGTATAAAAAGTGAGGCTTACCTGTTTTATTTTCACAAACAAAATAATGTTGTGCGTCTTCATTCTTCTACAGTATCGATAATTGTGAAACTGTTTTGCTTCCTTTCCAATAATCGTGACATCAAATCTTATTCCAGCGACATCCCGTTCCGGACCGCTCTGAATTTTAATTGAATACCCCTGTTTTAGAAAGAAAAACTTTTTAAGTAAGTTTATTAAAAGAACAAGACATTTTGGGTTTTTTTTTTTACCCCATGCTGATTTTCAATGAAACTTTTCTTTTTCTCATTTAATTGAGTTGACAAAGAACACTGAAGATGAAAAATATAGATAAATGGATTTTAATTTGCTAAATATTAAGCAATGAACAAAGTATGGTAAATTATAAATTGTTCAGTAAAAGACTACAACATGCTGAGGTTGATAGTTGTTCATTAAACAAAAAGAGACCAATCTTAAACTTGAATTATTCCAAACATTGCTAAATATAACTAATGACAATCCATTCAACTTAACTTTATCTCGGACATACAGGTCAATATCAACAATAAAATATTCCAAATATAGCGGGTGAATAATATCCAATCTGTAATTAATTCAAACAGATTTGGAACCTGACGCGTAGTGTCAGTGCAGGGGCTGCTTGATTTCATCCATAAGGGCTTAACAAGGCCAATACTTTTTCTTTATTTTTTTTAATAGCATTTAACATTTACTGTTCCTGTTAAAATAATTTGACTTATAAACAGAATCCACTCCAATCAGCCACAGGTGTTTACACAGAAGCTGATTACTGAATGAGCAATTAAGATATTTATGAAGTCTGTTGGCACAATGGGGCTAAATTTGCTAACACTGAGGCTAATGTTGATCGACTTTTGTTGTTGACAATTATAGCAATTAACATGCTTGTGGAATTGGACTTTTGAAAATTTTACATATGCAGAACTGACTTACAAAATGAAGATCAACAGCTTGCACCAAGTTGCATTAACTACATCTTTGTGTGGAAGGATTATCAACTGTTACATCAAAAAGGACAACTTCAGGGACAAAAGAAATGAGAACAAAGAGAAATCCAAGCAGTGGCAGCAGGAGGAGAAAAAAAAATATATATTTCAAGGTTATGACCATCACACTAATAAATTCCAAAGGTTCATGAAATGTACATTGTATTTTATTTCAAACATAACTATCTTTTGTAACTTTATGGAGATATTTACTTTATTCAGCCTGATATTTGTTGATTGAACTGTGCAGATTTCACAATTAGGTTAAATGTACAAGAATGACAGTTGCAGCATGCAAGGTCACATAAGTGTCATTAACGCCTTCATTCCATTAGGGGAGGCTGCAGCACATCGGTTTTCACCCTCCGCAAAGTTTCATATCCCACCCAGGCCATTTCAGTTTGCATTGGATCTGCATTATTCCGTTGACTGGCTCCAATTTTACATAGGTAATTATTTTATGTAAGTAAATAATTCTTTGACCTCTAAAACATTGGCTAGACTCTCAATGCCAATTCCTATGTTCAGTTTGATGTGTCTTCTATTGGAAAGATTAGGCTAATATTTTATGTGCAGAAGAGTGGAGATCTACTTGTGGGGCGGATTGTGAAGCATCTCTATTAGTCTAGAATGAGCACCATCAGCTCGAGCAAATGTATAACTCTGAGAGCTTGAAAAAGCTAGAAAATTATTGATGCAACAAAATATCAAAAGTGATTAAGCACATTCATGCAGCAATGTATTCAGGGTGTGGTCAGTATAGTCTGATGTCACTATTGGGTATGGCTCCAAATACTGTATATTGTCCATCAGTGCAGGTGGGTGTGGTCAGAGTTGATCCTGTTTGATAAGATTTTAGAGAAACAAAGGTGAAAGACTACAGTGACTGTTTTCACTTAAAAGAAATATCGAAAAAAAATCACAATTCATATGCATATTTTTTCATCCATATTTGTTTAAACACATGTTATTGAAAAAGTGTTACATTTGAGTTCTATTTGAGTTCAATTAATTTAAATTTGGAAAACAGCACCCATGTCTTTGTACATTGGTAGCGTACAGGAAGAGCAGGCAGGGCAATGATGGGGCCAGGCTGCAGTTGGCATTTTTTTTTCTGTAGCATGCACTGTGTTATGCTACGGGATCAGGTTGACAGTCAATTTCACTGCCGCTCAGACTACTTAAAGCTGTGTCCTAAAGTAAATTTCAAGTCCCTTGTCTGATTCGACAGTTTGGACAATTTTGCCTGGAATTTCATTGGTTACATGCAGCTGCATGTCTCGAAAACTGTTCTGCATAACTCTGCTAACAGGCAGACTTGTCCACAGGGCTGAAGCTGGCAAATGATGTTTTCGAAAAAAAAAATTCTAAAATTAAACAGATGCTAATGCTGGAACAGGCTGAGTATGATTTACAAAGTCTTGTAACTGCTGTTTTCAGACTACAATTTGACCTTCACAAGGAATCCATTTAGCTTTTCAGCCTTTTGTGACCTTCTTTTTCCTGTCAGTCTGTAAAGTGTCTGAGAAAATGTTGATATCGGTCTCTGCCTTCAAGACCATGTTCAACATGCTTCAGATGTCTCAAATAGAAATCATTCATGAAATGCTGTTTGTCTGTGTGCACAATTAAAGGCTGCATTTTGCTGTGGGTGCCTCAGTCCCTTTTCCATTAGAAGTTTTTTGTCTTCAAGGAGAGATTTTGCATGCTAGACCATGACAACATTGAACTCATCAACTGTAAAGTTACTAACATGTCCAAAAACGTATTGTATAAATCTAATTCAATGAGATGATTTTGTTTTGTTAACAAAACAACAGTTTATTTGTCAGTTGCTCCAAAGCTCCAAACTCCTGAGTTTTACTGTTTCTTTCTTTATATTTTCACACTAACATTAAGCAGCAAGCAACTTAATGCATTTCACTGTTCAGTTACAGAATGTTAATCTGTATCTCAGCGAATCAAGATTCTTGGTAAACATTATACAAAATTATTTCAAAGTTTCATTGAATAAAAAAAGAAATATTTTTGAGCCAACATGTTGATGATATAAACACTGAAAATGTAATACTGTTAAAAGATCTATTTTGTAGCCTCACTCTCAGCCGTTGTTTTCTTTTGAGGCGTCGCTCAATTGTGTAAGGACTCGTGACTCATCCGCACTGTAACAACAAGTCATAGTTCAATGCTGTTATTGTCAAAATTATTCTGTTTCCCCTTCTTCCTGTCTGCCTTCTTGTTTCTTCCTCTGGAAGAGTTCAGATTTTTAAAAAGCTAGCCAGTAAAAAGCCTTGATCTCTGTTTTCAAGCACTGAACCAATAGTGAGCTCATTTGATTCATAACTCCCCATAAATTGTTTAAAAAATCATGATTTTTCGCGTTCTTCGGCAACGCAGCTCCTTTTGATCATCATAATAATTGAAGGCATTCTCATTTACAAACGTCTTTGTCATAATAAAAAAAAAAGAAACCTTCTGCGAGCAGTTGATTCTTCCTGACAGGCGTAGCGGTGCGCCAGATAATGATGACTTGTGAGGATTCATTCAGGAAGAGAATTTATTTTCATAGTACAGTTTTCCACTTCTTTTGAGAGTTAAAACAGTCTTTAAACACTATAGTCCCATTATGAGCACAGATTATTTACATATAATCGCGTGTATCTCTCTACAGAAATCTATCTACACATGCTCCATTAATTATTTTAGATTGTATTCTATTATAACAATTATTGGCTCTTATTGCGTGCTTCAAAAGGTGTTATCTGAGCTTCTTTCCGTCTCTCTGGTCTGCACAGTAAGCTTTGATTTTGCTCCTTTTCTTTCACTGAATTTATCTGCAGCTGGCACAAAGTGAGCTATTGCTAAAGCGGCTTCCAATCAGCTGCAACACGCACCCTCCACTTCCTGGTCTTTATCAACCTGTGACATTTGATTGGACTGAGAGGAGCACAAATACCATCTTCTTCTCAGCTACGCTTTGCTGTCCTGTTCTGAAATGGCTGACATGATCTTGGGGTTGTCGTCGATATTGTTTTGTGCGTTTGTTTTATAATTTCTTCACATTTCCTGAATGATAGAGGAGGCAAGTTAAAAGATTCCCCTCTGGGAAGCTGGGGCCACTTCGGCAGGGAGGAATAAAACGATGCAATGCCAAAAATAAAGAACATGCATGGGTGAATGAAATTGAAGCCATGAAAAAATGGGAGAAATAGGACCAATAACATTATGAAGATGTGTCTCTCGGGTAGACGAGCAAAGAGGACAGACAGTAAACAGCGGCAGTAATGGCACTCAGCTTTCAGAGGCGGCACCAGCTGTGCCCGATCCAAATGGGCATAGACAGCGATTCAGGCCAGGCGGGGTCAGATGAGGACACCAACTCGGAGAGGAGGACAAGGAGGAGGGGGGAAGCTGTGTGGCAGGGTGGAGAGAGATGAAGAAGGGAGGAAGCAAGGCAAGGAAAGCAAAAAGGATTGTGAGGAAAAGGGGGGAGGCATGAGGAGCGGAGTGTGTTTGCTCCGATGAAGGAAACAAAAGGACAGCAAGAAAGGCAAACAAAAGGCTGTGTGGCGGGGTTGGACCGACAGATCTGTTTGTTGATAAACACAGATTCCATCAAATTATTATCATCCACCTATAAATGATGATGTGATGCAGACTGCTGGAATAAGAGCTGCAGTGGTGAGTCAATTAATTGTATGGGTATCAACTGTTAATGCAATCCCCAACTGGTTTGATTAATCAGAGGAAAAAAAAAGTTTCAGTGAGTGCTCAAGTTACCTGGGTGTTTTTAGCTCATGTTCACACCTCATGATCTGCATTCAATTCATCTTTACTCATGGTCACCTTACAAGGCAATGTTAATAAATACACAAAGTAACAATAGATCAATGAAATTAACAAAACAAGTTCACAGTGAGTAGAATCATCTGTCATCCAACAGGACTGTTGTGACCAGACAAATATCGATTAAAGTGAGTATGCCAGTTTAAAGAAATATGTTTGAGAAGAGATTTGATAATAGAACGTCAATGTTATGGATGTCTGGCAATATGCCCATAAGTTACTTTATTTGACCTGCTGTCTCTTGACATTTCACTCTCTGTGGCGTTAAATTACTTTTGAAGTGGCGCTCTGTTGCTACAGTGGAGACTCATTTAGTTTGTACTGAAAACGACTGCAGGACTCACAATCACAAGACAGCAAGTCATGTAACGTGAACTACAGCAACTTATATTTACTTATAGTAAATAGCGCTTCTATTGTCAAAAGCTGTGAATGGTACCCTTAAAAGCGAATCATACTCCGCCAGTTTTGTCACGCTTCACTTGGGGTACCAACCAGAGTTAAACAATACCATAAAGAGAGGGGGCTAGACTCACTGCAGTCTGCTGATTGGTCGACAGAATTTTGTCCCTTTCCCGCAGCGGGTAGGCCGTCTCCCTCCTTGCAGTGTGCAGCCTTTTCTCAAACAGAGCCTGTCAACTTTGTGTGATAAATGGCTATATGCTGACAAAAAACAACAGGAAATGCTGGATGTCCTCCATTGAGTCTTTCTGTTGTTACAGTCTCTTCTTCGGGATACACTGTGTCCCGTTTCTATGACGTCACACTACTTGCGTAGCTGGCGTAGTCAGGATGCCCTGACCGCCAATTAATAGTAAGGTCGCTAGTGGAAATGCATGACTGTCATAAGTGTGGCATTCCCAAGTGCACCGTACCGAACTCAACTTAAGCCACGTTTCCACCAAGCAGTAAGGTTTACACATTTTTTTTTTTTTTTTTCAATCAAGATTTTCTGTGGTTGGCTGTAGACATAATTTTCATTATATCTATACATGATAAAATTGTTAAGGTGTGACTCTGAGATCATGGTTATAATCAATGAAAAGATGAAAGATATTGTAAGACGATTGACTCTCATTCCCATGTCATCACATAGGCTTGACACAGATTGTGGCAGGACAAATGACATTTAAATTTAATTTTGGTGATTTTACACAATTTTTTTACTTTTATTCATGTTTGTCCCATTCCTGTTAATGTCATATTGTAGGAATGTCTTGAGTGAATTTCTTCAAAATGATAGCACCCATATTTAAAGGTTTGGTCATCCACCGTAGGATCATTAATCTTTTGCTGATTTTCAGGTGATTCTTGTTGGATCATGTGATAAAGCTCAGTCACAAACTATATACATATAATAAGGTGGCAGTAATTCTAGTGTGTCCATGAAACTTCTAAGAAACTGAATGTATTGTCTCTGTGGGTGGGAGGGAGGTTGAATTCACCCCATAATAATGTCTCTATAAAATACAACTCATTCCTTATTAGTTACTTCTTGGATGAAGTTTATCTTTCTGACTCTCATTCCACTTTTTATCTGCACTTCTCATCATGTCTGCCTGTAGCTCCAAATTCATCCTCTTAGTTTTGTCTTCTCCCAGCACAACAGAAAGATTCCCAAGACCGAAGCCAAACGAGATCACAGATAAACAGTCAAACCCTTATGAGGAAAACACTGTCAGAGGGGAGCCTCCCAGTCTAAGCCAACAGATGCTGATTAGTGGCCTTCGCAGAGGGGTCTTTTCATTCTTAGGAGGGAATTGCCAAAGAATAAATTAGTGACCACGCAATAAATTAGTGGTTGTGCAGTACAAGAATGTTGAGGAGATTGGTGCCTCGATGGAGATTAGGAGAACAATTGATAACTTAATTCTGAGATGGTACTCAGCAGGTGCTTTTAGTAGTTACTTGAGTGATCTGACAATTATGTTTGGAGCTCTGTATTTCTGGTTTACTCCTACTCTAAACATTTGTGTAAAGTTGCTCTTTTTACCTCTAGGGTATTTTGACATAAGCCTGTCTCAGTAGATGTGTTTATCTTCAGAGTACCAATGCATTGCAAAAGTTGTAATGTGCTAAATAACTTTGCACTTTTTACCCTTTTAACTTTTTACCTTAGCCTGTGTCATTTTGTTTCCAAAAATGAATTCTTGCTGTCAATTTCACTCCCAGATCTTTTGTCACATTTTGGTCTGGTCTATTGAGGCTTCTGTGGTGGAGAGATTGGACCTTTTACCTCATGTGTGATGGGATTTTTGGTGAAAACTGGTGCAAAAAAGAAGACAAATAAATGAGGGTTTTTTTAATTGGCGTTTTCATACACATGCTGACATTGATGGCCATGAAGAAGAAAATCTGAATCAAACTATTGAGGCAGAAATATGTTGCAGTAATGTCAAAGCATCTACTTTTTACCAATAATGCATTGTAAAAATTAGGAAAATAAGTGATTTGGGGGAATGGGAAGAGGATCCAGATGCAGAAATCCAGGTTTTGTGCCTTTTGATAAATGGTTTCTGGGGCTGTTGGTCTACATGGGGGTCCGAGACATGAAAAATATTTGAGACTCTCAAAACTTCAAAAAAACAAGTGAAGCAGAGTGTGGCTCTGTGAGAGGAATGACCAGTATTGGTCGGTTGTGGTGCCGCCATTTTATGTCAAATGGACTCTGGGGAAGTTTTGGAGATACTTTTGTCAGACAGGCTGTGGCTGAATAGAGAGAAAGAAAGGGGAAATTTAGAGAGTTTGAGAAAGAAAGACGCACGGCAAATGAAACTGGACGATGAAGAGGCGTGGGGAGGCAGAATGAAAGAAAAGGGGCCAAAGAGGGAGGGAGAAGTAAGCGATAGAGAAAAGGCCAAATGTGTCTGGGAAAGTTTTGGAGCTGAGGTGCATTGTGGGAGAGTAGACAGTGTGTCTGGGGGGTCTGAGGTGTGGATTAATGCCAGCGATTGGAGGAGGGCTGCCGCAGTTGTGCGTGAGCAGAATATCAGGCAGGGAGAGAAGAGAGGAGAGGAGATGGAAAGGGTCCAGACACTGAATTTTGGAAAGAGGGTGATATTCTACGCCTGAAGGACAACCCGCTCACGCTGAATGAAAGAAATTGCCAGTAAATTCCAATAAAAATGTAAAACAGCACACTTATAGAGACTTCATTCGCATGGAGTTCAGTTAATAAGGAGCCATTTGAATTAAAAGTTGGATAAAGATTAATCCTGAAGTCTTACAGTGGGAGGAAAGGAGGATCAGTCTATAATGGTTCAACTCATTTTAAGTAAGTCAGGCTGCAGAGAGCCACTACAGTCACAGTTCCAGTCCAAGAAAGTAAAACTCAAATGTGGGTTCATCTTGTGCGTTTGAGGCAGAACCCATAATCCATCATCTATGAAATGGCACCATACAGCTTTCACTTCCATATGAGAAGCAATTTGAAAGGATTACAAGTACTGCAGCAAACACGTCTCATGAACCCTGACTCAGGCTAAAGGCTTGACACAGTAACATTTCATTACAGCAAGATTATTGTGGATCTACTTTGAGTTTAAGGCAGTTATTTGTTTTTTAGTCACTGACGGAAACTTTAGGCTAGTTATCTGTGTGTGCTAGGGGTGGTACTGGAGTCAGAGTATCAAGTCCTGTGACGGATGAAACAGAGACCTCAAGAACAGAAAATTCCTTCAGGTTTCCCAGCTTTGGCAAGTGGATATTTGTGCCATTTGTGGGTTTGTTGGTGGCCACAAAAATTACCAGGGGGTATGTTTTAATTCTATTAGAAAAAATTGACACACGTATAAAGATTCTGATTACTCACCTTCAGTGGAACTCAAGACATTTGGATGTTGTCATGGTTTTAGATTTTTTATTGTACTTTTCTTTGCCTGTGACAGTGAGAATGGTTAAGGATCCACCATCTATGGACTTTTTTCACAAATTTAATTGCTAATAAGAAATGGCTGCATCTATAAGTAAAAACAAATATTTGGTTGTAGGTTCCAGAGTTTTCTACTCAATTACTTAATTTCTGAAGTCTACTGTAATGATAACAGCTACAGTCCTTATGGTCCTCATATGGACTGTAAGTGGGCGTCCCAATTTGCTTACTAAGCTTCTTTTTTTTTAAGTGGTTTTGCCCAGAAAACAATAAGTTTAACTTAATACAATACAGTAAAGATCAACATCAAGTGAACATTTTTTTTACAGTTTACAGTTTTTACTCTAATAAAGTAAATGTTTTATGTGCAAGCCGTCTCCAAAGAAATGAAGGGACTTAAAGCGCACATGCTGATTTTGTATTACCTCATGAGAATATCAGAATGAAGCATATATTCAGTGCAGAAACCGTACTAAGATCTTGCACTTAAGTGAACGTAATAAGCGTAGAAATGCTGCTAGAAGTGAAAGTCATGCAAGGTTTTACTGAATTAGAAGTTGAAGAGTGGTTTCATCAAATACTTAAGCCCACTAAAAGTAAAAGTACTCATGAGTTAATAGGGATAATGCACTGTATTTTGCATCATTAGATTATAGTTATTGATACTTTTATTTGTTCATCAATGTTAAAGCTGCTTTGTAGTTCAGGAGCTGTGGAGTTTCTGAATTTCCCCCCAGAGATTGAAAAGTTTTTTATCAATTATATAATATTCCACTCTAATTTTATTCATTATTTGAGTGTATTTCACATTAAATTTAAACTGCAAACTAAAGTTGTCAAATAGATGTAGTGGGGTAGAAAGTGAAGTGCAGGTATTTCAGAAGTACAGTACTTGTAATTATAGAACATTCACATCTTTAGTTTTGTGGTAAAAGTTTAATGAATAACATTTTTGATTTTTCAAAACTTGTCCAGAATGTATATTTTGGAAAACAAAACTGATATTTATTCCATTATATTATTGATACATTTGTATGGTGCTTGGGTTATGTAACAAGATCTGTTAAATCTTCAACTGGTTAGATGAAACATTGAATTATATAATGTAATTTGTGCAAGAATATCTAACAGGGAGATACTGATGTTGTTTTGGTAACAGTTTGTCTTAGATCAAATCTAAGAATCTTTGATCTTATCCTACAACTGCAGTGGGATCAATAAGTAGATTTTAGATTTTATTTTTGGGTGAATTGTTCAACTTGATTTCCCGCAATTCCTTTCAATATGGACAACATGCAGCAAGTCCGTGTTTACCAAGTAACCATTGTGGGACACCTCGTACCAAACGGATGAGGGAGGAAAACATAGTTTTAGTGAGTCCAGCTTTCTGTGGATGTTGGCACAGTTTGATTTCTTGGAAATATCTCTCTGCCTTCAGATTTAAATTTGGAAAACCAATATGACCTCATGGGACGGCGTATGAATAGCATGCCACTTTTAGGTCATATCGCATGTCATTTAACACTGTTTACAGTGTTATTTATTCAGAGGTAGAAGTGCAAGAAAGGACAGTTGGTTGAATTTGAGCATAAAATGACTTGATTAGCTTTCAGAGGAAAAAATGGTTCGGGGTATAATAATTAAATGTGACATGATAAAAAATTTCAAATTGGTTGAAATTTTTATTTAAAGTTTCGGACAGGATAGAAACTTCATTCTCCTTAATGAAAGTCCTGAGTTTGATTCATCCAAAGCCTTCTATGTCCAGTCATTTGGCCATGTATACATCATCTGATATTTGCCCTTTATGACAGTCATTGCTTAAGAAAATCTTAATGCAGACAGCGTTAAACAACATGATTTGAAGACATTGGCTCGTAATTCAGATGCCTCTTGGTGAGACCAGGCTGGGAAAATAGGTGAACTTTTCTTCTGTCTCCTGTATGGGTTCATTTATGTCAGGTATTGCAGCAGAGCTAACAGACTGTCCCAACCATAATAGTTCTGAGAATAAAAACAAATGCAGCTTTTCTGGTCTATTAGCCACATTAGCTACTCTCACATTTCTTTTAATGGGGCTGGATGTTATCAAAAAGATATCAGCGACAGCAGATGTTTATTCACAGTACTATCATACAATCAAATCTGGAGCTACTCCTGTACTGTGAACGGTAGGTATACGGCGAAAGATTCTGTATCTGTGCCTGGGTGAACCAGAGCCAAGTCCCAAAATCACTCCTTCTTTTCTATTCGCAGCTGAGGCTAACTAAAGATTGGTATTTGGTTTTGGTGTATGGAAGCTTTCCAAGAAATGTGCGTGCGTGTATTTCTGTATATGCACTTTTACTGGGGCATCCATGAGTATGTACGTGCGAGCCAGTCGGTCTGCTGCTGGCTGTGTGGGGACTCTCCAGGAGCGTGTGTGTCCAAGTGTTTATGTGTCGGGTTATTGAGGCGTTATGGGAAGAGAAGGACTGAGAGAGTAGTAGCTATACCTCGACTGGACTGTCCCTCTCACGTTATGGGACTGGGAGAGGAAGAAAAAGAAGGAGTGTGCAGGGAGGAGGAGGGGAATAAGGGAGAGGTTCAGGGGTGACAGGAGGATGGCTTCATGGCAGCATTTTCTCTGCGCTGAATTTCCACACTCCTTTCTCTTTTCTGGTTTGCCTTATTCAGCTGAGCGAGTGTGACAGACAAGGAGAGTTTCAAGGTCGAAAAAGAGAGAAATTTCCTCCATTTTTCTCTTTTTTCCATTTTTTTTTTTTCTTAAGACTGGGATTTTGGCTGTCTTACAAACAGATGTTGCTTGTCATTTGTTCGCAGAACAGGGAGGCAGTTTGTAGAGGTCTTACAGGCTGAAAGATTACCTCTCGCTTATTCATACTTATTATTACCAGCACGCGGTAAACCGAAAATTATAAAAACACAAAAAGAGCCTGGTGTTCTATTATCGTTTACTTTTCCCCTCCTTCTCTTCCCCCCACTAGTTTCTCTCCCTCTCCTGTAAAAAAAAATCGGGTTGGTTTTGTTACTGTAGTTGCATGTTTGAGCTGGGTTTTTTCTGATGGGCCACAGTGGACATGACTGCCTATACCGTCTGCCAAGCATCGTAGGCCCTGCAGAGTAGAGAAAGGAAACAATTGGAAACCAAGCATAAAGGAAAATCGGTAAGTCATCATTCTGCAAATGTGCTCTGAGCTGCTTTCCACTTCTTTTCTTTGCTTCGTGGCTCTTCATGTTTAGCAGTGCTGTTGCAGGTTTCTGTCATGTTTACTGTGTGTTGGTGAGAGGGCCCTAAACTGAACACTACCTGTTGGCAAGCTGGAGTTATCTGTTTACAATGCGTGACATTATGGATTGTTAACGACATGCCACTTCCTCGCCTCGCACTTCTTCACCTCTATTGAACCTCCCTCCTTTCTTCTGCACACACACACACACACACACGCCACCTCTGTTGCTGGGTAGATTTGGGTGAACGGGGCGTGTAGCACCGCTGGGTTTGGCCGCTGGCACTGTTCAGTGCCGAAAACAATGCAGGTGTTGGCCTTTAGCTGGTCGTTCTCCTGCACACGCACTCATGCTGGTACAGAGGTGGCAGCGGCTTTTGCCGGCAGGGCGCTGTAGACGCTGCTGACCTCTTTGTTTTCGGCCAATCTCAAGGTGTCTTTCAGCTCACGGGCAAAGTCCCACTGACATACTTTAAGCAACTAGGCAACAGCTTCAAAGTCAGACATCTCATTTAAATTTAGGCAGAGAGAAAGACATAGACGGATGAAGTTGAAATTGGATCGCTCACTCATTTTTTCATCCTCATTTTTTTGTTCCTCATCACATGAGAAAAAATGTGTCCAGATTTGAACTCTGTGCGACTAGTGCACATGGATTGTGACTTTCACCTTTGAGAAAAGATTGTAATGTACAGGAAATGATAAAACTAGTAATATTGCATTTTAAGCTGGTTTGCTTTTACGGTTCAATTAATTTCTTGCTGTTAATACCTGCATAATATCATTGTTATTTTTATTTTAATTAATGAATTTATACATTTGGGAGACTTTAGGAATATGTTCCTGTTTAAAAATCCTGTTAAGATAATATTAGTCCATGGCATGATTATTTAACCTATTTATTTCAATGGTAACACAATGTTTTATCTTTAATTGTAAACCCATAACAGCAACATAAATCTGCCAAACAAGTCATGCAAAGTCACTTGGTTTTTTTCAAGACAATTCACATCATTCTTGTAGTGGTTACTGTACAGTCAGGAACCTCTTTGTCATCACAAAGGCCTGTTTAAAAAAATATTTGAACTCCTGGTGTTTTTATATTACATCTTATTTGAGCTAGCCCACACGCCTCTTAAAATGCAACTTGAATTTGTCTGCCTATGACTCAGCAAAACTCTCTTGCTGTGTGGAAACAGAGTAATGTGTAAAAACAACCTATGAGAGGAGCGATTTTAAAGCAGCAACCTGAAGTTCAGCATTTGCACATTTAGATACAGTGCAGTGCATTGTGGGATCATAATGAGAACAGGAGTTAATGGAGTCTCTAGAACCTGGTGTGGATTTTGAATATTTGTTCTTTAAACAAAGATTTTGGCTTAGCATTAACTATAATTTTCGTTCATTCTAGGCCTGCATTGTCTGTTTTTCGATATTTGTGAAATTTTAATATTCTAGGCAACAATGGAGATTTTGGTATTTTTGTTGAATATTAGGATAACTATTTTCTTCCAATTTCTACCAGTGAATTGTGCAGCTTTTTGTGTGTTGAGCTGTAAAAGTTATTATTATATTATTATTTTAGGTCTAAAAAGGTTCTTCTGAAGTGTTATTCTCCATCTCGTCATGCTGATGGATGCAGGCCTATGAAGTCATCTGCTCACGGCCCCAAACCCGTAGATCCGAACTTGTGTTAACTGACCATAAGCCACAAGCTTGTATCTACAGGTCTGCGTCTGTGCAGCTCCAGCAACCCGAGCTGCGTCAGCAAAACACAGCAGAGGCCCTGCCACCAGCTCTCGCCAAACTTATTAACTATTTCTCTGTCTTAGACTACAAAATGTTGTCTATCCTGTGATGAAACTTGCAGCCAAGTTTGCTTTTTTTAGTTTTAGCCTTAATATAGTCTTCACACTCGAAATCCTGCCTGTATGAAACCTGAGTACACAAGCCTTTTATAGACCATTATAAAAATATCTTAAATGAATATTAATATATACTGTACTCTGAAATCTTCCAGCCGATCCCAAAGTCTGTAACTGACTGGGTTTGAGTGTTTTTGCAGCCTGATCTCACAAAACGGCGTATGAACAACATGCCTGTGTCTTCATTTTCTGTGTTATCACAAGGCTTTTCTTTTTTTGTCATTAAAGTCCCCCTCCAGTCCGATGTTTTTCTCGTCTCATTCCTCCAGTTGAATGTGTGAGCTTCACTGTGCAGAATGATGTGTGTGCAGACTGACATTATCAGAAGGCTGTTTTCTTTACTAGCTTGATTTGTGACATCACAAAGTTTTGTATCTTAAAGCCTCTGTTGCAAGTACAGTACACTGTGAATGGACCACTGTGAAGTTGGAAACACCTGTTGAACAAATTTTGGAAATTCAAAAAAAGCATAATGAAGTTGAAATCAAACATGTTATGTTAAGGATTTAACTGTAGAAATAAATAGCATTTTAACACGAAACACATTGATGTCAAGACCATTTGTATTTAAACTTCTGGAAAAACTTTCAGGAGGAAGCAGAGTTGAACATGACCTGGTTTAACTTACCGTACTTCTATAATTAAACTTAAGTAGCAAATTTAATTTATGTTTAATTTATGTACAGTTATCCTTTCCTCAATTTAACCAAGTCATTTTTATCATTAAACACAACCAATCTCCCAGACTGGTATGAATGTAATTCCAATGTCTAAAGTCATTTTGTACTTAATTGGAATGCTTTTTTTGCTTTTCACCTGTCAAGTAACACTGGCCGCATTAGTTTTTTTATTTCATTTCCCTCATTTTAGGCACTAAAGCAATTCAGACACAGTTTACAGCAATACAAATAAACCGCTACAAAGTCCATCCTTTGAAGAGGACAGAATTTTGGATGGAATAAACTGTCAACTGGAGATGCATCCTGTCTGAAACAGGACTGCTGTTAATTTGTTTCCATAAGTTCAGTTACATACAGCAACATTGTTAAAGTAATTTAAACCCAAGGTTTTTTTTTCCCCCTAAGCCTAAGCAAGTTGTTTTGTTGTCTAAATGTCATCAAATAGCAACTGTAAGTCTATGATTGCTGTTTCCTTTAAGTATAAAATTCATAAAAGATAGTTCATAGACAATATAGACATATTAGACATAATTCATTAACATACAAGCTTAAAATACATAACACGACATGCAAAGTGACTTAAAAGTGATGTTTTATTTATATATGCCACATGAATATGGAACATGATAGCAGATTTGTATTTGAGCTTGTGGCGTATCATTTTAACCTCCTCATTTCTACACTATTGTCAGAGAGTATTAGATAACACAGTATCAAGAGAAAAAGTCCCTATACAGAGGAGGCCAAAAAACCAAAATGAACACTGACTTTAACTCACGTCCATAAGTTAACTCATTAAAAATATTAAATTGATACTGGAGACCATTAACTTCTCCAAAACGTATCCAAGTCATTTTTATGCCTAAACCTAACCACACTGTGAATGCAGACCATGTTACCGAGACAGACATGGCAAAAGTAACCTGACTGCATCCTTTCCTGCTTGTTGTGAAAAGTTCAAAATGCGAGACTTGACAGCACAGTGTGCTGTTTGTATGCCATCCCGTGAGATCACGTTGCTTCCCGGGGTCCTTGTCACGTCGACAGTTTGTCTTCCTTAGAAGTGAGGGGATTAGAGAAGGCCAACACAGAGTCAACCAGGGAAATATAATTACAGCTTGTATATTTTCAAATGTTGGTTAGGAGAAAGCTTTCTTTTAGTTAGCAGTCAATTAGCTGTAGCTTGGTCTTTCGTGTGTTAATGAAGCAGACATCAGCCCAATTAGAGAATGCATATGGGTGGTGGTTGGAATGCTTGTTTTCGCACAAACGGCCATTACGTCCCACATGTTAGCAGTTTAAAGCGGGGTGACTGTGAACCTTTTCTCAAAGAGAGAAAATGTGATCGATATTTTGGGGGAGTGTGGGGTTCGTTTGTCTGTATTTTTGGGGTAGGTGACATAAAGAGTTTAGATAAGATCTTGAGTCAGACATGTTTATCTGCTTTGTGTATAGAGACTGTATCTAAGATACACAGCTGCTCTGCCAAAGTAGCTCTTAAAATGTTATAATCACTTTGAAATGGGATGGAAGTATTTCAAGAACAAAGAACGCCCATTTAAAACCTGAAATTTTAATTGCTTTTGTATTCTTGACCATGAGTGGCTTCCTTTTCTGGTTCGAGTGTTTACACCCTCTATGTTTCCAAACCTCCTGAGCCTTGAAGCCCTCGTGTCCTTGTCTGCTTGCTCCTAGGTTGAGGTAGTAGGTTGTATAGTTGAGAATTACACCCCTAGAGATAACTGTACAACCTCCTAGCTTTCCCTGAGGTATGCATGGCACTCTGCACAGCTGGATCAACACAGTGTTACTGTACCGTTCTCAACAAAAAATAATAATAATGATAAAGGAATGAAGCAGCCTGCTAAAGGGATATATTGTACGCTGGTCAATAGCAATCCCAGCTGTTTGCTGATGAAGCAGGAGGGGAGATAAAGCTCTGGGTTCCACAAAATGTGTGCCTGGGCATTCTCATTAAATACTGATAATGAATCTGAAAATTTGGGGTAAATATAAGAATATTACAAGTGTTGAATGTGTTTTTTATTACATGAAAAAAATATTTTAAGGTGGTTGTCTTAACTGGATTTTTGGGGGTTTTATTTACTTATACTGAAATACTTGTTTTTTTTTTATTTAAATTTGAATATTATTTTAACTAACAATTACAGTGAAAATGGAATTTGACCATTATTTATCAATTGACTGATTCAGTTAAGAATCACAGTTTAAGAATTTAAAGAATTGCTTTGCTTATTTTATTCAACAAACTCACAAAAAAATTAAAGAGAATCAATAATAATGACATTTTTGGTATCTTTTTCTTGAATGTTAAGCAATTATTTTCTAATAGTTGACTTATTGTTTCAGCTTGCCTTAATTGTTTCATCGTGAAAGAAGTAGACGCCTGATTGGCTGATTCCTGGCAAACAACAAAATGTTGTCTAATTTTGTGTGTGTGTATTTTGTCATGCAAGATTTGTTAAATACAGTATATGTGCAAGAGCAGTATATTGTGCTCTCAGCTAATCTGAGGTCAGGTGTGTTGGTCAGTGTGTTATAGGCAAGCATAGATCAGAAGCATCATTGTTTCAAAGCCGATAGGATTGACAAATGCGAGCTTTCACCCAAACCTGGGTTAATTTCACTAGAAAGCTCTATAATGCTGATGGTGGCGTGGAACGAGTCCGGATGTTTCAGTCTTGCAGTGACAGATTGTAAAAGATATCAGACACAAAAGGGAAAAGTTTGATTGTCCAACACAAGCCTCAGACGACAGAGTCCCAGTCCATAAAGCGGCAGTAAAATCAGCTGTCACTGTGAACAGTAATTGTCAACGTGTTTCCAATCAGCAGATGTGGATGGCTTGGAAACTGATGCTGATGTGAAATGCTGTGACACTCAAGGATGAACAGGAAAATGAAAAGCAAAAAAAATTCCTCAGATACTGCAGCATGGTGTGAGTTTTCTTCAATTTGTTGCTGAAATATATTTTCTTTTATTTTTTCCCATTCAGAGTGAATCTGTTTGTCAAACTTTGACACTGAATATTAAAACAATTTAATTTACACTTCCTCCTGTCATGCCCCTTCGTTCCTTTATCTCCCTTTCTTGAGAGGAAATATGCACTGTAATTATGCTTTCTGGAAAGCAAAAAAGGCCGAGCGCTTGCATTGCCGCACCAACATGGGTGTGTTCGCCCTCACACTGAGAACACACTGAGGCCCGGTCATCCTCCCTGTCTACCAGCACACAGGGCACGTGTTCAGCTGAGGTAATAGGTAGAGGAGCAAAAGGGTGCCCCCTGTTGGTTCCTGCTGTGAAGTGTCCAGCTGTTGCAGGTTCACTGTTGGTGACTTGACAGACAATGGAAAATATGAAACATGTGACTTCATTGCATGTAAAGCCCTCCCACAGTGAGACACGTACAGCCAGCCACCAGCTTTATGGGGTTTATGCAGTCTGCCATCTTCATTTACCTTTGTTTTCTATCAGATATATATACAAATATTGTTTACTGAATTTGTGTAGATTCTCATGTTTCTTTTTATTTTACTTTTGTACATTCTTTCCACCTCACTGTTTTAGAAATTAGTAAATGTTAAGTTCTGCTTTTGAGCCCTTCAAAATTTAATACTGATGGTAAATTATTGCATGTTTATAATAGGCTTTCACCACACTTAGATTTCTTTTTTGATACTTGTTTTGAATCATAATTTAAAATAAAGGTCAGTTATTTTAGATTCATCTCTAAACCTGACAAAAAAAATGTATATTAATGAATTTAAGATTCTTCTACAAAATATAACAGAACACAAAAAATTTTTTTTAAATGCCCTTAAATCTTTTATTCTTACAGAAATCATGTTCTGACCAGCGTAGCTCTATTACAGCATCTTCCTCCTGATCCTTTATCGCCATGTTGACTGTTGCCGTAGCAATGACCCCATGACCACTGCAAGGCCTGTTCTCATCGTCCCATCAGTAGGATGTGACAGCTGTCAGTCACTCTGGCCGTCAGCATCTCTGTTCCAGCCATCCAGAAAGTGTGTCCTGCACATCACCCAGTGCGCGCACACACAGTTCACACTGTATGGGTTTTTTTCTACCTCTCCGGCTCTACAGCCCTGGTGATGTGTGCTTATTTGCAGTCATGCTGATGTTTTCTCTGATGCGTGGGCCAGTGTGACAGATCTGGGTCTCTCTTGATGTACTACTTGGCTCGTTGCGGCCAGTTCCTGGCCATTACCGGCACATAACGAATACTCGACGACGCTGAGAGAGGGCTCGGTCGATCGATGAACTCATTGAACTCTCATCCACCTTGATGCAAAGTTTAGCATTGGCTGTGTGAAGTTATGCACTCAGATTATTACAATTATTGTATTGTATTATTATATTTAAGAGCCATGAAATGCCTCTTCTCGAGCTTGTGAGTGGTTGGTGTTTTCTGCACCTTTCCACCTGCGTGTGCTCGCGTGTCTTAATGTGTGTGTGTGTGTGTGTGTGTATGCGCAGGACAATGCGAGCCTTTGTCTGCCTGGCACAGACTCTCACTTTAAAAGCATGCTAATATTAGCACCTTGCAGAAGACTATCTGGACACAAAGCAACTGATAAATGATGATAGCGGTACTCTGTGTGTGCCTGCAGGGAGATTTTAAAATCGGTATCGTCGGTGTTTTTTGCAGCCGGGGGGGGGTGTGTTCGTGCTGTAGATCCAGATGCACGGGTGTTCTCCGGCTGCAGCTGTATGGAGCTCTATAGAAGAGCAGCACAATGCGCCGTCTGCCAGGCAGCAGTCAAAGAGAATTGGAGATTAGCCGTGATGCACACACAGTTGGTCGATCAGTCAGTCAGGGAAGGAGAGAGCACAAGAAAAGGCGAGAGGGCAGTGTGGTCTCAGGGATTTTTCTCTTTTTTCTCCTCCCTTCCAGCCTCTGCAGGCCCCCGTCGCTGATTCGAGCCTACAGTCGGCTGCACGTCGTACTCTCCTTCTGTGTTCCATCTGTCCCTCCCCCCATCTTCTGCCCTCTTTTTCTCCTTCCTCCCTCTCTCTCTCACTCATTCACTCTCTCTCTCTCTCTCTCTCTCTCTCACTCCATACCAAAGCCTGGGGGAGATTAAATGTAGCCTCTATAAGCCAAAGCAAATCATGTAGCAATGTTTCTATGGTCCCTTCTCTCTCACACACTCTCTCTTCCTCTCTCTTTCCTTTTCTGAAGGGACAGTGATGTTGGGTTGTGCGAGACACAGAATAAGGTTTCACCAAAAAAAAGATGCAGGGTGCAAAGACCGGAAAGTGGACTTTTGATTTTTGCATGCATGCAGAAGAGAACAGAGGATTTGTTCTGTGTGTTGGAAAATGGACAACGGCAAGGTGGGGAAAACACACCGAAAGGAGGACTACTTTCTCTCCACCCCCCGTCCCCACCCGCCCACCTCTGTCTCTCTTGTCTGATGCAGAGGAAAAGTGGGCCTCTAGCTGTAAGCGATTACAGCTGTGAGGCAAATTAATGGATGATATTTCTCTCCCAATTTTCCCCCCCATTTTTCTTTTTTTTTTTTTTTTTTTTTTTTTTTTTTTTGGCAGAAAGAAAAAAAAGCTTTTCTTCATGCCGATCAACACAGGAAGCAAAAAAAAAAAATAAGAGCCAGAGGGGGGAAAATACAGTGAAAGATTGAGAGAAAGAGGTGGAGTACTAATATTGGGGAAGAAGGGGAGGGGGGTGAGTTATGTTTTTTTTCTCTCTCTCTCGCTCTCTCTCCTGCCTTCCCTCCTTTCCAGCGCTGCATGTGATTGAAAGAGAGAGAAAACAATGCAAGGGGGAAAAGGCAAGGAAGAGAAAAAGGAGAGCGAGACAAGAGATCAGCAGGCGCATTGATTTTGTCCTTTACCTTGGATTTGTGTGTGTGTGTGTGTGTGTGTGTGTGTTCGCATTTTTTCCTCACCAACATACCGCGGACCTGCAGAATTGGATAAAGTAAGTAGAGGCTCGGGCGCAAGTGTGTATGTCAATGTTTAGTTCATGTGTGCATGTGAGTGAATGAGTGTGTGTGTGTGTGTGTGTGTGTGTGTGAGAGTGCCCCCCGCCACCCCCCCCGTTGGTGAGGCAGCATACTGGTATGCTTCACTGGCACTGTGGCCCTGACGGCAAGCACTGATTCCACAGCTCGATGCTCACTCTTTTATTTCACCTCTCCCTCTCTTTCTGTGTCACTGTCTTACGTTCCTTCTCAGTCGCCATCTACCTGTTCCGTCTCACTGTTCCGCCAAGTATCACTTCCTTACAGCGTTTCGTTTTCTTGGAAGAGGGATCGTCTCGCCGTCTCTCCCTTGCGACTCTCATCCCCGGACGGTTCGCTCTGTGTGTGTGTGTGTGTGTGTGTGTGTGTGTGTGTGTGTGTGTGTGTGTTTGAGAGTGAGAGAGAGAGGGAGAGGGAGAAAGAGAGCGTGCACATGGTTCATTCCGGCTCAGTCCTACCACCCATCCTCATACCGCTCTTTCTTGCCTCCGTCCGTTGTCCTCTTCACATTTATCTCGCCTGGCTCCGAGCTTGCCGGACGGACGTACTTCGTCTTGCAGTTTTGTTTTGTCTTATTTTTTTCGCTGTTTTTTTGGTTGTTTTTTTTTGTGAAAACGAACAAAAAAACCCATCTTATGAAAATATCTGGAATCTTGTTGCCATGCTGAGTTTAAATCTGAGCTTTCTCTTTCTCTCCCTGTCTCTCTGTCTTTCTCTCTCTCGCTCTCGTTTTTTTCTTCCCCTCCTGAGCAGGAAGCGAGCTGGAAGAACAACGAGCGAGGGGGCACGCTGGATCTGAAGGGGAGGGTGAGTCGATACCAGCGAATACTCTTCCTGTCCACTTCCCTCTCAGCTCCCCATCTGTCTCCTAAGCTTAAGACCACCATGGTGGCATGGAGGAGCTTTGTTATCCAGCCCGTCTTTTTTTCTGTTATATTTCCAGCGAGGCCTGAATAGGGGATTTGTGATAATAATAATTGAGCACGAACCGAGTGATGTTATTAATGGTTGGATGTGCGAGTCGGAGCCATCATGTCAGAGGGCTCATGTGACGCTGCGCGGTCCCAGCTTCAGGTTTCGATGCTGTGATCTATGCGAGGGGATTTTTGTCTCAGCAATGACCAGCAATCATCGGCTGAATTAGATTTTCCCTGAGCCGCTGGGGGAGCTTCAGGCGCATTATATGGCAGCGGCACTGTACCTGATGGCAGGAGGCATTTTTCAAAGTGCTGTATTG